>JAINUG010000003.1:5833282-5987153 GCA_029706075.1 Aldrovandia affinis | reverse complement strand
GTGGCAGTCTGGCACGGAGCGGCGCATGGAGCGGGCGATTTGGCAGGAGCCGCTCCGTACCCTCACTTGCCGTATGCGGGCGCTGCCCACCAGCTTGGAATTCCCGTCTGTGATGAACCCTGCCAATGAAGACTGCCTCAATGCAGGGGCCAATAAGAGCATGGCACTGCTAGGTGCATGTTTACAAGACATACTGAACACAATAGAACATTAGCAGAACAAGAGGGCACAGGTGGAAATTAGTTAAAGGTCAATTCTGCACGGATATCAGGAAGTATTTTTTTACACAGAGTTGTCAATGCTTTGGACAGCTTAGCAGGTCAGGTAGTTGAGGCAGAAACACGTAGGTGTGCAGGTTCGATGCAGTGAGTACAGGATATTCTTTAGACTAGGAAATGACAAGTTGAATGGTCTGCTCTTGTCATTATGTATTCTTATGTTCTTATGTTCTTATTATACCGTAATGTAACAACTAAATCAGAGGTTGTCAATCCTGGTCCTGGAGGGTGTATGCTGGATTTTATTTTTGTTTTAAAATCAGCAACCAAGTTAGACAGAAGAAATCAGGTAACGTAAGTTAACTGTGCAATCAACTGCTTGAATTAATCGATTAAGTGCTGAGAAACAACGAAAACCGGCAGACCCTGCGGCAGACCACCAGGACCAAGATTGAGACCCCATCTAAATGATTTTGGAATTATGATCTGTTCAATTTAACACTGGTATATGCACTGGAAACATGCTACACAGTATAGCTCTGTTTCTTTTTCATATTTTCTTTTATTGAGGGGGGTCCATTTAAAGGATCCCTCATTTAATCCAGTGTTACCGTTATTATCGAAGTTACCTGTATTTCCAATGTTATGTACGATGTATGTATAATTCACAATACATTTGTGTCAACAGATGTTCCATCAAGGTCATTTTAGATGGAACAGGAGCATTACCTGGGTACTCTCCAAAGAGGCTGGTAAGCAGGGTGGTGTTGGCCCAGGTGAAGACCTCTTTGTGGCTCATGGTGCTGGAGATCCCACTGCTGAAGCTCTGCTGTATGTGTCGGGTGAGGAAGTAGGCGTTGGGGTCCCGCTGGCCATAAGCTACCAGGAGCAGCATCCATAGGAACCCCACATAGGCTGCAACACACAAGGGGACACAATAGGAGGAGGCACTGGGTGCACTTCCCAAATTTATTTGGAATAAAACACCCAAAGAAGGATAAAAAAGTTGTCACTCAAAAAATATATAAAAGAAGAGATATGACTTTGCAATATTGAATTGTATTCTGTGACATCTGTAAAAATCAGGCCATTGTGTTAAAATCACAGCAAAGTTTAGGCACACTGCACAGATGTGCGTCGTCTCAGTTATTGGAAGATCAGGGCTTTTGGGGGAAAGCGGGTTTAAACACGATGAAAGAGGACTGTCTTACTGAGGATTTCCCTGATGAGCGCGAACACCTTCTGCTCCTTGATCATGTTGCTCCTCATCCTCTCAATGTCAGTGGGGGGAGGGGGCTGGTAGAAGCTGCAGGTGCTGTCTCGCCGAGTGCTCAGCACCGTATCTGGGTCATCTGAGGGCAGGGGGAGGGGTGCGAGACTGTGGGTTAATTTTTTTTAATAGGCTCACAAAAACCTAAATTACTTCTTTCAGACTTGCATTTCCAAGCCCTTCCTTTAAAGCAGTGGTGGCTGTTGGGCCCCGAGGACTCTGGCCTTTGTTTAATCACAGGCCTTGATTTGAATTGATATATTTATTTATCTTTTTATCAATTCTAGTTATCCAGGAGAAAAAAGCAGCGTCATTAAAACAAATAACATAAACATTAGGATGTAATGCGTGATATTTGTTCAAATATATCTTCATTTGAGCCATTGATTGGTAGGGAAATGGGGTTACCCCTCAAAAACTGGCAGCTGCTTGGAGGACATCTTGGATCTCCCAAGATCACATGATCCTAGATGAGCTGTTTTTGGGGGGGGGTTGGGTGAGTTACCTGAGTTTCCAAGCGCCCCATTGATGGGAACATCCCCATAATCCTCCTGATCAACCTTTTTCAGCACCAGGGCAAAGAAAGCCGCAAAACCCAGAACCTGCGGGGTGGGTGAAATGCAATGAAATACAACAGCACTAAGCTCATTAATGGTCACCCACTACACAGTAATTTAATTCAGCAGTGTCACACTTTCACAAACTAAGGGGGACCATGTTCACAAGAAACCCGCGGTGAAACTCAGCATAACAGAATAATCGCAGTAGGCCTGCATACTGTAAAGAATATTGACCATGTGATTTGCATAGTCTCCTTACATATGGAGCCTGGAGCCTGATGTCTCAAGAAGGCTCATTTACAGGGTTGGAATAAAAGCCTGCACACCCTGTAGAACTTGGGCACCCCTGAGTTACAGATTATCAGTTGGTCTATGCATCAGCACAATGGTGAGCACAGTTTCTGAGGAAGGAGATTAGGTTATTGAACTGTGAACATCATGGTGCTGCAAAGTATAAAGCCTCACATGATATAAAGTTTCTCAGTATTTTTCCCTGCCTTGCTGTACCCGGTGTACTCATGGACAATCATCATTAAGGCTCTTCAGTAAATCACACTGGATGGGAACCCGCCTGAACTGGGTGGAGGGGGGGCATTGGGAGGGGGGAGAAGGTTAAGCAGGGAACTCGGGTGGCACCTTGAGCGGCTGGGTGATGAAGAGGCTCTCAAAGAAGGACACAACCATGGAGATGAGCCAGCTGACGGAGCGCTCCATTCCATAGGTCAGCCCGTACATCATGGTGAAGTATGCTGACACGCCGCTGGTCGCCGCCACCAACAGCCAGCCCACAAACACGAACCACCAAGGCAGGCCACCCTTGCAGCACCCCCCTTCCCTGTCGCTGCTGCCGGCCTCATGTGGGTCCCCTAAGCTGGAGCTGGAGGGGGAGGGGTGGGACTCCAGCAGACCCTTCATGCCCTGGACCTGCTGCACAGCCTGCGCATGGCTGCTGGGGTCTGGGAAGCGGGCAGGCCCCAGCATCTCCAGCTCCTTCTCTACGTGCAGTAGCTGGCGGTACAGATACTGGCTGTAGTCACTCCGCCGCTGGGCATCACCTGCTGTCGTCTCGGGACTTTCTACCAAAGAACCATCAATCCCGGTGATGTTGACTTATTAATATCACAACAGCAACATGACTTTACCATACCAGCCTTACTTCAGCCATATAACAGTGTCTTAGCAACCTTCTATCAGCTTTATACCATAGTCTTAGAAACCTCCCATCAGCTTTATACCATTACCATACCAACCTCACATAAGCTTCATAACTTTGCCTTACAAGGTGCTATATAAATACAATCCATTGCTAACCACATATTAGATAATCAATACCAACCATATATCAGCTACACAATATTACCATACCAGCCCAACATCAGTGGGTGACAAAAATATAACATAACCAATATGTTGCTGCAATGTAACTGGGTAGTCTGAGTGAATGCAAGTGCTGCGCTCATTACAAATATTGGCATGAAAAGGAATGGAGGGGTTGTACCTTGCAGGTTGACTGCCCCCAGGGTAAGAACCAGAGCTCCTTCCTTCTTGCTACTGTCGCTGTAGAACTCACTGCCAGCCCGGTTCTGCTGCCTGATGACCTCCTCCACCAGTGACAGCAAGACGTTGATGTTGGCTGTCCTCCCGAATTCTGCCTCCAGCTGTGGAATGGGGCTCTTCATGGCTTTGGAGAGGGACTGTGCTATCCTCTTAATGTCCTGAGGGGATTTCACAAACATTTACAGGGCTTTGAATAAGCTAATAAGGGCGTTCACCATGAGTGCAGGCTGGGCTTCGACATTGGGGGTTCCAGTCTGTGTCATTAGCCGAATATGATTGGCATTCTGTGGCAGAACCTAATTGGGTTTGTCCACCCAGAGGTGGGGAGGATTTCAGTCAGCTAGGGTTCCTTGGGATAGCACTGAATTAGCTTATCCCTAGCTAGCTCCATCAGAGAACAGAGAGATGTCTATCCTCAAATGGCGCTAGCTCTCCAGTAATACTGACTGGGTTGTAGGGTGGAAAATAATCACTGGGGAATGCAGGCGCAGCCAGACTGCAGTCTCCCAACTGACCAGAGGGGTCACTCTTGGGTGATGAGAGAAGGACAATCCCATCAATTAAAATGCGTCCTCCCTGTACTACAGCCAGACCTTAAAACGCAGTTTACCTTTCAACTGGTAAAGGCACTTGTTCTAAGTTTAGGTTACCCACTGCAGTTTGGGTTCAAGCCCAGGTTGCACCAGCCCAGCTCTGGCCAGGGGTGGCAATTCACTGTCCGCCCCCATGGTGAGGGGGAAGGGAAGCCGGCATGAGTTAGCCACATGCAAATTGTTCTGTGTGTGTCGAAGATAAGGTGGACGGCTTGACGAATTCCATCTTGGAGGAGATGGTTCAGTTCACCTGTGTCACTGGTGGTCCCATAGTTTCAGCAGCGAACCCACAGTAAGAGAGGTGGGGGGTTGTTGAGGAAAAGGAAAAGGGTACAATTGGCCACCAAATTGGGAGAAAAGAGAAAAAGCATTGTACCTTTATGACGGCATCAGGCGTGATGTTCCTGTGCCCACTCTGTGGGGAGGGAGGCTCAGAGGGCGACACCCGACCAGTCTTCCCCTGCTTGCCAGCCTCCACTTTGGGCCGCTTCGTGGACCGGTCCGGCTTTTTCTCCCGTGGTCGGGTGTTCCGGAAGATGCTCACGATGAGGAGGTTGATGGGAAACATTATGATGGAGCTCTGGATGCCAATCATCACCTGCTGCCAGGTGAACTCAATCTTACCTAAGAGAGGTAGAAAGACACTGAGCACTGAGCATGCTCACACATCCGGCAGCATCCACGTCATGGAGAAGAAAGCGTGTGCTGTGCATCACTTAAAGAAGTTTTGTTAAAAAGTACCATTTTTTAAATTTATTATTTGTTTATCGTATTTCCAGAACTGTGTTGTTTTCTTATGATTGTAAGTCTTTGTTATTCTTATTTTACTACTCACTGACATGTATCCCCTCTGTGTTACAACATTGTGTACTCAAGTGTTAAATATGATTATGAGGTGCTATAAACACACAGGGATACAGGGGAAAGGAAAGCGACAGACAGACACAGGCATACCCAGGTCCATCTTCTGTTCGGACGGGTCCTTGGGGACACCCCAGAACATGATGCTGGTCAGCATGGTGCAGAGCAGCAACGAGAAGCAGCAGGAGACACGCTGCACGCGGGTGAAGTTGCTGTTCGGGGGCCGGCTGATTACCGAGAACCAGATGTGGCCATCGCGGAAGTCCTTGGCTGTCTTCATGAAGAAAAGATTGCTGCGAGAGGGACAGATTTGATCGTTTTGACAGTGAGGCGCACAGCAACCAACAGCCAATGGTGTTATTTACCCGCCAACAAGGTAACACAACAATAAGCTCCTTTCATGAAGATGAAGACAAAAGATGAATTTTCTCAGGTGCAATCAGGTTTGAAGACAGGAAGGTTACCAGCGATGATGTGCGCTTCCCAACAAAGAAGGTTTTGTGGGTGCTCTACTTAAAAGCTTAAGAAGACAGGAAGAAGATAAACAACCAATAAAAGTGGGAACACCAACCAAAAAACAGACAATATTCAGTTGTGTGCAATCAGGCCTCTGGTCATTTTGAGGCAAGCACCCACCTGAACTTCTTCAGCTCCATCTCCGAGGCAACAGGGAAGGCTTTGTCCAGGACAAAATCCCCCATATCTACGGCCATCCAAGAGTTACACAGGAAGTACCACTTCTGTCCAGTCTCAAGGTCCTGCACCATCACCTTATCCACGTACCTGTTAGCGAAATACCTTTTATGTGGTGACCCACACACATCTCTTCATGCTTTCAGCTTCTGTCTCTGCACTATAAAATTTAATATTTCACGAAGAGCATTTTGAGCAAATAAATTAACTAAGTATGGAAACGCTTTGAAACCATGCAATCCAATACCACAACTAAGCCACACATCGTATGCATGGATGCATGCATGCAAACTAGATGATATTAGAAAAAAACATAGCCTATGTTTTCTTGGGGGTCAATACAGTCAATAAGTTAATTTTATATTCCCTACATGCATTCTGCTAAAACAGCATCTTTGAGGCAGTGCCCTGTCTTCTCTTCCATAGCCAACAAGCAGGTGCAATACACAAAGAAAAGGATCTTGGGATATCACTTCGCTCCCGACTATCCAGAGTTTTTGGCTCGGTCTAAGTGAGTATTCAAGGGCGTAACAAGCCCCTAAGCCCTCGCTGATATTTGATCACTTAGGTTCAGAACATCCTTGAATTTGGCGGTGTCAGCCTGTAACTCGTGAACCTATAAGTCTTGATGGTAGGGTCTAGGTGCCATTTCAGAACTCAACATAAAGGGTCTAGGGGAGCAGCGGGCAAAGTTCATGTGAATTCTGTGTGTGGAGCCTGACACAGTAAGTAATGATATGTGAGCTAACAGTATTCCACCCAGCCTCCACCCCTCCTCACCAAGCAGGGTGAGCCCCAGAGTTGTCGTGCCAGAGCCTGATGGTCTGCAGCTCCCCCAAGGAGAAGGGTGTGGTCAGCAGGAACACATCCATCCCGCCCCTCTCAAACACCGGCTTGTCCGGGTCAGTGAGGTGATGGGGCTCGCTCTCCCCTTCCGTTCCTAGCAGAGTCACAGCAACCTGCAGGGCGGTGAGAGAGAGCACAAGTGTGAGAGACAGACTACACTAAACTACACTAAATTAGTGCTTTAGCAGGACGGGTCCCCCCAGCAAGCCCCTGGTTCATTACATGACATTATTTGAATTTAGCAGATGTCACTATCCAGAGCCAATTATAATGAAAGAGAGCATAAGGGCATCCACAAGAGTAATATGAGCACAGTGGCACAATAGTTACCAATACTCCCAAACCAGTGAGTGTATGCACATCATCAGTGAAGCACTACCTACTAACTATGCCATTTTACATTTTACATTACATTTTAAGCATTTAGCATTTATGCCAATCCTAGAACTATGGTGTAAATATTTTAAAAATACATATAGAGACATCCAATATCATAGAAAAATAATAATAATAAGCCATCTGAATTAATGCATTTAATAAAAAAGCAAGTGCTAGAGGGTGGGAGGAGCCAAGATGCAGTCTGAAGTCGGTGAGTTGGTTCATTCTACACCCGGGAGTTCATATTCCAAAGGTACATTTTTCAGCACTATGGATGTGATAGCTGACCTGTGCGGAAGTGGACGCCCCACGCCGGTGCCCCGTGTTGATGGTCAACATGTAGCGGTACTGGGCCAGGGGGTCGTTGTCCTCCAGCACAGTGACCCTCCACTGGAGGGGGTCAAAGAGAGTTCAGAGTTCACACCAACGAAACACACCACTGACATCAGTCCACAAAAGAGAAAACAAAATCTCACAGTAAATTCACCTATAGCATAGTTCTATGAGAGAATAAAATGCTTGATTTGACGCTTGATTTCATTTAATACATTTGCCTTGTGAGAATAACTTATTTTCGACTTCCTTTATTTTAAATGATGGTTAGAGAACATGTTTGGGACTACAGCTCCCAGCAGCCTGCAGTCCCACACCTGATTAAAAACTGAAAGAAGTTAAACAATTGGGACTTCTGGCAGCTGAAGCCAATTTGGGGGGGAAATAAAAGACACACCATTTCCCCACACAAATCGCAAAGTATCAGAAGGGAAATACCTGCTGATTGAAAGTGTTAGAGGATTGTTTTGGATTGCTTTTCGGATTCGACTTGGATTGTTTTAAGAACCCTGTTTTGTGTATCGTCTATTGCATGTTTGAGGAACTGAATTGCATTTTGACAAAGGACAAAGACATTTTGGACAAAGACAAAGAGAAGGATTGTGGACTATATATTTGAATTCCCCAAATACCCAACGCTTTTGTGTTTTTGTCAGTATTCAGTTTAATAAAATTATTGTTTTGTTTGGAATAGTGCCTCCTCCGGATTTCTTCAATCGCCTACACCCTCTGAAAAGGTCCTTGAGTGTCACCACACCCCCAGTGGCACTACAATATATATATATACTGTATATGTACAGTGGGGAAAATAAGTATTTCACCCCCTGCTGATTTTGTGAGTTTGCCCCCTTACAAAGAAAGGAATGGAACGGTCGGTCTATACATTTCATGGTAGGTTCATCTTAACAGTGAGAGACAGAATATTTTTTAAAAATCCCAGAAAATCACATTATATGAATTTTAAACATTTATTTGTGTTTTATTGAGGAAAATAAGTATTTCACCCCCTAGCAAAACAGCAAGAATTCTGGCTCCCACAGACCGGTTATGTGACCAGGAGGCACACAGATTAGTCCTCTTACTTAATTAGTACTCCTAATTAAGTACTCGTTACCTGTATAAAAGACAACTGTCCACAGAATCAATCAATGAATCAGATTCCAACCTCTCCACAATGGGCAAGACCAAAGAATTGTCTAAGGACATCAGGGACAAAATTGTAGACCTGCACAAGACTGGAATGGGCTACAAGACCATTGGCAAGCAGCTTGGTGAGAAGGAGTCAACTGTTGGTGCGATAATTAGAAAATGGAAGAAACACCAATTGACCATCAATCTCCCTCGGACTGGGGCTCCACGCAAGATCTCACCTTGTGGAGTGAACCTGATCATGAGAAAGGTGAGGGAACAACCCAGAACTACACGGCTGGAGCTTGTTGATGATCTCAAGGCAGCTGGGACCACAGTCACCAAGATGACCATTGGTAACACACTACGCCGTAATGGATTGAAATCCTGTAGTGCCCGCAAGGTCCCCCTGCTCAAGAAGGCACATGTACAGGCCCGTCTGAAGTTTGCCAATGAGCACCTGGATGATTCAGAGGAGGCTTGGGAGAAAGTGCTGTGGTCAGATGAGACTAAAATCGAGCTCTTTGGCATCAACTCAACTCGCCGTGTTTGGAGGAAGAAAAAAGCTGCCAAGGACCCCCAGAGTCATGTTTTGCTAGGGGGTGAAATACTTATTTTCCTCAATAAAACACAAATAAATGTTTAAAATTCATATAATGTAATTTTCTGGGATTTTTTTAAATATTCTGTCTCTCACTGTTAAGATGAACCTACCATGAAAATTATAGACCGTTCCTTTCTTTGTAAGGGGGCAAACTCACAAAATCAGCAGGGGGTGAAATACTTATTTTCCCCACTGTATAATCACAAGCATATAAATACAACTAAATACAACATACTGCATACAACAATTTTCATTTGTAAAATGATGATCCTTTTGTTGTTCTCAACTGTTCTAATAGACATTTTTTATTTGTAACCATATGTTTCAAGCAACATCTGTTTATCTGTAATTCTAAAATAATTTCTTTTTTTTTTTTTGTATCTCACACGATACGATATCAATCGAATAAATAAATGACGTGATTGGCGTTGCGATTGGTTGGGATTGACGACCAATCAAAGCACCTTGGCTGAGTCGAGGACATCTTTCCTGCGGGCCCACACCACCACCAGCAGGTAGGCCAGGAAGATGGAGCCCACGAAGCAGACCACCACAGGGTTGTCGGAGAAGGTGGCGAAGAGCTCAGCTGTGCGCGAGACGTCCACCATGTTGGGCATGACGAAGAACGAGCTCCCAAAGAAGGTCAGGTGGGTGCACAGGCACTGAGTGACCAATGGGGTGGTGCGGGGGCCTACCTGAAGGAGGGAAAGGTGTTGAATGGGACGCATGCATTTCACAGAAGGCAGGCCTTGGGGGTAAAAAGGCACATGCAGATTGAGATGAGCTGAATGCATTTCTTCAGAGGAGTTATTTTAGTGGATAGATAAATAGATAGATATCTAAATAGATAGCTATATACAGTGGGTTCGGAAAGTATTCAGACCCCCTTAAATTTTTCACTCTTTGTCATATTGCAGCCATTTGCTAAAATCAATTAATTTCATTTTTTTCCTCGTTCATGCACACACAGCACCCAATATTGTCAGAAAAACACAGACTTGTAGAAATTTTTGCAGATTTATTACAAAATAAACACTGAAATATCACATGGCCATAAGTATTCAGACCCTTTGCTGTGACACTTGTATATTTAACTCAGGTGCTGTCCAATTCTTCTGATCATCCTTGAGATGGGCCTACACCTTCATTGGAGTCCAGCTGTGCTTAATTATATTGATTGGACCTGATTTGGAAAGGCACACACCTGTCTATGTAAGGTCCCACAGTTGACAGTGCATGTCAGAGTAAAAACCAAGCCATGAAGTCCTAGGAACTCTCCATAGACCTCCAAGATAGAATTGTGTTGAGGCATAGATCTGGGGAAGGGTATAAAAACATTGCTAAAGCATTGAAAGCACCCAGGAGAACAGTGGGCTCCATCATTGTGAAATGGAATAAGTTTGAAACCACCACAACTCTTCTTATAGCTGGCCGTCTGGCCAAACTAAGTAACCGGGCAAGAAGGGACATGGTCAGGAGGTGACCAAGAACCCAATGGCCACTCTAAGAGAGCTTCAGAGTTCCTCTGCAGCGATGGGAGAACCTGGTAGAAGGACAAACATCTCTGCAGCACTCCCATCAATCAGACCTTTATGGTAGTGGCTAGACGGAAGCTACTTCTGAGTGAAAGGCATATGACAGCCCACCTGGAGTTTGCCAAATGGTACTTAAAGGACTCTAAGAGCATCAGGAAAAAGATTATCCGGTCTGATGAGACACAAATTGAAATTTTTGGCCTGAATGCCAAGTGCTACCATAAAGGTCTGATTGATGGGAGTGCTGCAGAGATGTTTGTCCTTCTACCAGGTTCTCCCATCGCTGCAGAGGAACTCTGAAGCTCTCTTAGAGTGGCCATTGGGTTCTTGGTCACCTCCCTGACCATGTCCCTTCTTGCCCGGTTACTTAGTTTGGCCAGACGGCCAGCTCTAAGAAGAGTTGTGTGGTTTCAAACTTATTCCATTTCACAATGATGGAGCCCACTGTTCTCCTGGGTGCTTTCAATGCTTTAGCAATGTTTTTATACCCTTCCCCAGATCTATGCCTCAACACAATTCTATCTCGGAGGTCTATGGAGAGTTCCTAGGACTTCATGGCTTGGTTTTTACTCTGACATGCACTGTCAACTGTGGGACCTTACATAGACAGGTGTGTGCCTGCCTTCCAAATCAAGTCCAATCAATATAATTAAGCACAGCTGGACTCCAATGAAGGTGTAGGCCCATCTCAAGGATGATCAGAAGAATTGGACAGCACCTGAGTTAAATATACAAGTGTCACAGCAAAGGGTCTGAATACTTATGGCCATGTGATATTTCAGTGTTTATTTTGTAATAAATCTGCAAAAATTTCTACAAGTCTGTGTTTTTCTGACAATATTGGGTGCTGTGTGTGCATGAACGAGGAAAAAAATGAAATTAATTGATTTTAGCAAATGGCTGCAATATGACAAAGAGTGAAAAATTTAAGGGGGTCTGAATACTTTCCGAACCCACTGTAAATAGATACTTTACTGTCCTCCCAAGACAGTATTCAGTATACCAAACACAGTTACCTGTGCCACTGTTCAAACAACATCAATAAGTAGACATAAATTCTTGACACATAAAATGGATATCATTTTAACAACAAACAACATATTGACAAACACAGGGGTTCTAAAACATAGGGTTTGAACTGAGTTACATTTACCATTACATTGTTTTATGGCACAAAAACCTGCCTGTTTGCAGCGCAGGCCCCTACATCTACGCCCCGAGGGCACGTAAAGGAAAGATGAGGAAAAGCACAGCTGTCTGTGTTCTCCTATAGCATTTACCCTGCATCCGTGGTCCTTCCAGCTGGTTTCAGTCTCGTCCCAGTACAAGCACTGGGCAGCAATGGAGGTGATGGACACAGTGACGTTAGTGGAGTTGACCCCTGCCCCTACGACAGGTCTCACCAGGATATAGTACTCCCCAATCCCTGCTGCCAGGAACTCTGGACCCAGTACCCATGTGTACTCCTCCCCTGCAAAGACATAGCATCTTATCATTCAGTCACACACAATATAATGTCTATTAATTATGAGAAGAGTATTATCATAAGTATGATTATTATTATTGTATTATCGTTATTATATATTATATGATCATGATCATTGTTATGATTAATATTATTATTAATAATAATAAATGATCATTCACTCACACATAATATAATGTATATTAATTATAATAAGAAGGTCATTATTGTCATAATGAAGATATTATTATTAATTATAACAGTAATAATAATAACAAATGTTATTGATATGATAATGATTGTATTTTATAGCATCTTTCATACAGTAAAGTAGTACAAAGTGCTTTACAGACATAGTAAAATAGAAAAAAAGAACAAAACACAAATAAGTTTGTAATATTGAAAAATATATAAACACCTTCTCTAACCCCAAGGACACTTAAGAGGATAATGGCCAATCAAACCCCTCCCCCCTCACTCTGCATATTCTGACTCCTGGGGGAGGTGGTTTGATTGGTCATTACCCTTTTAAGTGTCCTTGGGGTTACGGAAGGTGCTATATCTTTTTTAGAACTTCACCTGCCAGGGTGTCTGAGCATGGCAGCAGCGCCTGTGGCAACATCCGCACACACCCATGGGCACACACATGCATACATACACACCCGTGGGCACACACACACATATGCATACACACACATAAGCGTACATGTGCGTGCACAAACACATCCACACAAACACACACACCCGAACATCCACAGGTTTGTCTGACAGCATGATGTCTTCTGCCAGGTGAGGGAAGGTGACGCTAGCAGTGATGATGTTGTGGATGCTTTTTGTTGGGGCGGAGGGGGCCTTCACCTGCCGGGGCTCCTGGGCGTGGCAGCAGCACCTGTGCCTCATGGTGGGTGTCGTTGGGGTACTCCTGGTACCCCAGGAGCAGGTGCAGGGGGACGTCCTCCGAGGGGTCCAGCCGCAGCACCAGGGAGACGTTGGGCGCGGTCACGTTGACCACCACGGTGCTGAAGTTCCCCAGGTCCAGAACGGTGCTGTTTACCTGTGCTACCGTGGACCTCGGCAGGAGGATCTGGGGAACACAGCGAGAGCCGTCATCACACACCTGAAGTAAAGCTTCTTTCCTTAGGCACTGTCAAAGCTCACCTCTCTACACACCCTAAGTAAAGGTTCTCTCTCATGTACCATAACTCCAATGAGAAAGTACAAATACATTTGTAGTCTTAAAGCGAATTCTGAGCATGATGCAAGACTTTTATTAAAAGTCCCCCCCCCAATTATTATTAATTTTATTACTATTTTTCTTTTCTTTTTTCATTATTCTGCTTTATTTATTCATTTTTATTTATATCACACACACACAATGCACATGACATCTTTTAGCTTGGTGAATGGAATACAGTTAATGAACTGTTGCCGGGGGTTACCGAACGCTAACCTCAATTTCCTTGCTGAGGTTCCCCACAGGAATGACAGAGCCATCTTCTCTGGTGAGGGACAGGGACCCTACGGTCCCTGTGATGGGGTCCCCCTCACTCCAGGAGAATGGGTTTTCCCCAAAGCTCATCATCTAAGGGTCAAACATGGGACAGGGGAGTTTGCTGAAGTGAGATAATTCACACACACACACACACACACACACACACACACACACACACACACACACACACACACACACACACACACACACATACACACACAAATCCACACAAACACACCCGAATATCCACAGGTTTGTCTGGCAACATGATGTCTTCTCCTAGGTGAGGGAAGGTGAAGCTAGCAGTGCTGATGTTTTGGACACTGAACGCCTGATTCTGAAGCTGATCTGGAGACATCCTGAAAGGCAGTGTGAAAAAGAAAAATGTGACTTCCATGTTCATCTGCCATCCAATGGGTGCCTAACAAGCTGGCCGTTTTCAATCCACATTGTTTTATTGTACTGTAGATGTGCTGAATGAGCATGCCTTCCATTCATGTTCCTAATAACCATGTGCTATTGCTTGCCCAGACACATGGAACATGTACAAAGTATGATCTTGACTGTGTTTCCTTTACTCTTTAGGTTTTTTTTTTAAGTGGTCTTGTTTTCCCCAAAAATTATCCACAATCAGTGAGCCCTATGAGAATAAAACAATCACGTAAGAATGATGCGACTCTATGTCTATGTGGCTCGGTTGGTAGAGCACGGCGTTGGCAACGCTTAGGTTGTGGGTTCAATCCCCACTGGGACCACATATACTGATAAGAAAAAGTATGCATTCACTACTGTAAGTCGCTTTGGATAAAAGTGTCTGTTAAATGGCATATATATGTAACGTATTTGTGTCTCAGGTGGGCGGTTTGAGACAATATAATTAGGAACCACGCTGCACCTTTTGTTGTTCCTTTAGGGAATCTGGGGAAATGTGGGGGTTCTCTCACCTGTTGACGTAAACAGTGACCTTCGGGGAGCTGAAGATATCGGGCTCTTGATTAAGGCTCCTCCCAGCCAGCAAGGCAGACTGCACATTGTCCATGGTGTCAAGCAGGACACTGGAGATCTCACGCTGAGATGGGAAGAGAGAGAAAGAGAGGGAGAGGGAGAGAGAGAAATGGAGAGAGAGACAGAAGGGAGAGAGATCGAAATAGAGACAGAGAAAGGCGAGAGAAAAGTGTAATATTGTCTACAATTATGAGGCTTCTTCCTGCTGGACCCCCGTATTTAAAGAACTAAAGAATGTACAGCAAAGGCAGACCACAATGAGGGAGATAATCTTATGAAGCAAGGGGAAATAAATCACTTCAAACTGAAACAACACTGAGTTACGGGTGTGAGAAAGTTATACTTGCAAGCGTAAAGAAAGACAGAAATGTTTCGTGCAATTTTTTTAAATAAAAAAATTGAAATTAAACCAGGGGACACAAAGCCATGTTTATTTTCACAAGGCCCCATGGCAGTAAAGCACCTTATTGCTCGAACCAGCAGAGGATGTGAAGATGTTGCTGGCTGTCATAACGATGGGCCCGGCTGCCTGTTTCACCTGCGCAGCAGCCTCACTGCCCATGCCTTTAATGCCGATCAGGACAAGGCTGAGGTTGGCCAGCAAGGTGCTCGCCTGCACCTGTGGGGGAACACAGGGAGGACCACAAGGACAATAATTATTACTTTCTCTTTCGCACACCCCCTCCCCCCCTTATCCAGAGCAATGCACTTCACTTAATTACATTACCATTCAGAAATAAATGCTAGATTTTTTAAAAGAGAATGTTTCAGGAAAAAAACATCTGCAGAGTAAAATACTTCGCATTGCTGTCCATTGTCCCCATCAGGATTTTTCCTGATCTGTTAATTAATGCAATGGTTATTGAGGGGGTGGTTATTGTCACATCCCTTTAAATTACTATACAGGCAACTACATTTCCCACAATTCCAAGCCCCCATTTTCTCATTGCACTTATTTCTCTGTCCTCTGTACCTGAGCAGAGGCTGTTAGCTCGTCACTCTCATGGGTGAGTCCTTCCAGGGCCACAGCAGTTGGCACCACGTCCAGCCCATTACTGTTGGGGGTTCCTTGCATCACTGCAGACATGTTGGCCAACATCTCCTCCCTCAACTTCAGAGGAAGAAATCCCAATCCCAACACAACACTGTAATGAGCCCTTTATAATAGATACCCAGGCTTACATAGCAACATACAGTACTGTACATAGAAATTAGGGCTGTAACAATGAATCTATTAGTCTGACCGATTAATCAACTTTAATTAGTTCTCACCTAATTTTAGCTGATCTTAATCACATTTTAATCACATTTCAAAATATACATAAGATGATGAACATGCAGCCAGAAGTTAGACATTTTATTGATCAAATAATTTTTTGAGCCCTAATAGACATCCATAATTACATACAGTAAATTCTACGGCAGCAGCAGTTGATTTATTGAGGAGAAACCAGGAGGATTCTTCAGCTATCACTGTAATTGTAAGGTTTCTTACAATATTTTATTTTCATTCTTTTTATTTTTGCACACAGCTCTCCTGACTCCACCCACCCTCCTTCATACCTTCACCATCACACAGACACACCTCCGACCTCCACCCTGACACAAAACACACACACACACTCACACAAACACATACACACATGCACACACACTTTCATGCACACACACACACACACACACACACACACACACACACACACACACACACACACATACATACTCACACACACACCCATACTCCCTTCTCGTACCTCCATCCTGGTTTCTTTCTCCTCATCTCCCCCAGAGCCCTCATTAAGCTTGGCAGACACAGACTGGTACATCTGTGCCAGGACGGCTGTAGAGAGCTCGCCCTGTTGCTGCAACCGAGCGACCTGCTTAGACACCTGCGCCTGGAGGTCCTGCACTGTGGAGTCCGCGCTGGTGTCCTTCACCTGGGACAGACACATACAGGGGAGGAGCCTGTTAGCATGCTGTCCATCACCTGGGACATACACACAACATTAAAACATTTTCAGACAAAGTCATGAAGCTGGTTTAACCCATTAAGACCTGGAGTGACGTTTTGGTCGCTTCGATTTTGCGATTAATGAAATGCGCTGTGATTCGCTGAAATAGACGTGGGGAAATGAAGTGCACGTTGGTGTCGGCTTTTTTAAAGAAATTTTTCCAGAAAACCCTCAGGTTTTAAGAGGTTGTGTAGAATAATTGCTTAGGTTTTAATAGCCGTTTTTAGCAGGCGTTTTAGGTCTAAATGGGTTAAAAAGCAAGTTTTTTTGAAAAATGTGAAATTTTTGTAAATGTGGAATTCCCAATCATATTTCGAAGCCTGTCCCATCGCTGCCAGACCCTCTGGTCAATTAAACAGAGTGCAAGTCACTGGTGTACTGGCAGTCAGCCTGCCCTTCCGCTCTGCAGTCCAGCAGCTGAGCTGCACAGTCAACGCAGCCGGAGGAGTGTGCTTCATACGCAGCTGACTCCATGGGATACCAACACTGTGGGCTCATTTATGGAAGTGTCACAAGATTGGTTTAGGATCAGTTACAAGAAACAGAATCTGCACCAGTACACACCGAGAATATTTCTTAAAATTGTCATGGCGGAACCTCGGATTGCAACCTATGTCTCAATAACGCACCCGGGTGGTCAGTGTGGAGATGTCGCTCAGGCCTGCCTCGGTCTCCACAGTCACAGATAAAGTCAGACTGTAGTTACTCATCTTGTCCCCTAGAGGGAGGTAGAGTGACGTCATGGCCGGATCACTCCCACAGTGCAGATATTCACCTGAAACGAAAGGCAGTAGCAGCATAGTAGAAAGCATAGTAAAAAGCATCAACAGGGATTCTCAACTCTGGTCCTGGAGGCCTGCAGGGAAGTCTGGTGTTTGTTTTCACCTTAAAATCAGCAACCAGTTTAGACCTAAGAAACCAGGTGAGGTGAGTTAACTGTATCATCAATGGCTGTAATTGATCAATGAAGTACTGAGTAACAATGAAAACCAGCAGACCTTGTGGCTCTCCAGAGCCAATGTTGATAATCCCTGCATTACAATAGCATTCTGTAGCAAGTTGAAAGGTTGTCACTACGGATACACCGGTTGTTCGTCAGTTTCAAATTATTGAGTATGTTGAAAGGTTAGTTAAATAAAGGTAACTGTCAAAATAAAGGAAATACTTGAGTAAATTAAGGGGTTTGGCAGCTCTGTCATGGTGTGAGTTTAGTGACATAGTTTAGTTCCACTCAACCCCTAGAGGGCAAGGTAAATGCCAATAAAAAATAAATAAAAAGGCATCCTGAGTGATCACCTTCATCCTATGGTGAAGCATTTCTATCCTGATGGGATTGGTCTCTTTCAGGATGACAATGCTCCCATCCACAGGGCAAGAGTGGTCACTGAACGGTTTGATGGGCAAACCATTCATTGACCACGAATACAATGTAAACCATTTTTCTAATCATTTTCCACCACCACCAACAAAACATATTAACTATGGAATTTCTCATGGAAGAATGGTGTTGCATCCCTCCAATAGAGTTCCATACACTTGTAGAATCAATGCCAAGGTGCACTGAAGCTGTTGTGGCAGCTCATGGGTGGCACAACACCCTATTAAGACATGTTGATAGTTCTGTTGATGACTTCTGTTGATGTTTATGTTGGTAGTTCATTTATTTGGTGTGTTCATTAGGTTAGTTGAATCTAGCACTTCTTGGCTACACTGTTACTTATCCGTTTTCAAGGTATCAGTGCTCTTATTTGGCCCATTTTGCTGCATGAAAGTAATTGGATGTACTGGAACAAGGATCCATGGACCCAGGACCTCTCACCTTTATTCCCAGTCTTGAGGCAGTAAGTGCAGGATTCACTTGAGCAGGAAGGTGTGGGTTCAGAACAGGTGACAGTAAAAGGCGTTAGGATCATTCCCTCCGAGGGACTGATGCTGCAGGTGGGGGGGGCTGGAGGGGTCCGTGGAGATGTGGGGGCGGGAGTGGGGTTGGTGGTGGGTTTGGTGGTGGGTTTGTTGTTTGGGTTGGGAGAGGTGGGGCTGGTGGTGGGGCTGGTGGTGGGTTTGGTGGTGGGTTTGTTGTTTGGGTTGGGGGAGGTGGGGTTGGTGGTGGGGCTGGTGGTGGGTTTGGTGGTGGGTTTGTTGTTTGGGTTGGGGAGGTGGGGTTGGTGGTGGGGTTGGTGGTGGGGGCAGGGTTTGTGGTGGGTTTTGTGGTGGGGGGAGGACGATTCAGATCGATGATCAAGCTGTCGGATCCAGAATTTGATTGAGATATGCCTAGAGGAGAGCAAAATGCGATACTGACATGTCAGTTTATATATAAAAAACCCCAAAGAACACAGACATCATGTCAAAACTCCTCACGTTTGTGTGAAAAAAGTATATACTAGATACTTAAATGAAATAAAAATGGAAAGTGTTCAAACCCTGTGCTCTGGCAGCTGTAAGTTAATGCAGGTGCAAAACATTACTTTATCGAGCCACACAATAAGTTGTATCATGCTATGGGGATGCTTCTCTTCAGCAGGGACTGGGAAACTTGCAAGAATAGAAGGAATAATGGACAGAGCAAAGTACAGACAGATACGGCACAACTTGAAAATTGCTGTCCATAAGCAACTTGAGAGAGCTGGAGCAATTCTGCACTGAAGAATGGGTGAAAATCACCTCCAACCACTGTGCAAAGTTGGTAGAAGCTTCCCCAAAAAGCCATAAAGCTGTTATCGCAGTAAAAGGTGCCTCCACCAAATATTAATGCGAGGGGTCTGAATACTTATGCAAGCAGCACATTTCAGTTTTTTATTTTTCTTTAAAACATTTGGTGACATATCGAATTACTTAATTATAAAATTCAGTTTGAGCATGTGAGTTTTGAGTAAAAAATCTTAAAAGGAAAAAAAAAGTATCATTTGTAATCCAGCAACATTTGAGTGCTTTTGCAAGGCAATGTATACCGTTTCAACTATGTTTCTAATGGTCATGTTATGTTATATATTTAAGTCAACAACAATGAGCACCAGCACTGAGGCATACCCCACCTAGGGCCACAATTTTGATATTCCACCGGGCATTTTTTAGCTCTTGGCTCGTCAGTAACAGGCTGTTGGTGCCCGTTGCCTTTAGTATTAGTTTCCTCGGCATCGTGGAGTCATAACAACTCTTCAGGTCACCCTGAAAGAGTAAAGCAGGTCTGACCACAACAGGTATATTTTATCTGACTGCCACTTCAGCACATGCAAGGCTCCATACATGCATATTACACACACATTATAAATCTATGTTACTCTGCCTGACAGTCTTTCTGTAATCCCCAACCCCCTCCCAGCACTGAATAATTACACAAATCAGGCCATTCACAGAACAGAACAGGATTCACACCCTAGAAAAATGCTTTATTCTTTATTCGTTGACACATTAGTCAGTCATGCACTGATACATTACATTCCCTGCAAATTATTTGTACAAGATTAAATATGACTGATGCTTTTAAAACACTGAAATCGTTTTTTTTTTGTCTTCTGTTTGCACTATAATGCTCACTTGCCTAACAAAATATCCTGGATAATTGTGTTTGCTATTTGTAACATTATTATGTATTATTAATTATTAAAAATAATTCAAATAATTCTGATGGTGAGATAAATGGACAGGGCAGCAGTGCTGACTTACATTGTCATTCTTGGTATCCTCTATATACCACTCTATAGTGGTGCAGCCTGGACAGGTCAGCTGCAGGCGCAGTTCTCTTTGTTGGTCCACCAGGCTGCAGGCAGTACAGCTGCAGAGAGATCGGTCTGTCAGACATCAATGTCAAGGCAAAACATCAATCAATGTGCAGTCAAACACCCTCATGTCCATTTTTTGTATGACTGACATATAACACCAAGAAAATAGTATGACCAAATTGAATATAAATTAATTTCAGGCTCCCCCCAACCCTTCATGGTAGATTTGGTAGCCTGAAAATGCATAAGACATGGGTAATAACATGGGTGGCAGTGTTGTATAATGGTTAGGGAACAGTGCTTGTAACACAAACATTGCAGGTTCAATTCCCAGGTGGGAACACTGCCGTTGTATTCTTGAGCAAGGTATGGACATGGGGCACTGCCATTGAGTAAGGTTATATGTAAACTGGGGAAGTTGCTCTGGATAAGAGTATCTAATAAATGCCTGTGATGGGTAATGTAATGAGACTTATGTTCATAGAATTTTGGCATCCCAAACAAAAGGAGCAGTCCTGGGCACATTGGTAAAACCACACACAATAAATGGGAAAGCAAACTTCCAAAAAGATTTATAACAAGAGATTCCTGGGACGAGTATGAAGGTTCCCAACCCGTCAATACAGCACCTACCACAAGTTATACTATCAGGGATTTTCATTTAAAAGCTCAAATCAAAATGCTCTTTTTTTTTCATTTCAAAGCTCAAATTAAACCCATGAACAAATTTTAAAATACATTAACCGGTGAGTTAAATTTGAGAAGATTAAAACACATTCTCCCCCAAAATGTCACTGTCTCAAATAAGTCAAACAGAGAGGGGGTTCTTCTCTATTTATACATTTGGCTTCATCTAAAGAAGAGGCAACAAACTCCTGGTCCTGGAGAGCCATAGCGTTCTGCTGTTCTGCTGTTCTGTTCTGGTTTTTGTTTTCACGTTAAAATTAGCAACCAGCTTAGACCGAAGAAACCAGGTGAATTCATCTTGTAACCAACTGCATTAATTGATCAATTAAAGGCGGAGTAACAACAAAAACCAGCGCACCCTGCGCCTCTCCAGGACGAGGGCTGGCCACCCCTGAACTTGAGCATAGGGTTGTAAGGAGTGGAACTCCATAAGCGCAAAGAAGCTGGCGGCTGGCAGAACCTGGTTGAAACGATGCATGCGCCAGTCTAGTATTCTCCCGAACTGACGGAGGATGTTGCAGGACAGGCCTACCACTCGAATGAAATGTAGAAATAAAGCTTAAAACTATATACTTTTAAAAGTGTGTGACCTGGAGTGGTCTCGTGTAGCTACAGCAGCTACCATAGCATAGTCCTTACCTTATACTTATTTTCAATTCATTATTTGGAGACACCATTATACAAGTGGATGCTTTTTCGTCTTTTTTTTTTCTCTTTTCTTCACTCGAGTCTTCCTCTGAGCTCCTGTCATTTCTCTTGCTTGCAGTCACGGAGTACTTTGCAAAGGCCATTCTGTTTGGCAGGCAGTTATTCTTAATCTGTAGTCGATCCCCATTTTCATTTTTTTCACAATCCTTACAACTACCAACTATGGCGTGAGATGGAACAGGGGAAAAGACAAGTATTATTATAAGTCCCGTTTAAAGTTTTTACCATTCTCAATGCAATCAAACCAAGGCCGTAACCATGGAGTCAACATTGGGGGGGACCAAATCTGCCAAACCCTAAGCTAGGCTATATATTGGGGGGGACATTTTGAGCATATCTGAATATTGGGGGGGATGTGTCCCCCCCAATATATATGGTAATTTCGGCCTTGAATCAAACCAACAATGCTTATAATACATTGGTTATTTATTCACATTATCGGATCGTGATGCTCAATTAAACACAACTCCCAAAGTGTGACAGATCTGTGTTACAGTAGCTAACATCTATCTGTACTTTCTGTACTCTGAGGCGGTATGTTAAATCATGCAGAAAATGGAATTTCTCTTTAGTGTTGGTCCAACCAGCACCATTGGATCGGATGATCCAGGTCATTTACATGAGGTAACTTCAATAAAAGTCCCCCTCCCCCCCCATCCCAAGCTGTCATAAATCTCCATTTCATGATATAATGATTCCTGTTGTTAGATGACATTGTTCTGAAAACCTTTAACATGGAAACTTTGTTTATTTCCCATGTTAAATAAATCCTATCATAAACCCTTAAATATTCTAGTAGATTTCTGTTGACAATTTATTTAATAATAACCTCACTTACTGCAGCTCCAAACAAATGTGTATTGTTCTGGATTTTTCAGGTTTTCCACTGTGAGTGTGACCTTATTAGTGCCGATGACGGGAGTTTTGGGATTGACTTTGATTCTCATCTTATTGCCTGGCGCTCGGGGGAACCTGAAAAGTTCTTCCATCTGTTGGCAAAAGAAAATGCCCCTGTCTCTAAACCAAAGAATCAAAGGCACATTGCATTTGGCAGGTCATTACTATATGTTTTATACAAGAGGATGCAGAATTTTTTTTACATTAAAATATTTTCAGTTCATTTGGAACTACTGTACAGAAGACAACATAATTGTTATGTCTACACTGAATATGACTTTCTTAAAAAAATGTGTTTTCTGATTTTACCCCGGTTTTCTCCCAGTTTGGTAGCCAATTACTCCTGCTATTCTTAGGTCAATCCCCTCCCTTGTAGTTTGCTGCCGTAACCCTGTGACCAGCAGTGACAAAGACGAAACATCATCTCCTCTGAGACGGCACTCGTCATGCTGTCGACTGTAACTCCGGCATCCCAGAACCACTCCTGTGCGCAGCGAACTGTGTCGGCTTCCACTCCGCCCTCCCTGGGGCGGAGAGCCAATTGCCGCCCCCCGTGGCACTCCCGGCCAGAGGCGACTCTGGTGAATTTGACTTTTAAGAACACAATTTGAAGGTACACCTGCTACACCAGCTTTGGTAGTGGCCAAAAAGGTGAAAACACCAATATGATATGACTATGGTATCCTGCTCTGTAGAGTTCTCGATGGACCACTCTTGATGAAACTGCCTGCTCATTCCCTCAATTGAAATTTGCAGTCAATTGATTTAGAGTTGCTCGCCAGTTTACCGTTGCACCTTGAACTAGTGCGCGGACATCACGATCCAGGAGTGTGTGAATCCGACCACACTTGCCCTTTGTTGTTCATGTCATTCCCTCAGAGGTCAATGCCGACATCACCTTAGACACTGTACCTCGTGAAACGTCAGCAAGTTGAGCCGACTTCATCACTGAAGCTCCCAACAGACGTGCCCCAACAATCACCCCTCTTTAGAAGTCACTGAGCTCGAGTCCTCTAGCCATGCTAGCCATAATTATCACAATTATGAGCAACCAGGCTTGCCTAGCATTTTTGTATTTGACCCTGGGCTTGCTGGGATGTTAATTGCTTTATTAATTCAGGACCAGCACCTGTGTGGATGTACCTGCTTTCAATACTTTGTGTCCCTCATTTACACATTTTTAAGTATTTCCACCTTTTTGGCCACTACCTGAAAAAAAAAAAAAGTTGTATTAAAGGGCTAATCTTACCGAGCTGTTACAAGCCACTGTTACATTTCCCACATCCAGGTCCATCTCTGACAGGTCATTCGATGCTCTGACCATTAATTGGAATGTTGCTGTAAAAAGCATTACAAATATTTCATGTAGATATCCATCTTGTCTGTTGTTACTGAAAATGTTATTTTTATGCAATTCATAAACATTTACCATTTTCCCAGTGAAAAAGGTACAAATTGAGGAAAGGTACAGACATGTACCATGGTAGGGTAATGAATCCTTATTCACACTGGCAGTCATGTTGGAATGAAAATGAGGCTTGTGCTGCAAGCAACATTCTTTTTCTCACAAGGGTACCATTATATTATTCTGACTAAAGGTACAATTCAGTACCCTACAGGGGTACTGCCACAGTGAAAATCATTTGTACATTAATGTACAACATGGTACCTTTTTTCTGAGAGTGTATGTACTATGCATTGTAATTTGATATGTTATTAGAGCACAGAGGGGACAGACCGACATCTTGGGGCTCGATCGCAATGCTGAAGTCCTGGAGGCTGCCATTCATTGCTTCCATTGTCTCAACGACGCTGCTGTTGCCGTCGAAAATGCGGAAGTGCAGCTGCACGGGGGCCCCGTGGGCCAGTGAGACGTTGACTCGGAGGTCAGACCCCGCGCACAGCTCATCCTCGGACGACGTCACCGAGACCTCCAGGCCCCCCACGGGCTCCAGGAAGCAGGTGAGCATCATCGTGGAAATGTCCACTGCGCTTACCCCATTGGAGGCCAGGAGTGTGAGGTGGTGGCAGCCCGGCCCCAGCTGCAGCTGGGATTCCCGCCCCACCGTGACATTGCTAGGGTGTATCCCCCGCACCGCGGTGGACGTGGCCAGGATGGTCTCGCCACTCTGGACTTTGTAGGTGACGTTGGTCCCTAGAAGTGCAAGTTAGAGTATATCCAATTTTTTTCTTGAGGAGAGATTTTCTTTTCATTTTCCAACCCACCTCCAAACCCCCTAGAATGGACTACAAGAATACATGTTTTTATAGAGCTTTAGTCCATGTTTTTCAATAAGTTATTTGTCCCTTCCACACCACATCCCCCTGTTACAAAGGCCAAAGGAAAACAAACAGAAAAAACAAGCAAAAAAAAAAGGATATTAAGATATGAAGAGATATTATTAAGATATAAAGTTATTAAGGGTTTTCTGTTTTGCAGATGATTCTATATAAATATCTTTATTATTTTATTATTTTTGATTATCTTTATTATGTTTTATCTGGAATTTGTGTATCTGGTTTAGTGCTCCTTTGGCAGGCTTTGTATTATGTGATGTCCTGTGATTGTGGATCCCCTCTCCCTTGGTAATAAAGCTCTATAGGTCACCTGCTCCTGATAAACTTGTACAGCCATGCACATGTCGATTATAGCAGCGCATTTACTTTCTGTTGTAAGTTTGTGTATGTACCCCCAGCACTCTACAAGAGGTCTTCTTTTTTGAAATATTAAGGTGTCCCTATACTTTTCACCTTCACCAGTGCATATGCCACTTAAACTCATATATTTATTCATACAATGATATATCAGACACATATCGGCAGTATCCTGTTTACCTGCTTCCAGCTCCAACTGGATTTCCAGTGCATTGCCATAAAGGGCCTTGCAGTTTGTGCTGTCCCCTGATTGGTTCAAACTGTAGCACCTGATGACACCAAACTCGCCAAGTGGCTCTTGAATGGTGATGGTTTTCTGGGCCGTCACATGCCACTCACTGGTGGTGCACTCCACCCCAACAGTGAAAATCCCAGGGCGGTTGTACCTATGAACCATGCTGCTCTCTGACCTGAACACAAGAAGGAGACAAATATCCTGTATGAGCCCCAGTGACTCACCACATGACAGTATGCACTGACCCTCACTCTCACAACATGCCCGTTTTCAATTTGAATTTCCTCTTAATACTAATGTGTTTTAAATTGTTTCAATTATGTTTTTTCATTTTTTTCTTCTTCTCCAAATTAGAATGCATAAAGCGATATGCATTTATTCATTCAGTTGGTCTTCAGCTAGGAAAGTATAGGAACCTCTCTCATAACAGACGTGCGGTGATATCCACACACTAGGTGAGTTGGATTTCCAACGTACTGCTATAAAGGGTCTTGCAGTTTGTGCTGTCCCGATTGGTTCAAACTGTAGCACCTGATGACACCAAACTCGCCAATTGGCTCTTGAACCTTGATGGCTTTCTGGGCTGCCACAGGCCACTCACTGGTGATGAGGTGACTTTTAAAAAATTGATACTGTGTGTGAAATGGTCCAGGCTGTAGCTAATTGGGAGCACTGAGATGGGTGGTGGTGTGAGGGAAAAAAGGGTGACACTCACTTCTCCGGACTGTAGGGGTCGACAGTGTGCCCATCGCCAGCGCTCACGGTGCAGGTGAGGTTGCCCTGGAACGGATGGAGCAACCACTTCACCGTGATGGTGACGTTGTCAAAGACAGCGGCCAGCTTGCTGATCAACAAGTGGAGACCTGCCAGTCACAAACAGTGTGGCTTCATTTAAAGTTGATTTTTCCATCATTTCAGCAGGCTCTGGCTCAGAATGCACCTGGGCCACAAGCATCATACCTCCATTATACATATGGACAGTACGTTGCCAGCTTTTTTCTCAAAAATATACTCAATGGCCTGGATTTGTCTTTAACTTTGACTCACAATTAAATGGAAGTGTTACATTTTTGGCTCAATGAGTTCATTGTGTTTGTGAAGGAAACTGTGTTTGTGAAGGAAAAACGAAGCACTTACTTAGAATAGTTAGAATAGTACTTACTTAGAGTAAAAATTAAGGACACATTTCAGATGAATCCAGGCCAGAACTCTAATAAACACTCATTCACAGAGGGCTGATAACGTAGCCAAGGCCATGGCTCAAACCTGCGACTATAGGGCCTAGCCTGCACCCATGGTGAATGCCTGTATCAGTCGAATCTCTCTAAATCCCTTCTAAACTCTGATTTTCAACCCCACATGACAATCCCCATCCATCATTTGCCATGACTGTCAACAGGTATAGTTTAATGTTTTTTCAAAGTTTGTAAAGTACAGTTGCGTAGCAGATAAGTCAATCTGCAGACAGCAGAGGGGCAGGTCAATACGTGTTCAGGTTCACAGAAACAGACAGATACCTAGTGTATACACAGAGAGTCTGTCTAAAGTACATACAGTGACCACTGCCCTTCCAACAGGAACAATAATACATGACATACAACACGTAAAACCTGGTGATAAGGTCCAGGTCTGACAGGTCCATAATCTAATCTAATCTATGCTTATTTATTTGCTTGTTTCTTTTATACACCTAAAATATTTTTGTAACATTACATTTTATACAAAATATATTATGTGTGATTATTATGCATCATTATGTGTGATTATTACTTATTATCAAACAACATTCTATTACTAATAATAATATTATTGGTATACACTCTTATTCAGACTAATTTATTATAATAATAAGGCTATCATAACAAGATCCATTTAATAAATAACACAGGAGAGATAAGAACAACAGGAACATGTGCACAGAGTAGTAGTTCCTCACTGAATTCAAAGTACTCCTGCTCCTGTCTGTCATTAATCACAACAAATTAAAGATTTCTCCTGGAAATATTATCATTGATTATCACTGTATGAATATGTTTATTATTATTATTATTTTCCCATACCTAACATTTCAGAGCTTATATTTACAACACCACTGAGCCAGAAATACCTTACAGTGAAATGAGCCACCGTCAAGTCAAAGCTATTTATTCTTATGTTCGGAAGTGTGTGTCCATAAGAGCATTATTCCAGCCAGCCAGCTCCTAAGCAAACACTCATGATGCAAATCCAGTAATTTTATATGCCCACATACAGTATTACTGCACTTTTCTTTGTAACTGAACGTTTTATGTTCTTTTGTGTTCTTATCTTTCTGTACCTGTTGTGGTTATGCACTGGTTGTCATTTCCATGCTTGTGCTTTTACATAAGTAGTTGCTATTGAGCCGCAGGACAAATGTCCTCTCAACAATTAAAATGAAATCTGACTAGACGTCTGAAATGAGAACAGCTGGCAACACAATAAACAAGCATCAAGCTGAAAAACAGTGCTAAAATAAACACACACACAAACACTAATGGTTTTAGTACACATATTGGGCCAAACAATTACTCTTAAGAGCAGCATTCATAACAATACCAAGATGCACATACAGCTTAGCAATGAACTATAAGAAGAACATTACCTTATATCAGCGTACACATGGTTATGAAAATACAACTAACTGTATTGGCTGACATAAGACTACCATAAAGCCAGCATGCACTGTGAGCCTATGGCTCAGCAGTATGGGCCAAAAAGATTGAGTTTCAGTTAATTTATTCAACTGAGAAAAAGAAATCAAAGGCACTCTTCTTAATATAGTTAACATTTCCTTCATTAATTTGGCATTCATGTAAGAGATTAAGAAAAGCAGACCACCTTCAGGAAATGCTCCACATTCCACATAAATGAAAAATTAAGCCAATTTTTAGCTCCTTTGACATGCACTGGTTTTATTTTCTTCAGCTGACCAAATTCATTTCACCTTCCAATCACCACATTTTCAACTAATATTTAACTTTTGGTTGACTGGATTATCTGAAACTACATGCACTGTGATTCTCTGGCTATATAGAGACCGTTCCAGAAGATTTGATGGGAGTATTCAGTGTTGTGAGTAGGACACATGCAATATACAGAATGTTCCAGAAGATTTGGTGAAAGTGTTCAATGTTGTAAGTAGGGGACAGTACATTAGAAGGTGTGGGGGTCGGGGGGTCTGACCGTCTTTGCAGTGGTACTCCACAGACAAGTAGCTTCCCAGTCCTGGACAGGGCTCCCCAAATGATGCCACATCTGCTGCCACCTGGCACACCTGCAGCCCATGGCAGTGCCCTGGGGACACAAAGGGGTCAGGGGACGTCAGGTTGAAGTGCCTTCATTGTACCAACACAACGGAATGACTTTACCATCCTTCAAAAACAGGAACTTCAATAAGATTGTAAGATTATAAGTTTTAGTATATACAAAATACATGACATTTGGTCTGAGAACACACAGATGAGGTTTGTGTTTGTGTATTAGACTGCATGGACAATATCTGACTGAGCCAGGAGATGTAACAATAGTGCCTCTGGCCCAATCAGGCAGGGCCCTGCGTCTCATACCCCACTTTGAATGAATGCAAATGTACCTGTTCAACTGTATAAAACCTTGGTACAAACTAGTTGTTGAACTGTGTTGAACATTTTGTAGCATGCTTGTGCTCCCACAGCCAGCACAGAATGTGTAAACCTTCCTGTCTTCTGTTACAAGCATTGGGTCCGTCTCTTCATCAATACGAAGATTACATTGATTCTGTATTTTGGATATACCAACAGATACAGTGTGCATGTGTGGAGAGCATTTATTCTGATTTGAGTGGCGGATCATCAACCAATAGCTTAAATCTAGGCTATTCATACATATTATATTAAGGGTGATAGTTGTGCCACACTGAGGAGCACAATCTCAAAACACAAATGGGAGTTTGTTTGAAATATGGGTGTCATTTCAGCCCATCAAAGGACAGTTTCTGGAGACTGACAATCTTGTGGTTTACAATCAGCAATGAGATGGGTTAGAGAGCCTGAATAGCCACTGTGGCTTTGTATCAGCACTGTGTGGCTTCTTTGCTAAAATGCTGTTCTGTTTCAGAGACAGGTTTCATTGCTGTTGGGTGAATCTAGCTCCTTGTTATGCGTGTAACAATTATGTTTACTCTGCACTAGTAATAGCTCTGTTGTGTGAGGGAGAAGAGCTGGGATGCCCAATGCAGGTAACTGCAAAAATAAAGGAAACACCAACATAAAGTGTCTTAACCCATTCAGACCTAAAAGTAAAAGCTATTAAAACCTAAGCAATTATTCTGTGACAAGAAAACCTGGGTTTT
The DNA here is from genome assembly GCA_029706075.1 of Aldrovandia affinis. NCBI lineage: Eukaryota > Metazoa > Chordata > Actinopteri > Notacanthiformes > Halosauridae > Aldrovandia > Aldrovandia affinis. Next base: position 5,957,348 of record JAINUG010000003.1, on the reverse strand, counting down.
CTGAAAAAATTTGCCCAATGCACTTCAACTATTTCAGCAAAAATTTAAAGCAAAACACCAACATAAAGTGTCTTAATATGGTATTGGACCACCATGAGCCACTAAAACAGCTTCAATGCACCTTAGCAGAGATTCGACAACTGTCTATTGGAGGGATACAACACTGTTCTTCCATGAAAAATTCCATCATTTGGTGTTTTGTTGATGGTGGAGGAAAACAGTCTCAGGCGCTGCTCTAGAATCTCCCATAAGTGTTCAACTGGGTGGAGATCTGGTGACTGAGACAGCCATAACATATAGTTTACATCATTTTCATTCTGATCAAATCATTCAGAGACCACTCATGCCCTGCAGATGGGGCATTGTCTTCCTGGAAGAAACCACTCCCATCAGGATAGAAATGCTTCACCATAGGATGAAGGTGATCACTCAGAATGGCTTTGTATTTATTGGTATTTTCCTTGCCCTCTAAGTTGTAGAGTAGACCTAAACCATGACAGGAAAATGCACCCCACACCATAACAGAGCCACCAGGACCCTTCATTTAAGTGTTTCCTTTGGCAGTTACCTGTATGTACTGTATATATTAACTTTACTCAGTTTAAGTAAATAAAAATAGTTAAAATCATTTAAAAACATTTCAGTTTAATAACAGGACAGTTGCATGCTGGAATGTTTACACTGTGTATTATAGAGTTATGTTTAACCGACTTATGTTTAACTGGTGTTTCAAAAAGTAGCCAATACTGATGGTATTTATTACTTTTGAAACCCCAGCAATCATGAGGTTTCTCAGAACTTTGGGGTCACAGAAATGGTGGTTAAAAACATCATATATTTTTACAGTGTACGTAGTACCACATTGAAGATGGTTTGATAATTGTACAGCACCTGCTACCAGGTCCATAACATCCACCCAGCTGCATTCCTCCTGGGTAGATGAGGGTGTTGACGATGGGCTTGCTCGGCAGTAGTGCAGAGTCTTCCGGCCGTAGAAGCTGTCATCGACCTTGATCACCTGACCGGACCCACACTGCAGCGTTGCATTGTGGTCCACACAGGCAAGGGCGCGGCCTGACTCTGGGACACAGCAGCGATAGCATGTCAGTCCATACAGAGAGAACATGAATGAAACAGCCACACACACACACACTCACACTCACTCATATGCAGTCTCTCCTCCCTTTCACACGCACAGACACATGCACATACAGTGGGTTCGGAAAGTATTCAGACCCCCTTACATTTTTCACTCTTTGTCATATTGCAGCCATTTGCTAAAATCAATTAATTTCATTTTTTTCCTCGTTCATGCACACACAGCACCCAATATTGTCAGAAAAACACAGACTTGTAGAAATTTTTGCAGATTTATTACAAAATAAACACTGAAATATCACATGGCCATAAGTATTCAGACCCTTTGCTGTGACACTTGTATATTTAACCCAGGTGCTGTCCAATTCTTCTGATCATCCTTGAGATGGGCCTACACCTTCATTGGAGTCCAGCTGTGCTTAATTATATTGATTGGACTTGATTTGGAAAGGCACACACCTGTCTATGTAAGGTCCCACAGTTGACAGTGCATGTCAGAGTAAAAACCAAGCAATGAAGTCCTAGGAACTCTCCATAGACCTCCGAGATAGAATTGTGTTGAGGCATAGATCTGGGGAAGGGTATAAAAACATTGCTAAAGCATTGGAAGCACCCAGGAGAACAGTGGGCTCCATCATTGTGAAATGGAATAAGTTTGAAACCACCACAACTCTTCTTAGAGCTGGCCGTCTGGCCAAACTAAGTAACCGGGCAAGAAGGGACATGGTCAGGGAGGTGACCAAGAACCCAATGGCCACTCTAAGAGAGCTTCAGAGTTCCTCTGCAGCGATGGGAGAACCTGGTAGAAGGACAAACATCTCTGCAGCACTCCCATCAATCAGACCTTTATGGTAGTGGCTAGACGGAAGCTACTTCTGAGTGAAAGGCATATGACAGCCCACCTGGAGTTTGCCAAATGGTACTTAAAGGACTCTAAGAGCATCAGGAAAAAGATTATCCGGTCTGATGAGACACAAATTGAAATTTTTGGCCTGAATGCCAAGTGCTACCATAAAGGTCTGATTGATGGGAGTGCTGCAGAGATGTTTGTCCTTCTACCAGGTTCTCCCATCGCTGCAGAGGAACTCTGAAGCTCTCTTAGAGTGGCCATTGGGTTCTTGGTCACCTCCTGACCATGTCTCTTCTTGCCCGGTTACTTAGTTTGGCCAGACGGCCAGCTCTAAGAAGAGTTGTGGTGGTTTCAAACTTATTCCATTTCACAATGACGGAGCCCACTGTTCTCCTGGGTGCTTTCAATGCTTTAGCAATGTTTTTATACCCTTCCCCAGATCTATGCCTCAACACAATTCTATCTCGGAGGTCTATGGAGAGTTCCTAGGACTTCATGGCTTGGTTTTTACTCTGACATGCACTGTCAACTGTGGGACCTTACATAGACAGGTGTGTGCCTTCCAAATCAAGTCCAATCAATATAATTAAGCACAGCTGGACTCCAATGAAGGTGTAGGCCCATCTCAAGGATGATCAGAAGAATTGGACAGCACCTGAGTTAAATATACAAGTGTCACAGCAAAGGGTCTGAATATTTATGGCCATGTGATATTTCAGTGTTTATTTTGTAATAAATCTGCAAAAATTTCTACAAGTCTGTGTTTTTCTTACAATATTGGGTGCTGTGTGTGCATGAACGAGGAAAAAAATGAAATTAATTCATTTTAGCAAATGGCTGCAATATGACAAAGAGTGAAAAATTTAAGGGGGTCTGAATACTTTCCGAACCCACTGTACATTTCAGTACAGTGAGTACACGCATGCTCTCTGTCTTTCAGTCACACAAAAACATCCACGCACACACACTGTCTGTCACATGCACAGTCTCTTCTCACAGGCACATACATGTTTTAACATGTACACATTCCCATACACACACACTCTCTCCTCTCTCTCTTTCACTCACACACAAACATGCCCACAAATATGCGCACACACGCAGTCCCAATCTCCTCTCTCTTGTTCTCTCTATTACACACATGCTGGACACACACACACACACACTCACTCACACCACACCTGCTAACATTGGTACTGGAGATGGAAATACAGGGGTTTTTTTTTTGTGGGGTGGGTGCGCAAACCAATTGTTCACTGGCAGAGTGTGAAAACATATTTTACAGCAGTAGATTACAATACCAGATTTTGTTTAATGAACCTGTCATATTCTAAACCACTGCCAAAATATGCATTTGCCCATTGATTTGTTGTACAGCTCATAATAATCATTTAAATTACGTTGTGTGGCAAAACTATTTTTCAATTGTTGAAAAGCTGGAGAAATCTGGGAGAAATCACAATAGGGGAGCAGATGGAAAAATTGGTCTAAAGTACTGGAGACTCCTCAAAAAATGGGGAGAGTTGGCAAGTATGTTACACACACACATACACACACACACACACTGCAAACACACACACATACACACACACACTGCACACACACACACTAACAGCAGGACTCACCAAACTCGCAGATGAAGTGGAGTTCCTGGCTACAGTTGTCCGAAGCCTCCCACTGGAACCCAGAGTCCCTCAGGATGTGGCCGCACCTGGCGCCCTCCGTGGGGTCCCTCACCCAGTTGGCGTAGCTCACGTCTGAGCCATCGAGCCAGGAGAGGGGACCTGCAGACACCAACCAACATCAATCCCTGTGTCCATTTACACAGAGTCCTCTACGACAGCAGGCCATGTGCAAAGGGGCACAGAGTATTGTAGACAGTCTGAATCTCCCTGTAAAGGGGCTCTGTAATGTACATGTGCACAACCATAATTAATAAGCCCATATCAATAGCACCACTGCGTGGAGTCAGTGGGACCCGGGTCTCAGACACAGATAATTTATGTTAATGGACTTAAAATCTTTAATGTACCTGCCAGGGGTCAAATCTAGTAGTTATTGTTCCGTCAGTATGGGAAACACCAGTTCTTGCTCCTTGATCTAGATAAGATATTTCAGGGTGGGTGGTTCTCAGGACACCCAAAAGGCATCACAAAAAACCAACCTCAGTGAAACGACGAAGACTATGAGGTAACGCCACAAAGGCGGAGTCATGGCTGTGACGCAATGGAGCAAAAAGCACTGCTGGCCATGGCAACGGACAGGCGACAGAGACCTGTTCTTTGTGCGAAGGATAAAAACAAGGTCTCAGTAAATCAGGAGCGATGGGACAGAAGGGGCTATTGATGGCCCAGTGACAGGTTCATCTGGCCTCCCCATCACCAGGGTGAAGCTAATCTCAGCTCCCAGAAAGCCACAGACTAGTAAGAATGAGAATAAATCTTTCACAGGATGGCAAGCTGGAATAGGAGATAGTCACCATGCACAGAGCACTCTCTCTCTCTCTGTCTGTCTGAATTAGACCACAACCAATACAGCCAGGAAATTCAACAAATGGCCAAAAAAAGCATGTGTCATTGCTTATAGTCCACAGAAGCCTATTGTACATCTGTTTAAAGATTGTTAATATGCTGGTGACACCCAAGAATGCATTTCCTTTCTCCCAACATTAATTTTCTGAGAAATAACTAATTTGATCGCTTTGATTTTGAAGGAACGCAAGCAAATGTAAAAAAAAAAGCAATAAATAATCATTTTAAAAAACTAAAAACATTTTGTGTAATAATTACAAAAATGGTTGGTGCATTTATAAAAGAGGGATTGAACATTGTGCAAAGACAATGGAATGTAACAGATCACCAGTGTGGCCACACTGTTTATTTGTGACTAATATGACTTTACTTCTGCATGCAGGCGGATCACAAGCAAAAATCTGTTACAGCCGGCAATTAGAAAGAAGCACTGACACAATATTCATGCTCCCCAAAACACTGGGCAACTCCAGGACATTGATTTTTTTAAAAATCTTAAACCACCAATGTGGCTATTGCTGTATGCTTGGTCATTGTCTGGCTGGAAAATAGATGGTAAGGATAGTGTTCTTGGGATGATGCGCATTGTTAGGCTTGCGCCTAAAGTTGAGGCCAAAAAGGTCAATCTTAGTCTCATCAGACCATATTATCTTCCTACACTTGGTTTGGGAGTCTCCCACATGCCTTCTGGCAAACTATACAAGATTTCATGTGTTTTCTTCAACAATGGCTTTCTTTTTGGCACCCTCCCATAAAGCACAGATTTGTGAAATGCCCAGGCTATTGTTGTCCCATGGACAGTTTCTCCTATCTCTGCCATGAAAGACTGTAGAAGACTGGTGGCTAAGAAGCCTATGGCAAACAAGCCTAACAAGTGCCCTTCTTGCACAGATTCTCAGTTTTGGAGGATGGCCTGTTCTAAGCAAATTCACAGTTGTGCCATATTTTCTCAATTTCTTTATGATGGACTTAATGGTGCCTCAGGGATATTCAAAGTCTTTGAAATCTTCTTATATCTTTCCCCTGATTGGTGCTTTTGGTACCTTTTCTCAGATTTGCTTTGAATTTTCTTTGGCCTTCATGATGAAGCTCTTATTTGGAAATGCACTAACTAACTGTTGGACCTCTCACAGACAGGTGTATTTAATCTGAAATCATTTGACACACCTTAGTTGTACACAGGTGAATTCCAATCAAATAAGTATGTGACCTCTAAAGACAATTGACTGCACTAGTCTTTATTTAGGTGTGTCTTACAAAACGGGGTGAATATTTAAGCAATCAATTGTTGTCTGTTTTTATTTGTAATTAATTAACAAAAAGCTTTAGAGTTGTTGTTTTTTTATTTGACATTATAGAGTATTTTGTGTTGATCAGTTGCAAGAAATCAATTTTGATCCCATGAAGTAAGTAAATAAAATGTGAAAAATGTCAAAGGGTGAATACTTTTTAAATCCACTGTATGTTCAAAGTTCAGGTCAGGTTCTGATATTCTACCACATGGGTCATACTGACACAAACTGCTGGATGACAAACAGATATTCTATCAGCAAACAGAACAATGTTGCAGCTGAGACTCCTGACAGTTTGTGGGACACCCATTATGCATTTTACCTGATTCAGTAGACATTGTGCTTTATCTGATGCTTGTATAAGCTTCAGACTTTGCAAAGAGGTTCACAATATTATTCCCTTTCTGTAAGTCACACAAAACATAGCAGTTACCATGACTCAGTGACAATCTTGCATATGGTGAATGCACATTATTTCCATTTATAACCATTTCTGTATACCTTTGACATTCTTTTCTAAACCATATGTATTATGTTTCCTCTCTATTTTTCCAAGTTAGCATGCAAAAGGGAAAATTTCAAAAGCGAATGTCTATAAACACTGATTAACACCGATTGTCTATACTAAACAAATGTCTAATAACACAAATTGTTTTATTTTTATTATTATTATTATTATTACAGATTTTTATAATTATGGATATTCATTCATATTCACGGCTAATCATCATCATTATCATTACCAACAAGTATTATAAGCCATGCGGCAACATCTGTATTATTCTTAGCATTATTCTGTCTGATTTTGGAGGGGTTCCTCTTGTGTGGATAATGTTATTTTGCTACAAGTGTACAAGAATTACAAGTGCGTTCAGAGGTAGCAACACATCTCTTTTTAGTGAGCTTCATTAAAGTTCCCCATTCAAACATCAACAATACCATCTTCAGGGGCAAGCATGGAAGGAGATAAGGACAAGATGAATCTGCCCATCTGAAACATCATAGATAGCACTTAATATTTCACTTAAAAAACACAAATAGTAAAAATGAAAAAAATGAAAAGAATACCAATAGTTGATTTGGGAGGAGCAACCTCCCTCATGATATATAAGAATGGGTTTTCCTATTTAATTGGAGTACAGGCTCTGACATTGTCTTTGCTGTGCTCTGGCGCTGTTTGTGGATCTTCTCATCCCTGATTTGAGAGTGATTCCTGCTCCTGGCTCCAGTGTTTCTCTGGCTAATCACCTCAAAGTCTTCACCCCACATAGATCCCATTTGGCTGTGCGATAATGTCATGGAGATGGGTTTAGAACATATGTATTGTTCCAAATAAGTTCTGCCAGTTTCAGAACATCCCGGCCATGTCGCATCCAAACTTTCTGGTATCGTCCCCTGATGGTTATCATTAAGTTATGAAAAAACATCATGGCGGATACTTGTCAATGACATTAAGAAGGTTCAGAATGTAAATATTAAAACCTGCAATGTTGTGATTTAAAAAATAACATTCAAGGGACATCCAGGAAACCCAGACAACTTTAAGTGCCTGGAATATTTCCTGGGAATATTCTGGGAGCCAGTGATATTTAGCTGGGAACCTACCTTCAGCAGCTGTGGGGTCCAGGGTGAGATTTTGGGAAGTGGGCGCCAGGCCCAGCCACCAGTCCCACCCTGGCTCCAGGTGCTTCTGCAGGAACTGCTGAGTCTCGTCGTTGAGGATGAACGACAGGTGCCCACCGCCCCTCTCACACCAGCCCTGAGCACCCAGGAAGGTGCGCTGCAGGCTCACAAACTCATAGCAGGACCCGTCGAAGGCCTCCTGGTACTCCGGGCAGTAAGGAGCCTCGGGTTCACTCGTGGCCTCGAGATCGCCTGTATTCTTGAGGCCATCCGTGGCGTGGGACACTCTAGCAGACAGAAGCCCGGAGGAGAAGAGCAGCCACTGAACAAGACTGGCACCCATCACTGCATCCCCTGGTTGTGCACGCACGCGAATATTGGTAGCACGCCCTCACTTCAAGCTGCCCTTTAAAAGGAATGTGATGTCACTCCGCCCGTCCGTTTCTGTGGAACGACCCATTCGGTGTCCCAACAATGGTCCGGTCACCTGATTGCCCTTCTTTGTGAGGTTCCAATGGGAACACATTATCCCTGACAGCAAACACACAGAGCGCCAGCCCATTGTGAGAGCAATAATGAGGCCTGCAATAAGTGCCTCAAGGCCCCTGTGTAAATATCCCTTGTTTTTTTCCCCTGCCATAACAGGCCGCCATTAAAGTATCCCTGGGCCAACTGTGGGGAAAGATAAGGCCTCATCATGCTCAACGCAGATAAAAACTGGGTTCCAGTTCAGTACCCCCCCTACCACCATAACATGTGAGCAGTCAAACTGTTTTCCTTTGCAGACTGAAGACGGTTTCGTCCAACATAACAGGTACAAGGCACATCAAAGGAATTCAAAGCAGAGGTCTTTCCATGGCGCGAAAAGGATTAACAACTCATACCAAAACCTGTGTTCCTCCCCCACAAATGTACATATGCTACTTTTTGTAAGGTAATGCTTCATTTTCATTTGACATCAGTAGATTCTAGGTTTCAAAGAAGTGTTATATTGAAGCAATCCCCTAAATATCTACATTACATAGCCCAAGAGTTGCAGCATACCAAGGCCACTCAAACACAGTCAGCACATTGTGAGGTTACTAGCAGTGCCTTCTGATCTCTTGGCTTCATAAATAAGTTGTTTGTGGTGCAATAATTGATATGGCAGCAGGGTAAACATTGGGGACCAGGGGGATGGGTCCTGTGGAGTTTAGCACATTGGGTCAGCTATGGCAGCAAGGCCTGTGGGGTTTAATGCTTTGCTGCTTGCTAGTAGATAGTCTGAGCTGGTAAGAAAATAAATGCTTGGTTAACCATGTGAAAAGCCATGTTCAATACCCTTAAATTAACTCCAGTTATTGTTATGAACACAGCTGGGCCATATTTCAATATTTCCGCAGTGTTATGGGATAAGTGGGCTATGAGCTTGTGTTCATTATTACCGCTTGTCAGTTGCAGGTTTTGTATGCGTATATACAGGTAGTGGCCAAAATGGTGTCATTTGAAATATGATTTGATTATGGTATCTGTACATATTGCTGATTATGCTCTGTGGAGTTCTTGACAGACCATTCTTTATAAAACTACTTAGTCTTAAATTAAGCCAATCTATCAAATTATAGCCAATATGTTTATTTGAATGCGTATGTATGTAAGAAAAAAGCTGTTTTATTAAAGTGTCACTTGAGGAAATATATTTCCAAAACTTACAAAAACTGATAACGAACCCCAATCTTTCTGGTGTAGTGTCCACATGTGAGTATCACCACTCACGATGTGTCAAAATCGATTCAAATTGTAGCCAATGTTTCACATTCTCCCTTAGTTTAATGTATTTGTTTGAGTAGTGCATCGAAACAACATATGGTCAGGACCAGTTTCAAGGCATTCTTCTTGCCCATCTCTAAAGTATGATTATATTATAGGCTATTCTGTGTATCCCTGCACCAAGGACTGGTGCTTCAGCTGGGCCCACCACCCAAGAGGCCCAGCCCAAGGTATTTTTGATAAGTCATGTGCTTCAGATCTTGTCGCCATGTCAGGACAACATTTATATACAGGTGGGCCATTAAGTTGGCATAGGGTGAGCCTATATTTCTATTCATATTTGCTAATAGTCTAATATTTGCAGAAACTGCACATCTGCTGAAGAAGGAGAATATTTTGGAAAGAGAAAAAATGTTTCCCACCTTCTAAGGACTCTTAATAAGCCGGAATTCACAAAAGACCAAAATCAAATAGGTACTGAACCAGTAATATACTTCCCATTTTCAAAAATAGGATAATACCAGAGCAAACAGGTACTAGATATAAATCCCATTTGCTATACAAATACCACAGAAAATGTCAATACCACAGCGGTTAACAGTTAATTCTCAGTCACAATTCGATCCTAGCCGGGGCCCACACCCACGGAGTCGGGAAAATTTGCACGGAGCCAAATTGACATTGATTTATTTCTGCTGCACCCACGGGGAAACATAAAGCGCCTATGCTCACACCCTCTGTAGTGATTATTTTCAAGGGAACAGCCCCTCTCTGTGTTTCAAGGGTCGTTTTCCAGTCACAGTCAAAAACCCTGAATCACTGGAGTCTTCTGAAAGGAACAGGCCAACACAGTCACTATTATGAAGAACCAATTCAAGTTTTGAAGTAAAATTACAAGCACCCAGAGAGAAAACACCCCTTGTAGAAAAAGTACAAGATGCATCAAATGAAAGTTCATAGTTCAAAGTATAGCATTACTTGCTATCTTGTCAAGAGTTAAGCATTCAAGCGCAAGTCCAAAGTATGGCATTAAAGCAAGATAACAGCATAATGGTGGTGATACTGTATTTTACATGTAAATGCAAAATGTTTCACTTTAGTTTAAAGGGAATCATTGGACATTGCATTACCTCTGACAAGATCAGACTTCAGATTAAGCTTTATAAAATGCCTTAACATGCCAATATGATATAATAAGCATGTTTGTTTCACTGCATTTCAGTCATGTATTTTACGTGTAGTATCTCTAAGGTTCAGAGTTCAGAACAAAATACCACCTCTGTGATTCACACTAGAGTATTGGCCCTGGAAGTGCGTACCAGTTTTATAGGAGATCAGTTTGGGAATATTCTGTGCAATACAGAGCAACCCTAATTTCTGCGGACATGGACATACAAGGCCATTCTACTGTTTCACAAGTGAAATACTTGCAGTAGAACAATAACACATCAGTATTGTTATAATATCACGGTCTTTCTGAACGTGTGGAACGTTAATTCATGTTTTATGTTGATTGTTGATTGTTCCTTGTCCATTGCGCTATAGTGAATATTACCTATATTTTATGTGATAACAGTGTTAAACGAACTGAATTATTTCCCTTATGGTGGGACTATAGATATCGATAGATATGTCATTAGATTATCTGGCTGTGTAATTGGCAGCAATGAACAATACCGATAAAAGATATGAAATCTATAGATTACGCAATATGCCCGTGATTTATGGTTTAAAGTGGCCCAACTGTATACGTGCTGTGATTTGAGTTTAACCACCGTGGCCTAGTTTAATATGAATGTAATTTTTTTTACTCTTTGCATTTGTATTTGATGGCTCGTACTTGAAATTGATCATCATAAATCTACACATTCCAACTTTTTTCATAACTTTTATACTGACTGAAAAATGCCATACTTCTGCAATATTATTTTTATTGTTCAGCGCCCTGGGGCACCTGGCGTGAAAAGCGCTATATAAAAACAAAATTGATTGAAACTGATTGATATTCAGAATATATCTGATTTTTTTTTCATCCAATGTGCAGTTCATTTTTTTAAATTCAAGTTTACAAACCTTAAAAAAACTCAAGTAAGTTTGCATTAAATGTTCTTTATACGTGGCCAAATACAATTTTGGACGTTACTTTAATTTGTTACTAAATTGAGCGAAATCAAGAAAGCTGAAGTTGCAGAATATTATGAAACGGATTGGCTAGACGCTATTTACCACTGTAATTTGATATAATCTGCCAGTGACGACAACACACTGTAGCAAAATGAGCGACCCGGAGTTATGCAATATTTCAAATCTGATTGTCACCGGGTGCTATGCTTACAGTATGACCAAAGAAACTGGAATATTGGGGATATGACGTGTGGGGAACAGCCCACGCTGTAAAACCTCTACTTTATAATCGGTTTATGTGATAACACGACACAAGATAAACTAAGGCTGTTCGGAACGTTGCGCGGACATGTTGAAAACATTATTCGGCAAGAATGGGACCGAGTCGCCCGAGCCCGTCAAAGCAGAAATTGAAGGTACCCTGTATAATACTGAATACTGTATAATTGCACATATTACAAATATTTCACATTGTCATGATCTGAATTTCTGGCGAGCAGTATTCGTGTGATTTCAATTTGGTCATGTGATTAGCTGCGCAGAATACTGGCGCGTGGTTTCATTTTGCTAGCCTATTCAAAGAACCAAAACATTGGATTTAGTTACATTTATATAATGGGATAGGTACTGGGAGAATTTGCTTTTAAATAACATATTTAAATAACATATTTAACATTTGATGACGAAAAAAATAATAATTCTGAAAAATTGGATGCGCACCAGCATCACAAACTACTGTTGTACTACAACGTCATGAACTCAGTGAATAAATATTTTTATGTAATATTTTGATGTAATATTGCACGTGGGTAACAATTATTAAAGTGATCCACCGTTTCTATACTTTATGAGGAGATGAATAGGGTGATATCAGCTAAATTGGGCCATCAGGTAAAATGAGCCATTTAAGGTTTGAGCGTCTCAGCTCTTAAAAGTTTAACAGACAATGACTGCAAATGATATTAAACTGTTGCCACAACTGTACTTGACATGTAACAATTGACTTGATTGGTCTATGGTTGCTATGGTGGTCGGGGCAATGCCTCACATCGAGACTGCTGAGAGAACTTCAAGGTGAGTGGCCTGACATATGAAAATGTACTTGTCAATAATAAGGTTGATAAATCAATAAAAAACAAATGTACATCTATAAATGATTATGTATACTACATGCTCTGATGGCCTCCATCAGATATAATGCTGATAGTTTGTTAATAAACTTATTTATTTATTAAAAAAAACATTTTTTGTTAGTGGCTCAATTTACCTTAATGTGTTAAGGTAAATTGAGCCATGCATTTCAGCCAAAATGAGCCACCTTCTGAATTGAGTTTTAGCGGATATTTTGATGGTTCCTCTTATTAAAAGTAGGCTATTAATAGATTATTATATTATCTCATCTCATCTCATTGTCTAAGCCGCTTATTCCTGGTCAGGGTCGCAGGGGAGCTGGAGCCTATCCCAGCATGCATAGGGGCAAGAGGCAGGAATAAACCCTGGACAGGTCGCCAATCCATCGCAGGGCACACACACACCATTCACTCACACACTCATACCTACGGGCAATTTAGACTCTCCAATTAGGCTAACGTGCATGTTTTTGGACTGTGGGAGGAAACCGGAGTACCCGGAGGAAACCCACGCGGACACGGGGAGAACATGCAAACTCCACACAGAAAGGCCCCCGGCCTGGATTCGAACCCGAGACCTTCTTGCTGTGAGGCGACAGTGCTATCCACTGCACCACCCCTTTATTATATTATATTATTGTATATATTACATGCCTCTTTTCACATTTTCCTTCTAATTATGTATGTGTGTGTTAGCTCTGGTCCAGGGGGCATCGTGAGCTAGCTCTCACTATCTAGCGCTCTGTCACACACACACACACACACACACACACATACACACACACACACACACACACACACACACACTGTGATGAATGAGTGATTTACTGAAGCATCAGTCTCCCGTTTTAATATGACTTTCTTTACAGTTGTTCCGAGAGTATTTTTAATTCCAGATATGCATGTGTAAGCCTGCATAGTTACCACACACACACACCACACACACACACACATGCACACACACATTCATGTTCCAAACTGAGCTAAAACAGACACTGAATTAATTGTAATGTTATTCTTTATGAATTCTTAATGCTTTAATGTTATTCTTCATGAGTTCATTTAATGTTATTTAAATGCAATGTTTTAGTGTGTTGAGATTAAAGATGATTCGATTATTTTATGAGAAATGACTCTGTTTCACTTTACAGTTTGAGTGGCTCATTTTAGCTGATCAGCCGGCCCATTTTACCTGAACACTGCTCATCTAAAAAAATGTGACAGCTGATGTTTTCAAAAGCTGTAGGACCTGAACAATTATATTTTATATATATTATATCAATTCAACACAAAAATATTAAAAACAGTCCTTATTAACCATAAAAACACAATTCAATGTCATACATTGCTTTTTTCTTAGTTTCCCAAGCGATTAACCAAAAGGTTGCCCAATTTAGCTGATATCACCCTACTTATATTGTGGTATATGATTTAAAAAGTATTGTGTATCGAAGAGTAGGCTACCTCATAGTCTGTTTCTCCATAAAAAGATAGATCCACGCAATAGTAATTTATAACATAATACATATTCCGATTAGTTGAGTCTTCTTAGAAAGCTGACATGATACTAGCGGAAAGTGAACGCTCCCGAATCAAGGGGTCGAATCTGATTTAACCCCGTTTTTTCTTATGCAAAATTACTTTTCTTCCAGATGCGCGTATTCTATCTTGGTGCTTATAGGCTGCCACTTATCCGCACTTGGGGCAACGTTTTGTTGAAAAAGAGGTGTACCGTCTATCTCCCAGTACTACTGGAATTCTAACCTTGAATTTAGCTTTTCACTTGGTCATGCTATGCACCTGTTACAGCACGCATCAAGTCCAAAACCTTGGTGCTAGCCTACAGGGCGGCGATTGGAACGGCTCCGCCATATCTAAAAAATCTCCAAATCTTCAAACCATACATGCCAGGCAGATCACTCCGTTCCGCGAACTCGACGAGACTACCGTTCCTTCCCTGAGTGGTCGCTCCTTTCAGCCACGTGCCTGTCTGTACTGGTCCCCCAGTGGTGAACTTCCCACGGTGGTCAGCACAGTAGAATCACTGGCCATCTTCAGACGCGGACTGAACTAAGACTCTTCAGACTGCATCTTCGCTCTCCTCCCATCGCCACTCTCTAATACCTCCTTTGTATGAATTCAGACAGTTTATGACGTTTTCACATTTGCGCCATAGTTACAGGATTGGCATGGTTAACCTACGGTAGTGCTTCAGTGATGATGCTCTTACACTCGCTGGTCTGGGGGTATTGTTCATCTGGGGGTATTGTTAAACCTAGTCGCCACCTTGTTCATATTACTCTTGTGAATGCACGTATATTATCTTGCATTGTAAGACTCTTTGGATACGAGTGTCTACTACATGAATAGAATAGATCTCATCACCGCCCACTTTACTTTAAAACCAAGCGTGTCAAATATGGATTAATAAGTATTCATTAATTTGATTTAAATACACAATACACAGGATAAATAGTTTTTCTTTGCAAGCTAGACATTATTTTAATCCCTCCCCAAGCAGACTTTAACCTAACTGAGCTAATTTCTGCCTTGACTGCTTTTCTATAATTATTTGTGGTTTTAGTTTGCCTCACCTCTCTATGTTACTCTTTTTGTTCAGCCCTGCGCCCCCTGGTAAAATGCCATTTTATTTTAAATTTAATGCACTTTTAAATGACTTTGTGACCCATGGCTCATCATTTAGGTGGATCTTGCAAGTCTTTAGTGGAACCGCACTAAATTAGTCAAAATTAATTTTGCTATAAATTACATTGGTAAGGTAGGCAATGTCTGTGACTTAAACATTTCCCAATCTGTGCAGTCAAAGCATGCTTGGAGATCATAAACTGAATCTCGGGTCCACCTTTGAACAGTCCTTTCACCTTTGAACAGTCCTTTAGGAGAAGGATTGTGTTGTGATCAGCAAGCCCAATTGGAGGTCTCAAAAATATGTTTTTTTTTTGTATTTTACCATAACGTAACATAAGTTCAAAGTCTGGTCTGTATATTAATAACAGTTCCTGTTTTTTTCATAATTTATATGCTGGCAAATGTCTTGCTAGTTTACTCATGGTGGTGGTCCATATGTCTTTCCATTTCTAGTTAGACGTCTTGCCTACACCCGCCCCCAACTCCACTGCATTTTGCTATCCTGGACCAACAATTGTCTTTTATGGACATGATCACACACTTGCTTGAGTCAGCCCCAAAGATTTTGGTTCCTAGCTATGTTTAGTACCAACACTTTCAGGTGATCTGCACCTCCTTCCCTTCTCTATCGCCATTATTTTACTCCGTACAGAATTAACCAGGGAGGCGTTATTTTCATGTGAAAACGCTGTTTTATATGGACATACTGAGGGGGTGGGGGGTGGCAGTGGCACAGTGGCACAGTGGCACAGTGGCGAAGAAATGGCCAACAGCCTTTTTATTTCCCCTTCTTGGGGCAGTAATGAAAACTCTAAGCAAACATGAAGGACACCAAAACCATCTTGCACAACATGGCCTCTGGTGAGCATGCCTGTATGTGAGGCCATTGCTGTTCAAGGTTCTGACAGTCCTCCGTCCTTCCTTCCCAGTGCCTCAGGGGGGTACCATTGTTTAATGGTTCTGCCAACATCCAGCATGCAGACTGTTAAATGGGAGGCATTTTAAATACTTATGCTGCCCTTGAACTTGAGCACTACATCTCTGAATGTGTATATATGCGATATAAATGAGTAGTTTGATTGAATACATTTACCACTTTTATGTAAGCAGTTATTAGGAAGTAATGGAGTAATGAAACACCTTTTATTATTGCTAACATTTTTTTAACCTCATTATATGATAGATTAATGATTCACTTATATATTTCAGCAATATATTTTGTGCAATATCTTATTATTATTAGGGCACAAATATGTAGGTTAATCAACTAAGATCTTATCCACTGAATTAAAATATTTATTTTCAATCATGGTGCTTGTGTAAACCACTTTAAAACATGTGTTCCTGTGTGTGTGTGCATACAGGTGGGTATCCTTACATGCATGGGTGTATACCTTTTTGTGCATGTCTGTATACCTGTGTGTGTATGTGTATTTTTACAGGGGTTGTCCCTGACTGGCTGCAGGGGACACTATTGCGCAATGGTCCAGGGATGTTCTCTGTGGGGGACAAAACATACAACCACTGGTTCGACGGGATGGCGCTGATCCACAGTTACACCTTTAGCGATGGTGAGAGAAGAAAAAAGCATTGAGTCACAGTGAACTCCGCTGAACACTAAATCAAATCTGACAGTGTCAACTTTCTTCTGTTTTCCAGGTGATGTTTTCTACCGGAGTAAGTTCCTCCGCAGTGATACGTACAAAAAGAACATGGAAGCTAACAGGATTGTTGTGTCTGAATTTGGAACCATGATCTACCCAGACCCCTGCAAAAACATCTTCTCAAGGTAAACAAACAGCCCTCTCTTTAAATCTTAAACCCCTTATACCAAGCCAGGGACGTTACACAGATTCCTTGTGCATTGCAGAAATTGTAAGCATTTTTTTGACCTTGGATAAAGCCAACAAGGCTTTGTTTATGCCCTGTAAATGAATGAACATTTTTTTTTCTTTGAAATAAATTTTTTCCTTCTTTTTAGAATGTTCACACATCTGTGCAACGCAATACCCGATTTCACAGATAACAACCTTATAAACATCATAAGGTATGGCAAGGATTACTATGCCTCAGCCGAAGTAAACTACATCAACCAGATTGATCCAGAGACCCTGGAAACTGTGGGGAGAGTGAGTTCATATCTGCTAATGGACCAGTCGGTTACCAGTTTGTTCACTTGATAACAGCAATGTGACTTCCTGTTGCTATACCTTCACATAGACTTTTAATTCCAGGCCAATTACAGAAAGTACATCGCGCTGAACCTTGCGACTGCTCACCCTCACTATGATGAGCAGGGCAATACCTACAACATGGGCACCTCAATCTTGAGCTTTGGAGGCCCAAAATATGTCATCTTCAAGGTCCCCGCTAATGCCTCAGGTAACTGGACTACTGAATCACATGTTTGTTGCCATTTATTCCTTCTATTGTGTCATCCTTCTATTGTGTTTTAGAACACCCCCATTTTCCAGTTTTTACTGAAATGTTGTGTGAAATTTAGTAAACACCAAAAGCTGAAAAATAATGTACGTTTTAGAGTTATAGAAAAAGGCCCTTTTCAGGGAACAAGTAATGGGTTAACATGCGTTAACAGTCACTCTGTGCAAGTCGCCGACTCTGGATCCAGCAAAAGAGCCCCAGACCACCACACTTCCTCCTCCATGTTTGACAGTTGGTGTCACACACTGAGGAACTATCCTTTCACCTACTTGATGGTGTATAAAAACCCTGCGTGTTGAACCGAAGATTTCACATTTTGATTCAACGGTCCATAAGACCTTCTTCCAGTCTTCAGTAGTCCACTGGCAGTGCTTCATGGCCCAGGCAAGCCTCTTTTTCTTATTTGCCATCTTAGCAATGGCTTTCTTACTGCCACTCGACCTGTCAAACCTGCAGCTTGAAGTCTTCTCTTCACAGTTGAAACTGAGACTTCCTTACTTCGACCAGTGTTAAGCTGTACTTGAAGCTGTTGTCCTGTGAGCCGCCTGTCACGCAAGCTGTTGACTCTCAGAAACTTGTCTTCTGATTTTGTTGTGGCTTTGGGTCTGCCAGACCTCTTCCTGTCAGAGTTTCCTCCAGTTTCCAAGTGCCTTTTGATGGTGTAGGAAACTACTCACTGCCAAAAAATTGACATTATTTTTCAGTTTTTGGTAACCTAAACATTTTTTTTAAACCTCTGGCAGTTTACCGCTTACCTTTGTACCATTTCAGGTTATTCACTGGACTTGAACTGCTTAAATTTCAGTAAAAACTAAAACTTTTGACCGGTAGTGTATGTCTGTAGTTTTATTTGTACTCTTTGCTCCTCAAATAAAGCATCGTTTGCTGCATGGAAAGGGGTTCACTTTAGCAATACCAGTGGTTCCAAAACTGTGAGTCAGGACCCACTGGTGGGTCGTGAGAGGGGCTGAGGTGGGAATTAAATATGAACAAAAAAAAGCTTCAGGGATGGTTGGCACAAAACTATTTATTCACAAATTGTACACACAATGAACAATAATGAAAATGTTATTATGAGAATTTTAAATGTGAAAATTTGATTATTAGCCAATCCCAGCCACCATCAAGACTTGAGAGACTACACTAACTGGCATAATGAGCATTATGAGCAAGGTGACCACTGGCATTCTCGCCAGTCAAACAAACATGTTGCATGAACTGTACATGCAGTTATATTTACATATGTTAAATAGATTTCAAGGCAATATTTTAGCATATTTTAAACAAGTGGTGGGTCACAGGAAACAGGTCACAGGTATTTGTTCATTAAATGGGTTCTGCACTCAGAAAGTTTGGGAAACAGTGGCATAAAGCAACCAAGCCAATCTCCAGCATCACGTGAAACGAGGGAGGGAGATCGGACCCAAGTGCAGGAAACCAAGATAGAGGCAGGAATCCGAAATTAACTGATAATTTAATAAACACAAAGAACAAAAAACAAACACAGGAACTAAATAAAATATTCAACAAAAAAATCTAACTATAGACTCAATAATACACTGACAATAAATAAAATAAGAAGGGCAAAAGTCAAAACTTGAAAAGGCAGTGAAAACCTCAGAGAGCACTAAACATGAGGCGCAAACATTCAAGCCCGAGCGCAGAACAAAGAAAACAGGAAACTTAAATAGACCACGAAACGAGACACAGGAGGAATCAATCAAAATAATCAGGAAACACAATGACCAATTAAACCAGACAGAGACAATGAGGGAACACTATAAGTCCAATGCCACCCTCTGGTGGCGAGCAGGAACCGTTACAACATGGATGGATTGCTCTTCAATGTGCTCAGCCTGCTATACCAAAACATAGTCATAAATAATGCCTGCATTGTGAATGGGAGACTGTTACACCTAACTTACTACTGATGAAGTTTGGCACCACCAGCCTGAAGTTGACAAGATTTACACAGACCTGTTGCACCCCAAGAACACTCATTCATTTGATTCACCTGACCATAGCCTTGGGCCTCTCCTCTACAGATAAGCAGGGGGGACTGGCCCTGAAAAAGCTTAAGCAGGTGTGCTCTGTGCCCTGCCGCTCCAGGCTGTACCCCAGCTACTTCCACAGCTTTGGCATGACCGAGAACTACATCATCTTTGTCGAGCAGCCTTTCAAGCTTGACCTCCTCAAACTGTCCACCGCCTACTTCAGAGGTATCAACTGGGGGACCTGCCTGAAGTATGACAAAGAGGATGAGGTAAGAGGTGCTACCCCGGGCTTTTGTGTTCAGGTTTTTTGGAAGGGAAATAGATAGAAATAGACACCCACAGTCATCGATATACCTTGAAAATATTTTCAACCTGGAAAGGCATGCTAATATCCATGTCAGTGGTTCCATATCCCATTCTCCAAAGGTAAAGGAAAATTTATCAAATGTGTTTAAAAAAAGTTTGAATAGTTTTTTCCCCTTTTATTTTTAATTTTTTAACTAGCTATGTGTCATTTCAAATCATGTCTAGCATTGTCAGTTTGCTGACATCATAAACAAATTTGGATAGCTCAGTGACTTATTCTGTATTTCAAGCCTAATTGTAAAAAGTAATTGAGGAAAGTAACTGCAAGTTATTTCCTCCTGAAATTACAATTTAAATGTCGCTCCGTTTCACAGGAATTCAACAACTGCAGCAACAACAACAAAAAATAATCTTTGAAAATATTTTATCCCTGAAACAGCATCAAAGAAATGCTGGAAAAAATGTAAATCCAAGTTTGGGTGGATGGATCTGGGTGGATGGTTTGGGTGGATCTGCCAGCAATCTCACTACTCCCCTCTTTGGCTCCTCCACAGACACTGATCCACCTGATCAACAGAACTACAGGCAAGGCCGTGTCCACCAAGTTCTACACAGACGCGCTGGTAATGTTTCACCACATCAACGCCTATGAAGATGAGGGCCACGTGGTTTTCGACATGATCACGTACAAGGACAGCAACTTGTACGACATGTTCTACTTGGAAAACATGATGAAGGATACTGACGATTTCATACGGTCCCACAAGCTGTGGTCCCCACCTGTGTGCCAGAGATTTGTCCTTCCCCTCGATGTTGACAAGGTAACGAGGAGAGATGCTTCTCTACAGTGCAGCACTGTGTCAGTCACCAATCAACTGCCAATCATTCATTTTATATTCATATATTTTATAAGCATTTATAAAAAGTTGCATGAATAAGTACATTTCAGTCATGGATTCAATCTTGTCTTTGTCCAGGCACTTTGTCTCAGCATGCCTGCTCCTAGATTTCCAGCTCTGCCTGCCTCTACTTTCCTTATTGAATATAATACTTCTGAATTGCAGAACCTTTGGGTTATATGTTTAGGGCAAATGAATGGCTTTTAATTATTTTGTCCAGCCATACAAAGGAAGCTGTAGTTGTGAGGTCCTAATGTTGTCCTGTTGATCACAGGACACGCCAGTGGGCTCTAACATGGTGAAACTCACAGATACCACAGCCACAGCAGTGATACAGAAGGACAAATCCATCTACTGCCAGCCTGACACCTTATTAGTAGGTGAGTATTAATGCTGTTAATAAGCTTAAGTATTAATGCTGTTAATAAAAGTTTTGGTCGCAAGAAATAGACAGAAGGGAATTTATTGCGACAAACAAACTGGACCGCTCACCTCAGGGTACAAGACTTTGAGATGGGACATGATTGTTGATACTGGGAAATTCAGTTCAATTATCAGTGAAAAGTCTATAGAAAGGTTTGTAGTCGAGTGGCGACGCCCCAGGGCCTGGTATCAAATCCTGACCATGCCAGTGCATAATTGGGCACCAACTGTCTGTAATATATGCTATTTAATATATGATGTGATGTCTGCACTAACTGTGCATGATTGTGCAACAAAGAATACTCAGATGCAGTATGCACTTTGGAGAGTGCATACTTATCTTTGCTCTCCCAACAAAATAAGAAAAGTGTAGAACAGCACTCAATTTAAAGAAAAAGTTTGGAATGATTATCAAGATTAAGTGAATATGCAAATGAAAGCATTGTGAATAAGAAAAAATACATGTGATTCTGTGCAAAATAAACCCTTTTGAAATGCATAAC
This sequence comes from Aldrovandia affinis, assembly GCA_029706075.1. Lineage (NCBI taxonomy): Eukaryota > Metazoa > Chordata > Actinopteri > Notacanthiformes > Halosauridae > Aldrovandia > Aldrovandia affinis. Next base: position 5,935,735 of record JAINUG010000003.1, on the reverse strand, counting down.
AGTTGAAACAAGTGTGTCCCCCCGTATCTCCCTGTAGGACTGGAGTTACCTGGGATTAATTACAAATTCAACAGCCAAAAATATCGCTACTTTTATGGTTCGAGGGTGGAGTGGTCACCACATCCAAATAAGGTAATTATCCCGTTTTGAACCTGGAATAATTATTAAGAATAGGCAGAATTATCAAAGTATGCAGGGGGGTGGGCTGTCAATGCCATAGTTCTAGGATTGGCATATGTGACTGTGTTGTGACTGTGCTCACAGTACTCTTTTCGATGCACTTATGCTCTCTTGCATTGTAAGTCACTGGACAGGAGCATCTGCTAAATGAATGTAATGTAATTTAAATGACCTCAAAAAATAATGACGATGCATCAGAGGATGTTTATGGTTGTTATTGTGATGGTCGTTGTGTCCGTTGACCATGAGAGAAGCGGGAATTTCAGATGATTGCAGATTAGCCTTTACACGGTCATATCATATGCAATCTAGCTGTTGTAATATGTTGCTGCACAACGCCTGCCTTGCCTGTGCAGAAGTAATGATAACTATTTACTTTTTTTTCTTTTTGCTCTGTCATTGCATGTATTATGCTGCGAACTAAACTTGATGAGTGCATGTAAACTAACTCTATTTATTATACATTTGTTACCATGCATGGTCACTCTCCTGTTTTTTACTTCTTGAAAAAATATGGCCACAGTCGTGAGTTGCTCAAGGGGTACCACAGTTCTATACCTTTCTTTAAAAAAACCTGCCCCATTCAGTGAGACTGCCCAGTTTCATCTGCAACCCAACCCAGAGTCCAACACAGGATCTTCCCATAATGCTCTGCTTCTTCCCACAGATTGGTAAATTAGACATTGTGACAAGGAAGTGTGTGGAGTGGACTGGAGAAGAGTGTTATCCCTCCGAGCCCGTCTTTGTCGCCTCGCCAGGCGCAGTTGAGGAAGACGATGGTGAGGCTTGGGGATTAGTCTGGCCCCCAGTTTGAATCTTCATCAGCCGGTGTCCACAAATTACTGGATTACACATTGATTACTAATGAATAAAGTGAACAGGGGAAAACTCAACCTCAACCACCACCAATTAGTCCAAATGCATTAGCCATACTGTACATACAGGAAAAAAATATTTTCATGATGAAGGAAAACTGTGGCTGGGCCTTGAAGCCAGCAGTGCCTCAAGGCTCTTGTTCCAACCAGTGGCTTAACTTCCTGACAGTAATCACTGTCTTTGGCAGAATCGGTTTGGCTTCAGTCTGCAGTTCTGAGTGTTTGTGGTTTACAGAGAGCAGAAAAGCATGTTTGAGATCAGCAGTTCTTTGCAGGTCACTCAGGTAAATGGTTTTAGCAAATAATGAGAGGCAACTACATATTTCTAACAAGACTGGCATAGAAACCAGCACAAAAGGTGCAACAATATGTCCAATATGTCTTTTACCTTGAGCAAAGTTTAATATGCATTGTTTGTTTCAGGGGTCATTCTGTCCTCCGTCGTCTCACTCAATCCAGAGAGACCCCCCTTCATGCTGGTGCTCGATGCCAAGAGTTTCAAAGAGCTGGCACGAGCCTCGATCAGCTCCAGTGTTCACATGGACCTGCATGGGCTCTTCGTTCCCCGAGAAGACCGTCAGTAAAGTGGCCAGCATGGTCACCTGCTGTAATTTATACCGCTTTTTTTTTTACCCCACACAAGGTTGTAGCTAATACTGACTCATTTTTGAGGTCACAATGCTCTTTGTTTTAAAAGGCACGTTCACTCATTGCTAAAATAATTGTACTAATAACCTAGTACAAAGCAAATGCATATATATATATATATATATATATATATATATATATATATAGTGGTGTCCCTAGGGGTTGGGCGACACTCACAGACCTTTGCAGAGGGCGTAGTCAGTTAAATAATGCAGAGGAGGCAGTAATACAAACAAAACAATAATTTATTAAACTCAATCTTGACAAAAAACACAAAACAAAGGGCAGGGTATTCGGGGTATCCAAAAAAACAAAGTCCACAATCGTACTCGTTGTCATTATCCAAAATCCAATGTTGGGACCTCAAACAATCCAGGTCCAAAAAACCCTCTCCCTCTCCCTCTCCCTCTCCCTCTCCCTGTCCCTCTCCTCTCTCTCTCTCTCTCTCTCTCTCGGTTGGCTGGTCAATACACTTCACAGTTCCCTCTCCACTATATATACACAGATATACAGTGGGTATAAAAATTATTCCCTCCCAAAATTATTCACTGATCAACACAAAATACTCAAAACAGTTTTTACTTGACAGTATATACAGTATCAGGTGTTGATCCAAAAAGTAAGGAAATAAAATGTGAAAAACGCCAAATGGGGTGAATACTATTTATACCCACTGTGTATAGTATACACACACACACACACACACACACACACATATATATAGACTGCATGTATGTGTATGTGTGTGTGTGTGTGTGTGTGTGTGTGTGTGTGTGTGTGTGTGTGTGTGTGTGTTTATTTCGATTTACACTCCCCACATGGGTCTGCCGCTCATCTCTATGAGGCCAGCTAATTCTCAGAGGGCAGTGAACTCTGCTTCCTTTGAGATGGAATTCTCCCACCCATGATCTGGAGACTCCTTACATGCTTCACGGCAAACCCGAGCCAGGTCACCTCCCCCTCCGGAAGCCAAATGCTGCCCCGATCGGGGCTGATGACCAGGGCCGGTCTGGTAGAGATGGGTTTCAAACCACGTCCATGACAGGCAGCGCACACCATATCGGACCAGCCAAAATATGGTGCATTAGACTGCCACACTATCTGCTGCAGTTTTTGAAGATAATCACAATACAGTTTCAAAAGATGGATAGCTATGACAGAAAATAACTTGGCCAAGAAAATAAACTTTTAATACATATTTTATATGTTAATGATATTAAACATTCCTGAGTATTGTATCTGTAATCTGTTCCAAATTATGAGTAATATACAGAGTAGAAAATAGAGAGTAGACTTTTGCAGTTTAATGTACATTTACAATAGCAGTGAAGTTTGAGGTAGTACCTAATATTGATTTTAAAACACAGTATTTTGTTTTAGGCCAATCATACAATATTTTTAAAAATATGTGAATTTGATATGCACTTAAAAATACAGCAGAACCTCTGAGATACTAATTCATTGGGAATGGAGGTTTTTTGGAACTCTGGACTGTAACTGAATAAAAGATAAATTATTGATTACAATTGTATGGTACACTTATGTTTTAAATATGCTTCTCTCATTTTGTAGCTATATAGGTTACGTGAATAACCAATAATTAAACTAGTAGTAGAACATTAGGACATTCTTTATCCTCTTTTGCAAATGGTTTTACATGTTCTCCCCCTTTTTTATATCAAACACTGGTGACTTTCACTGGTATTCTTTAGCAATAGTGCAAAGACATGCCCCTTTGTATAATTTGGATAGCATTTCAAGCTTTTGTCAATGGAAAGTGACTTGTTTTCCTTTAATGCTTGCATTTTTGCATCTGTGATAATGAGTTTCATAATGTAGGCATAATGCATATGCTACTTCTGGTTTCATACACTTTCTGTTGTTGACTGGTCAGGCCATAACTCAGAGGTTCTGATCTCTGAGGTTCTACTGTAAAATGATGCAACTACATTTATCCATCCGATAATAGGATGTAAAATTATGAATGACAGTAACACACATGGCCGTCATTTTAAAAAGAAATAAAGATGATTTGTTCAGACATTGCCTTGCATCTTCATCTACACACACCTACTTTAAGCTTAGGGCTTAAGGGAAACTGTAATCTGGTATTTCCTGACAGTTATCAAATGAATGGCAAAACAAGGAATAAAGTGCCATGGTTTATTACTATAAAAGCAATAAATATGCAATTAATATGCAAACAGTATGTTTGGTCAGTTATCCCACCAAACTCAACTTGGGTTTCTCATCTGCTTACTAAATGGACAGTTCTCCTTGCATATAGCCCATCCTGTATGGTTCTGGGGAAGTGGTGACAAACAAACAAACAAACAAAAAGAAAACAAGCTTATCCATCCACAGAGGCAACCTCTTTATTTTGCCTCAAATACCAGATCATGTACCAGGATGGACTAGAGCAGAAACCCAAACCAATGAATCAAACAAAATGTATGGGACTACAACAGTAAGAGCAGCAGAGGGATTTTACAAGGCTCCCTGATACGCTGGGCTCAAATCACTCCCCAGCTTCACTTAACAGTCAATATCATCAATTCAATGGGTCATTGGACAAACCTCTCCCCCACAATACAGCATCAAACAATTTCACTGTTATTCAACAAACATTTCAGACAGGCCAGGTTTCCTTTTTTCTTCCTAATGGTTAAGGTTAGGATTTGGTAGAGTTAGCTGGTCCTGTATCAGTGCTTAAAAAGCAATGGTTCCCAACCTCAGTCCTTAGGACCCACTGTATATGCTGGTTTTCGTTAAAGACAATCTCTTGATCAATTCAGGTTGTTGAAAACGTGTAAGTTCTGCCCTAATTTTTCCTTAAACCTATTTTAATACAATGCAGGTTTGGCTCACTCTGTCTTTGAATTTTTTATTTTCCACAGAGGGTTTCGTTTCAGTGACGGAGTGCACGGTGCCCACACTTTCAACAATTATGTGGCGGTATTGGGTTTCCAGCATGCCCCAAGATGTAGTAATACGGTACGCCTCGTTCTGCATGGCTGTGATTACATTCTGCTCTCAACAACTGGTCCAAGATCAGGCCTATTCCCCACTTATGATTTTTAACCAATGACAAAAACACAATAAAAAACAGATTGGAGCCTGAGTACATCAGTTACTGATTGAAGAAAACAATGTACTGTCAGACAACATATCATCTTAAAATGCATGAAAATGCAGATTTAACTAGACTAACAGTGACCTGTTGAGGAAGAAAATCTTTTCCGTCCTGATTTTTGGTTTTCAGACAACATATCATCTCGTTTAAAATGCTGTAACCTCTTTCTCAAGAAAATGTGTCATATAGATTTAATGCAGATAGTTGATCTGACTGATTTTAAAGTCCTGGGAGGTGAATATGGGACATTTATTGTTTATGGCATGCAGAGCTATTTCTGACATAACATATTTTTGAGCCTTAACAATATATATATTCTTTTACCAATATAAGTGTTATATTGAGATTCTTGTACTAGTAAATCTCCACTTCGTACATTCTGCAGAAAGGATTTCTTTCTGCAAAGAGTTCTCCTTTTTGTGATAATCAGGATCTCTCATACTCAACTCAACTCAACTTTATTTATATAGCACTTTACAACTGTTTTTTGGTGACTGTACCAAAGTGCTTCACAGTTAAAAAACATAGAGCAAAAGAAAAAATATATATATATACATATACAGTACATACTGTATACTAAACATAATAGTGCAAAAAGTGCAAATACAAATAAGTGCAAGGGTTTAGATAAAAATACAAATAAAGATAAAAGAAAAGAAAAGAAAGTGCAGCAGATTACAAAAATAAAACATAAAGGGACTAAAAGTAGCGACCAAGGAGGCAGGCTCAGCTCTGGTCAAAGGCCAGTGAGAAGAGATGAGTCTTTAGCCGGGACTTAAAGGCCTCCAGGGTCGGGGCTGACCTGATGTGGAGGGGGAGGCTATTCCAGTTTAGGGGCGGCTATGGAAAAGGCTCTGTCCCCTCTGGTTTTGAGCCTAGACCTGGGTACCTCCAGCAGCAGTTGGTCGGCTGACCTTAGGGCTCTGGATGGGGTGTGGTGACGCAGGAGCTCGGTCAGGTACTGTGGGGCCAGGCCATTTAGGGATTTAAAAACAGTTCAAAGTAGTTTAAAATCAATGCGGTGACGGACGGGGAGCCAGTGGAGTGAGGCCAGGACTGGGGTGATGTGCTCACGCTTTTTTGTACTGGTAAGGAGTCGGGCAGCTGCATTTTGGACAAGCTGCAGGTGGCGTAGTGATGCCTGATCAATGCCAACATAAAGAGCATTGCAGTAATCCAGCCGAGTTGTAATGAAGGCTGGATCAAAGGCTCATAGGATTTGGCCAAACACAAGGACGGCCTATCTATGTCACCATGACCCACATGACAGATATGGCTGCACGCTCAGAACTGTTATGGCTGTTATGGCTTAGCCCATAATTTACGATTTGGGGGAAGGTCCAGCTCAAGAGCATTGCTACCAAGTGACGAGGCCAATCATACCATGTTGAACTCTGCTTTCTTCTGGCGGGCCATAATTATTTTCTCCATGATCCATAATTTACAGCTCATAGGTAGAACTCTGAAATTATGGGGCGTGGTACTGGCTCACCACAGCCAAATGCCCCAAGTGCTCTGGCTTCACTCACAGAGCAATAAACCCGCCAATGATGGCCCCACTCTGTCTGCCTGCGCAGGATTACCAAAATGAACCTCCCCGACAGATGGTTGGTAAACTGTACACTGCGCTAGGTAGTGGTTGGAAAAGGATTTCGGTCTTTCTGAGGTTAATAGTCAATCTGAATACATTTGCTGCCTTTGTGGAACCGTTAACCATGATCTGCAGTGCCCGCTCTGTATGTGCTAGCAGGACACAGTTGTCTGCAAAGACATGTTCCACCAGTTCTTAGTCTGTGGTCTTAGTTCTTGCAAGCAGTCGACACAGATTTAAAAGACCATAGCCAGCTGTGCGGTATCGGATATACAGACCCTCTGTCAACCCATCTTTAGCCTTCTGCAGCATGACACTGAAGAGAATGTAAAAGAGCGTAGGGGCAAATATGCATCCTTGCTAAACCCCATTTGCAAAGGGGAAGCTATCTGAGATGCATCCATTGACTTTGACTTGGCCTCTTTGTCCTTCATGCAGCTGCTGAAGGATTTTCAGGAACTTGGAACTTCATCAGCACTCTCCAAAGGCCATCCCTACTGACTGTGTTGAAGGTTTTAGTGAGATCGATGAAGGCAGTATACAGACCACTTTTTTGTTTTCTGTATTTCTCCTGGAGCTGCCTCAGGACAAAGAACCACATTGGCTCTCTGGCAGGATGTCCTCTGCGATGATGGGTACAATTATATCTAGTAGGACTCTGGCAAAGATTTTCCCCGCTAATGAGAGGAGAGCAGTTCCACGCTAGTTAGAGGTGTCAGATTTTTCCCCTTTGTTTTTGTCGGGAGACACAATAACTGCATCCTGCAGGTCTTAGGGTATCACCCCTTTTTCCCAGCACAGTGTGAATAGGCTTGTCAGCCTGTCCAGAAGTGCATTTCCTCCCTGTTTATATACGTCAGCTGGGATAACATCAATACCAGGTGCCTTGTGTGTTTTTAGCTTTTTTTATGGCAGATAATACTTTGTCCAGTGTTGGGGGTTTGTCCAGTTCCAGCCTGATTTCACACTGTTGTATTTTGTATATGGATTCCTCTCTGACAGACCACTTGTCTCCAAACAGGTAGCTGTAGTGCTCAGACCAATGCTGCATTATGGACTCTGTCTGTCAGGAGGGTTGATCGTATCAGATGATCGTAGAGGTGCCTGGATTTGGTAGGTTGGTCCGTAGACTGATTTCAGCACTTCATAAAATGCTCTTGTGTTCCAGTGACTCCATACAGCTGAGCTCTTTCTGTAAGGTCAGTCCACCATTTGTTTTGATATCCCTCAGCTTGGTTTGCAAGGTTTTGCACAAAGTGTTGTATCCAGTATTTATTAGCTGGTCATTTGGGTTGGTAAGTAGTCTGCTATAGCAAGTGTGTTTAGTCAGGTTGTTTTCATCAAATCATTCTCTGTTTTTCCTTGTTGAGAAGCCAACTATTTCGGCAGTATTTTCCTGAAGGTCAGTTTTCAGCTCTTTCCACTGCTCTTCAGGGTCTGCATGAGAGTTGCCTGGGCCTTGGGCTTTGCTGAGTCTGGCCTCAAGCTTGAGCTGGAATTCTTCCCTAAGCAGACAGAGCTTCTCAACATGAAGTTTTTTGGGTATTGGTTTTTTTTTTCTGGTTGGTGGTTTGATCAGAACTCTGGTGCATAGCTCTCAGACTTATAAACCTTTGGGTGACAATAATTGATTGCATAAGTATTCACCACTTTTTCTAAGACACACCTAAATAAACTCTGGTGCAATCAATTGTCTTCAGAGGTCACATAATTATTTGATTTGAGTCCACCTGTGTACAGTTAAGGTGTTTCAAATGATTTTAAATTAAATATACCTGTGTGTGAGAGGTCCCACATTTGTTAGTGCATTTCCAAACGCATTTCCATTTCCAAACGCACAAAGAGCTTCATCATGAAGACCAAAGAACATTCAAAGCAAATTTGAGAAAAGATTTTTCAAAAGCACCAGTCAGGGGAAAGATATAAGAGGCTCCCCGCGCAGACTGGAGGTTGTCTGTCACACTATATGTCAGGAGTTTGCAGACAGAGAAACTTTGAGAATTATGAGAACTGTGTGCTGTGTCTCTGCTACTTCCAGCACTGAAATAAAGACTCTTTTCTCTCAACAGCTGACATTTGCATTTATTAGTGGACTTAGTTGAAACAAAAGCTTGGGCTTTTACTCCACTACAGTGCTGCTTTGGTTGATGCTTTCCATGGTGTGCTCAAGTGTACATTAGGTTAGACCAGGTATCAGCTTGACATTAAATAGAATCTGGGGTGTCTCGACAAGTGATGTAATGGTAAGAGGACACCGTTAATAAAAAGTCTGCTGTCACTGTACCCAACTCACCCATACATAATTCCTGTTTGTAAACGGTCTTCTGTGACCGCCTGTTGAGACAGCCATCTTCATTATCCTGTTGTGTAGATCCTGTCTGTGGCTAATAGGTGGTTTCATCTCTGACTGGATGCAGGATAAAAGGAATGGTCAGAGAGAGATTCAGGGAGCCCTTACCTAACAAGGCTCCTGGCTGCCATAACTCTTCCAAGAGGGAACTTTGCCCACCTGCACTTTAGGAATGCCCTTACTGCTTCTCTCCAAGCTTGTGCTAACCTTCCCAACCCCCTTCCCCCACCCCCTGAGGCGGACAGCCAAATACCGCCCCCAATCGGGGCTCGTGTCCATAGTCGGACTGACACGGTCAGGTTTCGAACTGCGACTGCAATAGGTAGTTCACACTGACAAACCGCCAGGCAATGCGGGTGCATTAGACCGCTACGCTTAGACTGCTAAGCACCCTGTGTTGGGTAACTTTAGCATCCACCCAGATTATAACCTGTAAGTGTGCATTATTTTGATTTATTCCTTCTTTTGCAGTGTTCTGATTCCTGTGTGTTTCACGTGTGTGAAATAAACCTTGTTATTCCTTGCAGACGCCCACCTTTTATTCTGGCATCAGGGTACCTCAATTCCACTTCCCACTCCTATCTGTCTTGGTCGATCTGTTGTGCAAGTAGTGCTGTGTCCGGGTGTATTCAGGTAGTAGTACATGACTGGTGTACTGAGCAGGGCAATTCACGCTTGGTGAGAGCCAGACAGTCCAGACCACTCACAGAGAAGGGTGGGTTGGTAAGAGGCAGCGAGCCCAGACCCCCAAAGGGGTAAGTTGGTATGTATAGTGTTAAATACCCTGGAGTGGATTCAGGCATTACCAGATTCATGAAATATACTGACATTTTGGTACACAATTATTTTCCTTACACTTTCACCAATATATTTCACACAAACTAAACAAGCACTGTCCCAAAGCAATACTACCAATATTTTCCTACACTCATGTAACATGGCCCTGTGTTTCAATCTTAGCAAGTGTCAGCACAAGGTCTGTGTGATGAAGTGCTTGTGAAAATGTAAATAAAAGTTACACACTAAATATAAACTCATAAACTAAACAAATATTCAGCATTTTCTCCTCATACACCATACACTGTTCTGTTATATGAAAATATATATGAATTGAATTTTTCATTCCACTGTATACTGTATATCCATGTACATGTATGTGCATAGTAAATCTATTTCGAAATTAAAATAGCACATCAAAGAGTTCCATACAGTGTTAAAATGATGAGTGTCAATGCGTGTAGTACAAACAGAAAAAGGTCATTGTTATTATTAGTCCATGTAGTCTTATATGTGTTCATAATAATGTGTTATTCTGGATGATTGGTCCTTTGCTTATAGTATATTTTGAATTGAAACTAGGAAGTACGTGTAATTCCTACGTGTAATTCAAACAATTTTTGAGTATATGAAGTACGCGTTCATATGTGATGGTGCTCACGTTATATACTGTGTCAATATTGCATGTAGGACTTCTAATGTTGTTATGTGAAATATCAATAAACATCATAGGTAGGGCTTACACATGCTTCATGGAGTGTGCTATTTTCAAACACTGAATATGAAGCTCAAATAAATTATTTCATACACACTTAGAAATGTTGGAATGTGACATAACATTTGAAGAAGAGAAGAATATATAAAATGTATGGAGATTGTGGCATACAGTACAAGATGGACAGCAAGTGCAACTGTGCAAGCTTATTCTTAGAATACACAGTCAAGCAAAGTTCCAAGATTCCAGTGACAACCTTTCACAGAGACTGTTTCAAATATTTATTGAAGATGAAGATCAACTTCTGTGAAATTGATTCTCACTGCATTTCAGAGAAGGGAGTAAAGAGCAATTATTGCAATTTGATGATCCTGTAGATGATATCACTTTTGGTACAACCACATCGAGGCAGTCATATAAAGTGACTTTTGGACAACAAGCTGTGTATAATGTAATATGTAACTGAAGTAGATATATGAATGCATTTATGGCCATATTGAATCAAGGAGATAAGAAAGATAATAATTTGCCTAATTTGGCTAGCATCACAGATCACAGCTCATCACAGTATTCTGTACAATATCTTACAAAACAGCTTTTCCTCAGACACCGCCAACTCGACATCCCTCCCAACTGAACAGAGGTAATAGGCAAGAAGCGCAAATGCAAACACAACCACAAACAAATATATAAACAAACAACGCCCACCCCCGACATACCCAGCAATAGCATCCAACCTCTTCCTCTGACAAAACCCTTTCAGACAGTTCCAGTCCCAAATCTCACCCAGAACCAGTAGGTCACATGTTCCCCCTATTTAAGCAAACCTCCATCCCCAACCAAGACCCCCCAACAGGCTCACAGCACCCAACTGCAGCCATCCCAGCCTTGTCTTACAGGTAATTGACCGGTTCCTGGCCTCAAACCCACCCCATCCAGGAAACAATAGGACCCTGGCTGTGTTTCGAAACCACTCCCTATTCACTATATAGTGCACTATATAGTGTGAACGGTGCAAATGCATTTTGTAGTGTGCAGAGACAGGGAGTGGTTTTAATTCTAAACTGTTAATTTCATTCACTATATAGTGAATGCAAGAAAATACCCACATTTAATCTCACCGTTGTGGTTTTAAGTGATTTGTAGTGAACAAGAACGAATGTACCCTACAATTTCTCCACGCGAGACGAGAGTGTACCACAATGCAATGCGGTCATGTCATACCGTCATACATACACCTCCGTTTATGCCTCAAGAACAAAAGTTGAGCCAACAGCAGTAAAACAGCAACAGGAATCATGGTGGTGGTAACGTTAGCAAACTGCTTTAGCCACCGATAGCTCACTATGGGAGTTGGTTATTATCGTGAGTTATCCTAACATTATTTTCTCCACACGAGCTAGTTAGCTCACGACTTCCATAACGGTAGCTATTGGTGGCTAAATCAGTGGCTAGCAGACAGCACCACAGTTGACAAAACCACACTTGCACATCATTAGAATTTCAACAATTTATTTGGGATTTAACATTAAAAACTGAACATGCAAACCCGATACTACCTGAGTACATTTCAACCTGCTGTCATGAGTGCTCGGTTTGTTTACGTGATACTGGGCGCATCCGCTTGCGTCACCTGAATATCCGGCACTTTTTTTAATGCAAATGACGTTCAGTTGTAGTATCCGAAACCAGTTTGTCGTTCGCTACATAGTACACTATATAGTAAATACTATATAGGGAATAGGGAACGAGTGAACGAGTGAGTGGTTTCGAACACAGCCCCTGTCTGGGGGCCCTCTGCCTCTGGACAGAAGAGGGACTCAGGGTCAAGATCAACCTGCCCCACCTCTGGGATGGGCCTTGCCAGGCAGTCGGGGAGGAGAGCCAGTGAGCCGCCCACAAAAACCGGACACAGTACTGAACCATCTAAACCAAATCTGTAAAGCAGGGGTCTTCAACTCCAGGCCTCGAGGTCCGCTGTGTCTGCAGGTATTTGCTCCAACCCCGCACTACACCACCTGATTTAGAATAATTAGTTGACCTCCTTGGTCCAGGAGGCGAGCTAATTAGTGAAATCAGGTGGTGTAGTGCGTGGTTGGAGCAAATACCTGCAGACACAGCGGACCTCGAGGCCTGGAGTTGAAGACCCCTGCTGTAAAGACATAAGACACAGCCAATAAAACCGATCCACTCACTTAGTACTGTGAAAAAATCTTAGGTCACTGAAACATTTAAAATTTAAAAGCTAAAGCCATTTATCTGAGTAGTATATGTTTTTTTTGTAGAAAAAACACTATATAACATTGAAATAAACACAAAGAAACGTTAATACTGTCATGGTTTGAGTGCCTGTTTAGCCCTGTGTGGGTGCACTCCTTTCCTATCCTCGTGAGTACGTTCCTGCTCATCTTCCATACCTAATCAGCTGATTGTTCACAGGTGTTCACTGCCTACTTCAGTTCGCTGTTTTCACTACTCCGTGCTTCAGTGTCTATTCATGTGGCATTGAAGCCGGCACAGTTATTCGCAGTCCTGAAAAAAAAGTAATTAGAAAGTATTTCATTGCAGTTTTCTCGCCACTTCTACGGAAGTCTAGCTTTTACTTTTGTGTTTGGTCTGTGTTCGGGGTTACTTATCTGCAGACCCAGGGCACTGTTCTTTTTTTTCGCTGTTCTTTTTCCTAAACTGCGTCTTAGGCGTCAGGGTTCGTTTTCCAGCTTTGTTTTTGTCTGTGCTGCGACACAAGTTTATTTTCTTTCTCTTCAGTGTCTATTGGGTCGTTGGCTGGTTTCTCCTCCTTTTGATGTGATCGGTTATGGGAGCTAAACACGTAGCACTCCGAGATCATCTTTTTAGGAGGTAGATTATCAGTCCTCTCTTCCCCGTAGCGGTCCTTTTATTTCGCCGGCAGCTCTGCACTCTTTTCGTGAAGCTGTCCGGTTTCTGAGAGTCGCCCTATTTGCGGGGTTGTTTTGTGTTTGGCTACACGCCAGAGTTTTTGTTCAGTTTTCCTACCGTTCGGTCCCGTTCACAGACCGCGTTTATTCTTTTGTGGGTAGTTATTTCGTCATACACTGGGAGTTTTGTTTTCCTATTTATTCTCGCGGGGTTCCGCCCCTTGCTCCCTATTGTATTTTAGTGGCATCCTGATTGATCAGGAGTTATCCCCATTGGTCGCACTTGGGCCTCACCCCTACAAGCCCTCACAAATACACTGAAAAGTAATAAAACATCTTGTTAGTATTTTGTGTGGCTTCCCCCAAAACTGAAGCCAATTGCTTTGGTAGACTGTCGTGCAGTTTTCTCAAATAGTCCTAGATAAATTCTTCAAAGCTTCTTGCAGAATTTGTCATAGCTCTTCTTTTAACTTTGGCTGCTTTTTGTTCGTTTCCCTTTCCAAGTGATCCCACACAGCTTCAATTATGTTGAGGTCGGGGCTCTGAGGTGGCCAATCTAATACTGTGGGCCCTATTTTGGTGAATTAGGACGGTGTCGGTAACGCAGACGCAAAGCGAAGACGGTGGCGCTTTAGGTCATGTCTAACGGTAATTTGATGATTTAGGACGATAGCGCACCTCCGGCGCAGTTGTAAAAGAGGTTAGATTCACTTTAAATAAATACATGTGGGTGTAGTGGGGTTTTGGTTTCATAATGGCCAATCAGAACACATATTTTCTACCCCTTTAAATACCAGTGCGCTAACGCTATAGCAAATTAGCGATTTCCTGACATGCATGACAGTTTTGTGCTTCTCAAAACAGGAGAGCGAGGAGGTGTGGAAAAGTTTGTGTGCGAATCAGAGGGGGAAAACATTACATTAATTTGTTATTTTCATGATTTGAGTTTATATTTAACTACACTGTTAAAATAAAGTGTTTTATTTCACCATCTCTTTTTCCTTATTTGTAGGCTTTCCAACTTAAAAAAACAATGTTTCTTTTCTTCTAACTTAATGTAAAAAAATCCTGTTTATTTTCCTGTTACACGTGTCATTTGAAAACGCTCGCGCGCTTTTTACTCTCTACTACTGCTACTTCGAAATAACTTTTGCACGTAAAATATCAAATATATTGGCAGCAAAACTTTAATTTTATTCATAACCATCGTCGAATCTGCGTGAATTTTGTAAATTAAGGGACTCCAACCCCGTGTTTTCTGTTCGACAGCCAAGAAAACATTTACGGTAAGGAATTCGACTATGGCTTCCTCCCTTGTTTCCTGCTTGAAGTGCAATATGTTTAGTTCTGACGCCAAGTTTAGCATAACTGGTATATGTAGTAAGTGTCAACTCAATTTAGAATTGGCTCAGAAAATAGTTGAGCTTGAGGACCGCGTCCGGATGCTTCGACAGATTCAGGAAGGAGAGAGTTACATAGTCTTTTCTGCAAGCACCGGATGCACCAGGGAGTTTAAATAGCCTAGACATCAGTGCTATTCCCCCAGCAGAGCCTTCGCAGCAAGGCGTTTTTGTCACGGTTCGAGGGAGGCATAGTCGCCGTCCCAAGGAGGTCATACACCAAACTCACGCGTTTCGAATCGTTTTTCCCCACTCAGTAATACACCAACTGAGAAAGCTCTGATTATTGGCGATTCCATTTTAGGAACTCCAGGATAGAGTCACCAGCGACCATAGTCCAATGTTTGCCTGGGGCCAGAGCTACCGACGTGGAGGCAAACTTAAAGGTGCTAGCTAAGAATAATCGTAAATATTCTAAAATTATTATCCACGCTGGCACCAACGATGTTCGACTTAGGCAGTCGGAGATCACTAAAAATAATTTTGTTTCGGTGTGTAAGCTCACTAAAACAATCAGTCGGGAAGTAATTATCTCTGGCCCTATCTCTGCTCGTAGGAGTGACGAAGTCTACAGTAGACTCACATCGCTAAATCGCTGGATGGCTAACTGGTGTACTGACAACGACTTGGGCTTCATAAACAATTGGCCCACTTTTTGGGGAAAGCCTGGCTTACTGAAGAGAGACGGACTCCACCTGAATTGGAGAGGTGCTCTTCTATTATCTAGAAATTTTTCCCGTAGTATAAACTCGCAAAATGTA
The DNA here is from genome assembly GCA_029706075.1 of Aldrovandia affinis. Lineage (NCBI taxonomy): Eukaryota > Metazoa > Chordata > Actinopteri > Notacanthiformes > Halosauridae > Aldrovandia > Aldrovandia affinis. The sequence continues at coordinate 5,920,408 of JAINUG010000003.1, read as the reverse complement.
TGACCTCTCAGAGCACTAGCCAGGCAGCAGACTTCTGGTCTAGCATAGCGATGGCCCAACAGGGTGGAAAAAGGGGAAAGATTTGTTGAAAAACACGCATCAAATCAGTAGTGAGAGGGAGCTGCAGCACAAAAATCAGGGTTTCATGTAAAACAGCTGATATGGCTAATGCAGACCCAACATGCTTTTTTACGATAGTAAGGCAGACCTTGCCTGTCTTATCTTAATTGGAGCGATAACCCCTGGTGGTAATGTTGTCTTGTGAAAGTCATTGTTATGCAATAAATTTTCAGTGTGTTTGTATGAGGATGAGTACGTTTACATGCACACAATAATCCGATAACTGGGAATAATCAGGTAATGGCAATAATATGATTGACGTGTCTACATGCACTTTAGTAATGCGATAATCAGAAAAAACCTGGTTTACATGATTCAGTCAATTAGTTGGATTTCTTTCCAAGTATATGATGTAAAACTCAACTTCCTGTTATTTTGGTAACTAAGATTTGCTGTTTGAGTTAGCCTTAACTAGCTAGGTGACATGTTAGCTACAATAACTACTTACATCGGTAACAGACAAGTGATGGCATGTACAAGTATGTTTCAGATTTAACAGATTTTAAGCACTCAGCGTTCTTGCACTCTCCTTAGTGTATTCTTTTTTAGCACACTTGGAATGTGTTCTTACAAGTACCCTACACAAGGTCATTTTCACAGACACTTTCTTAAATATGTCACCATTTCTATATTTTCTCCCATCTAGGAGATGAAGGATGTTCATATTTTTCATTTCGTTGAGCTTTAAGTTTGTTTCGGCTTCCCTCCAAAAGTGAGTTTTACCGCTGCCGCTCGCCATGTTTGCCGTTTAACTGTATCCGGGGTTTTTTACATTTTTGCACATGCGCAAAAATTAAAGAAATCAGATTAACAGTATACATGCGCCGAATACATTACATTACATTTGACATTTTAAGCATTTGGCAGATGCTCTTATCCAAAACGACTTAGGCTATGTGCATTAATACATGGTAGGAGCAATCATTGTATGCGCAAGAGATCAGTGCAGTAATACAGCGATAGACATCATTGTTCGCAGCTGCATACCATACCTGTAACACTGGGAAGGAAAAAGGTTAGCCCTCGTTTACTCAAGTGTTTCTTTTATTTTGATTCATCCCACTGGATGGGGCCACTTTATATACTGATGCTGTGCATAATGCAGGAATCAGCTTTTGTATTTATTTAGCCTTTATTTCCAATAAATCATTATCTGATTTGAGTTACCAGATTATTCAACTGGTCATGTAATCAAATAAATCATTATCTGATTTAGGGAGTTACCAGGTTTTATTCAACTGGTCATGTAATCAACATAGTGAAATCATGGTTTATCGGACAAAACCTGCATAAAAGATGGAATTAGTTTGACATTATCGGATAAAAGCCGTTATCGGATTATGAGAAATCCGGTAAACACACCTATCTTTTTGCCCAATCTTCAGTTTTATTCAACCTGCAAACTGACTGTCCCATCCCGACAAGCGCCTGGCAGCCGATCCTCGCGGTCTCGCCTCTTCTCTGTCCTGGCCCATCGGTGGTGGAACGATCTTCCACACTCGGTCAGGACCGCGGAATCACTTGCCATCTTCCGCAAGAGAGACTCAAAACCCACATTTTCAGACTCCACTACCACTGAACTCTGTACATCTAGCCAATTGCCATCACCACAGTCTACATGTTTGATACTGCTTTTTGTATTTGTATACCTGTTTAAAAAATGACTAAAGGCATATAGTTCTGGAGTGTTAATTGTGTTCTTGCACAGAGCAAGTGCGAGAACTCATTGTGGATAAATTGATAAATATAGTTTGTTTATTCCTGAACAATACCAAAAATTGTATTTATCCCTGATGAACTGCCAGTCTGTTTTGTTTATAAGTCAGCTGGATGTAATACAAACTTTTGTTCCCACATTTCACATTAATAAGAAACTTTGTCTCTCTCTGAGACAGACCAGAGTCCAATAGATAAGAGATTGCACAAGTCACCAGGATTGTAAACTGGCCAGTTAAATATAATCTGTGTTTACTCAATTTGTACAATACAACAATAAAACTGAAGGAGCTAAGTACATGCAAATAAGCTACCTGGAATTTCATATTAGAAACCCCTGTGATGCATGAAACAAAATGATTGAGCTTTATTGTTTTCTGTCCCCATTATAATGCAGGTCCAAATAAATGCAATGAGTGCATATGAAGTATGCTACACTTCTATGACAAGATGCACCATTTCTTCCATATGTAACCAGCTTTACTGTCATTCTACTCAAAATATTTACTTTCAAGCACTGCCCAAAGTTTTATATGTAGAATTTGCCACAGGCAAATAATTTGTACAGAAGATACTTTAAGTCATGACATATAATGTTAAGTACCTGCTGACAAACAATTGACAATAAATAATATACCTCACCTGACTGACTTGATATGCAAGTTTTTCCAACTTATTTTAATACAATGCAGGTTTGTCTCATTGCCATTTGCTTTGTCTTTGAACTTAGTTTCGGTGAACAGGTGTCCACACTTTCATCATTTAGGACTCAATAAAGATGCCATATGTGATTTAGCCCAATAAAGCTAAAGGCTCAAGTCCCTAATGCGTACTCTTATCCACGTCACTCTGCAGCGGCCTCAAATGTCACCCTCGAAACTCATGCGGCAGCAACGCTGCCATCAGTTGTATTATCTGCAAATGCGGTGGCTGGTTCTACATATCACCACTTGTGCAGAACTAATTGTTATACTCTTTATTATCCCGGTGGGAAATGTATGTACGCTGCCTGAAATGTTCACTTGTTCAGCATTTTATTATCCCGTGCCTGTGTTCCTCAATACCATAGAACAGCATTGAATTAAAACCATTGAAATGAAATGAAAACCAGTGAAAGCTAAACATTTTAATTCTCAGAGCTAATATGCTTTTTCTTGTAATTATTTTTTACATACGGCCAAGTGTGACAAAACTGTTGCATGTGGCACAGGAGAAGATGTGTCCGATTGCCACATGGATGATCATGGTTTGAGCTTCTGTTTTCAGAAGCTAAGCAGTTTTTTGCACAAATATGCATTTGAATAGTCTGCTGTGATAAGCTAATTAAAGTATGAATCAAATACTGTGAAAGCTAATGGACAATGTTTTTCTTTTTTTTATGTATCCAGAAATGCATGTTGTGTACCTGATGGTGATTACACCAACACCTCCCAGCTAAATAATAATAATAATCATTTTTTTATTCTTTCTCTGTCCTTCTAGGAAAGGTGGAGATTCTTATTTCAGTTTTTCTGTGGTTTATATAGAAGTCTGCAGACCAGCAGGTCAATAAGCTACAATATTGCCACCAGCTGTTTGAGGCTTGTTCATGAATTGTGGTGGTCGTGGGATGTTTGCAGTGTTTTCTGGGAAACCCCCTTAGCCCAAAGTCACTATTGGCTTTCCCTTCGTTAAGGGGTGATTTTGAGGGCTGATTTGATCAACCTCAGAGTGACAACTTTGTTGTGGAACAACCTTTAGCCCCTAGGGCAGGGATTCTCAAACTTGCAACTGCAACATCTGAAATGTAACTAGCTGTTAATTGTTTCAGGTGTAACGTCCGTCTCTGTAGTTGAGCGTTCCCTGAGTAGCGGGAGGGACCTGCGAGTTGTAAATTAGGCTCTAAATTAGGGATTTAAGTGTGCATCACCAGAATCCCAGCAGTGTGCATTCTATCGTGGTTGGAATCGTAAGTTACCTAGCGTTAGATTTTGTGTTTAGTTGCTGCGTTCGCTACCTTTTCACTGGTTGCAGTTACTTAGTTATCTTAGTGGTTCTGTGTGGCTCAGTAGGTAGAGCATGGCGTTGGCAACGCTTAGGTTGTGGGATCAATCCCCACTGGGATCACATATACTGAAAAATGTGTGCATTCACTACTGTAAGTCGCTTTGGATAAAAGCGTCTGCTAAATGGCATATACTGTATATAATTATTACCTTATTGTTGGTGTTCCAGTGTCTGTTAGTATTTATCACTGCTTAGAAGTTATTTCAAAGCTGCTTTCAATCGGTTTAATTGTTTCAGGTGTAATGTCCGTCTCTGTAGTTGAGTGTTCCCTGAGTAGCGGGAGGGACCTGTGAGTTGTAAATTAGTCTCTATTGTTATCAGCTGGCATTTGCCACTTAGTGCCTAGCACCACTCAGCTTTATCAGTAACCTTAGCTCTGGAAAGCGGCAGAATCCCTGTCCGAAGACTCAGCGGACAAAAACGTGAGAGTCTACCTAAAGGGGTCCACCAAGGGAGGCCAGCTAGGGAGTGCTTGCCACATGGTATCATAGTTTTGTATCTCCCCGTTCTTCCTCCGCATCTAACACTACATGCAACCTCCCTATTCCAGTCCGAGTCTCCTCTTCTAGAAGGAGAGATTCTACTCACACTCGCAACCTCTCCAATCTCACCCACCCTCCTAGATCTCCCGGTGTCGATGTGGTGGTAGCAGGCAGACTATGGAACTGCCAGTCCGCTGTCCGGAAGGCCGATTTCATCTCAGCCCAGGATTCACTACTCTCCCTGCAGCTCCTGGCGCTCACAGAGACATGGATCACGCCGCAGAACACGGCCACCCCTGCTGCTCCCTCCGCTGCTTATACCTTCTCCCACACTCTACAACCCACAGGTAGAGGTGGAGGGACAGGTATACTGATCTCCCCCCTGTGGAGATTTGGTATTGTTCCTCTTCCTCACTTTTCACCCTCCTCCTTTGAATTTCATGCTGTCACTGTCACTGTTCCATGCAAACTGCACATCATTGTTCTCTATCGCCCACCAGGTCCACTGGGGAGTTTCCTAGATGAGATGGATGCCCTACTCAGCTCCTTCCCTGAGGATGGCACTCCCATCTTACTCCTCAGTGACTTCAACCTGCTGCTGGACACCCTCAGTCCTCCGCATTTCTCCCCCTGCTTCAGTCCTTCGATTTCACCGTGGCTGAATCCCCATCCACCCACAAGGCTGGTAACCAACTGGACCTGGTCTTCACTAGGAACAGCACCTCACCCAACATTGTGGTATCTCCTTTGCATGTGTCTGACCACTGCTTTCTGTCTTTCTCCCTCTCCCCTCCCCTCTGTACCTAAACCATCTTCACCTGTTCCTCACCCAAGAGACCACACAACTCCTGGTCCAGGCCCTGGTGATCTCACATCTGGACTACTGCAATTCCTTGCTGGCAGGCCTACCGGCCTGTGCCATCAAGTCACTGCAACTAGAATGCTGCTGCACGTCTGGTGTTAAATCAACCGAAGTTCACCCACGTCACCCCTCTACTCTCCTGCACTGGCTCCCCATTGCAGCACGCATCAGATTCAAATCACTGGTGCTTGCTTTTCAAGCGGCTAGAGGAACTGCTCCCCCATATCTCCAGACACTCATCACACCCTACACCCCAGCCAGACCCCTCCGCTCCGCCTCCTCAGGCAAGCTGACTGTCCCATCCCTCCGGGCGCCTGGCAGCCGTTCCTCGCAGTTTCGCCTCTTCTCTGTCCTGACTCCTCGGTGGTGGAATGACCTTTTCAGACTCCACTACCACTGAATTCTGTACATCTAGCTAATTGTCATCACCACTGCCTACTTGCTCAACACTATGTATCCCTGCTTACTGCTCATAAAAAATTTAAAAATAAAAATTACTAACCTTTTCCTTCCCAGTGTTACAGGTATGGTATGCAGCTGCCTGCAATGATGTCTATCGCTGTATTACTGCACTGATCTCTTGCACAAACTATGATTGTTCCTACCATGTATTAATGCACATCTTGTAAGTCCCTCTGGATAAGGTCTGCTAAATGCTTAAAATGTAAAAAAATTAACATGTTGTTCTTAAACATTTTTTATTGACTGGGAAGTGAAATCAGGGGGGCCTAATTGTTGAAAGTGTGGACACCTGGTCACAAAGTAAACCACATGCGGAAAACAAGTTCAATGACAGAGCAATTGGCAATGAGCCCAACCTGCATTGTGCTGAAACCTATTTAAGGAAAATATTGATGGTAGAATTTGCACACATGCTTTCAACAACCTTAACTTTTTATGAGAAAAACCAGCATACACAGGGGGTCCCCAGAACCAAGTTTGAGGAACCCTGCTGTAGGGAGTTGCTCCAACCACGCCCAACACCACATGGTTTCACTAATTAGTGTACCTTCTTTGTGAGCTAAGTAGTGAGCTAATTGGTGAAATCAGGTGGTGCCATGTATGGTTGGAGCAAATGGTTATTGTATTGGAGGCATCAAGGAAAAGGTATTGGGAGGCAGCCATAGCCTGTAATATCGGCTGAATTGTCACTGATTTCGCATTGGTGTGTGGGATTTTCTCATTCATTTTTTTGACACAAGTCCTTAAAATGTACAAAATGGTCCTTTCTACATCTAAAAAACTTTCACAAAATACCAACTTTAATCACAACGTCAAATTATGTAATATGACACAATACCAACGTTAAATCATTTTCATTTTCAACATTTATGAAATTCAAAACCAACGCCAAGTTATTGTTGATTGTTATATAGTTTGTTACAGTAAATAAGTACACACTTGACCAATGTTGGCTTGGCTTAGTGTTACTTTGAGCGTTATACAACCATCATGTTGCTCATCAATGACGTTTCAAGTTTCAAAAAAGCTATCAAAGTATTTTTTTATCCCGGATGTCAAGAACTACAGCAGCATTAAAGTCAATGCTCTCATGCCTGGTTGAAATGTAAGATCTATTTTCATGTGGTAAAAAAATAATACAAATACTGTTAACGTTTAGAGACTGACTGCAACCCTCCGCCTCTAAATCGCGTAATTTATTTCCTACTAGAGCGTCATATTCCCTATTATTTGCATCTGGACTAATATTTTACAATCCAGCACGAGAACACCCTCAAATAAATATGAATGAAGGCTAAGCTTTTTTTTTTTTTTACTCCCCAGGTTTAACGTATCACATGCGTAAAATGCTGGTGCACCGTTATAGTGAATATAGTTACCCAGCTGGTTTTTACATGTGGTGATGGATGGTTTTACGCAATCGCAAAAAAAAGTTAGGTTTACTGTAAACTATGCTAGATGTCCTGATCCTTGACACACTGAGCCACAGCCTCTCTCACTAGGTAAGAGGACAGTATACAGTATGTTTGAAGTCACAGAATGCTTTTATTATTATTCATATTTAAATAATGAATTTCTTTAACATGTTTTTTTTATCGAGGTCATCAGGTTCAGCTGATTTTTATGCGGCCAGCAGAGACCCTGTGCTGCTATTTCTAACTACGTTAACGATAGAAACATTTGTTAGCTAACATCAGTGTAGCCCTATTTGTCCCTGCTTGAAACAGAGAAATGCTAATCAATTGTGAGCTCATAATCAGTTATTGGAGAAATCATCCGTTTGTAATCAATTGTTTATACATTTGCTTAATTTCACTTCTTTAACCCTAGTTTTCATATCAGAGAAGACTCAACTCCATTACATTACAGTCATATAGCAGATGCTAGATCCAGAGTGACTTAAAACACAAGAGAACCTAAGCGCATCTACATGAGTTCCTGCTTCCATCGCAACGTGGCTATTCTGTCCTTAGCTATACCTACATAAGAAAAGAATCACTTATAATCGCAAATTTGGTTAATCCTGTTAATGGCAATCGGAGAAATGTTCAAGATAAATATATTGTAGCGATCCAGGGGGGTCGCTACGCAGAAATGTGTGCGCGGGGCATCATGGGGGAACGCTGTTGTGTGTTTGTTCCTTCCCCCTGTATTAATTCGCTTATTGTGTTGCTTAATGTTGTTATATGTGTTATTGTTAGCCCTTTTGTGTGATAGCCATCTGGTCGCAGTGCGCTAAATGTTGAAGCCACTGCGACCAGTATACATGTATTGTTTGGTGTGGTCCCTTGAGTTTCAGGGCAAAAGTGTCGTTATCGATCGAGTGTTCAACTGGTCTGGTGTCCTTTCCAGGACGCGTCTGTAGCCTACCTAGCAAAGTTCTGTGATATTATCCGGAGTTGTGCGGTGTATGGAACACTGATATTTATCGCCTTTTAATAAAGTGGCTATTCGCGTAGCCATTTTGCAACGCAGCTGGACTCTGTGACTTGATACATCACCTGGCGCACGCTCGCTACAATATTGTGTTTTGTAGGTTGTATGTTCAGGAAACAAGACAAATACAATTATTTTTCACAGAGAACACCACCTTAATATATTCCTGATTGTGACCCTGGTCACCTCTGACCCCCTGCTGACGAATTGTTGAGCGGATGGGGAGGTTATTTCGTTCATTGAAAGTGTAATTGCCGTAAAATTCACCTCGATTTCATTTCAGATGGGTGAGAAATACTAGTTCGGGCAGGCGAAGACTTCTGACAAAATATAAGTCTTCTCATTAACTAACTGAGAGGGAAGTTCAATATCATTGATATGAACATGCTTTTGCCATAAAAATAAGATCGCGTCTAACGACGCCACTTATTTGAGATAGGCTTTTGCTCCGTAAACCTCTGAGCCCAAAATAGCCAAGTATTGTCTCCTCAAACATAACCATAAAAAGTATAAAGCTGTCCGGATAACATCTTATACGACACTGACACATCATTTACAATATAATGACACTTGATTTTAGTTCAACTGATGAAACAGCCCGGAGGCTAAATAAATACATAAAACATGATAAGTAAACAGAGTTTATCACTTAACTTAATTAGATCTTTCCCTGTACGCAGGCACAGAGGGTATGGAGTCCAAACGCAGGTGAGTTACATGAATTAAACTGATTATTAAATAACACTTATGCACTTAAAAACATTATTTCCTGTACTCAGTAAATACATATTCGCCATTTAATCGTTCATTTACTACTCCGCTGCCGACATACCTATTCAATTTATTCAGTGTTATGATTTAGGTACAGTATCAAACTTTGACCCTCTTCTTATCTTTAGAACTCCAAGTTCTAAACTCGGCTTCCAAGTGTTTTAAGGGGGGGCGTGCCTAACCGAATATAAAACAGCGGTTCTTAAGTCAAACCGGCTGCGAGAAAACTACCCAAGATTTGTAATTTGCAGAAAATGCAGTACGATCACAGCAAGAACAAAGAGGAGCACCCCGATCCTATAAAGGCAGAAGTCAAAGGTAGAGTAGCACATTTTCTGTCCAACGAAACAGGCTACAATGTGGATACAAAGTAGGCTACTTTTCGTGGTCTTTCGAAACCCATGCATTTTTGTACGGGGATGGCATGACATTGTAACTTGCAGTCCACTGTATCTGGCACCCTTTCGCCTATAGGTTGTTAAAAATAAATTGCCCTCTCGGAAGAGGTATGCGAAATAAACTGTGGCTATTTATAATCAATGTGGTTCCAATTGCTCTCACGTGTAAGCATCAAGTAATAAAAAACAAACAATAATGCATATAGGGTCCATATCTGAATATTCCCTTCTGTTTGGGGAGGTTCTGATATTAATGTATGCGCTGGCTTCCTAATGTACTAAAACAGTGTATTCTATTCTAATTTCCATTTATTTCCTAAATTCAAATGACATTGACCTGAACACTGCTTTGGAGCACGTAGAGTGGCGAGTAGGTATACGCACTTTTAAACGATGCATACATACTGGAGCTTTATTTTGGTTTGAGGAAACGTCACATATAACTAACTGAATAGGAAATTAAAGCAGAGGTTCCACAGACAATGCCATATCGCATGCGTCAGATGCTAAATAAATTAGATGCTAATGTAATGCTAATTAGTTGAAACCCAATTTTGCGCCAGTTTTTTTATTTTTATGCATACAATTAATTATCCTGTACTCTGAATGTGGGGTAAACCCACCTCGCATTATGGTATTGCATTATCGTTTTCACTTGTTAAGGTGGTTCTCTGTGGCTCAGTTGGTAGAGCACAGCGTTGGTAGAGCACAGCGTTGGCAACGCTTGGGTTGTGGGTTCAATCCCCACTGGGGCCATATATACTGAAAATGTATGCATTCACTACTGTAAGTCGCTTTGGATAAAAGCCTCTGCTAAATGGCGTATATATATATATAAGGTGTTTTGCGTTTGTGTTTGTATGCCGTTGCAGGCAATCTACCTGGTTGGCTGCAGGGGACGCTGTTGCGCAATGGCCCGGGCATGTTCACTGTGGGAGACACGAGCTACAATCATTGGTTCGATGGGATGGCGCTGATGCACAGCTTTACGTTTAAAAACGGTGAGAAGAAAACGGATCTCCTTAGTCCAGATAATGCTGTGATTTTTATTTGTCTGAACCCTGAAGAGTAAGGTAGCCTATGGCAGGGGTTTCCAACACATATTTCGTTCCATTGTACTGGGTCCCCAGTTGCAGTCAGCAGTCCTGACTGGCCTCATTTGGATTGCACAGTGTAATTTTGAGTGAATATCTCTGTCTCGCAGGAGATGTGACCTACAGAAGCAGATACCTTCGTGGAGACACGTATAAATCAAACATGGAAGCCAAAAGAATCGTAGTGTCAGAGATGGGAACCATGGCCTACCCAGATCCTTCCAAAAATATATTCACCAAGTAAGCCCTCTGTTTGGTGTTGGTGTCTGTCTGTCCCAGCACACTGGGGCATATACTTGCATGCAGCATGTTTTTTTTTTTTTTTTTTTTTTTTTTTACATGATCACACTTGTCCTTGCATGACATTTGGATATGAACCAGTGTGTATGGCATTTACAATAAGAGGAGAATTGATTACGATTAACTACCCTAATTGTTCCATGTGTAAATGTGTATTGAATTACATTTTATGTTTGTAATCTTATTATTCTAGGGTGATCACTTTTCTCTCCCAGACCATCCCAGACTTCACAGACAACTGTGGGAACAACATAATTAGATATGGAAGTGATTACTATGCCACCTCTGAAACTAACTATATCAGAAAAATTGACCCAGAGACTCTGGAGACGCTGGACAAGGTACGGTAATGTGACGACACCAGCGACACTAGAGGACTTGCTATTTTGTCATCATGACAATCAACCAGATGATTTTGCACTGTTTTGCCTGTATGGCCTAAAATATGAATTAGCTTGCAGACGAGTGCATTAGACGGGTGCACATGGTTCACTTGAAGTGCTTTTGGTGGCGATTGCAGGTGGCGGAGCAGAGGAAAGGAGGAAACAATCTTTTTAAAAAAGTATTTTCGCAATGCTGGTTTAGAGTTCGGTCTTGTTGGCAACAGTGTTATTTCACTGATGAAGGCGTTATGCCAAAGCATTTGAAACAATAGCCTCTTCATTACTGGATAATGTTGAGTGTCATTTTTTAAGATTCATTAAGTTACTGAAATTATATTGACATTTATATACACACTTCTGTTTTTACCTAAGGCTGATATGAGTGCAATCACTTCTATTTAAAATGTATGTTATTTTTTTAACTTTTCTGTCACATGTCAACAACTCATTAATAGCCTTATTGAAAATCGAGGCTCTAATTGGTAATTCTTTTTATATTTGATCTATTATAGGTATATAATTTTACCAGTAGAATACAACACCATTTCACTGATAAAGGCAGCATGCCAAACTGTCCTAACCTTTATCCTTGTCTTAACTGAAAAACTATTCGTGCAAATATTTTACCCTTTTGTGTAGTTACTGAAACTCATGTGGTCTCTGCACCCACCTCTTGTTTTAACTTAGACTGAAAAAATAGGTCAATTCACTTCTATTCAAAGGGTAATGCTCACTTGCTATATATTCTCTCTCCTCTGAGGTGGACTATCTGAAGTACCTGTCTGTGAATCTTGTGACGTCACACCCGCATTATGATAAAGAGGGCAACACCTATAACATGGGCACCACAATAGCAGAGAAGGGCAAGACAAAGTATACTGTATTCAAGGTCCCGTCTACTGCAGAGGGTAAGAGGGCTTGCCTTAAATCTGACACTGTTCTCTAGCGTTTCTTATGCTGTGTCCAAAAACAGAATATAAAAAAGAGGGACATACGTTTCACACAGTGAGGGGAAGGGCATTTCCCACTTCTTGTCATGTGCCTAGACTAGTCAGAGTATCCAGCACTGCATCAAGCCTGGACTTTTTTCAGTGTAAAAAAACCCCAAAACATACTTGTATTGCAATGGATAGGGTCGAAGACGTCTCTCTCTCTCTCACACACTTTTTTAGTTTCATTTTGGTCATGTTTTGCAGCATAATTACAAAGCCCAGGCATTCCCTGTGCTAAATGTGTCAGTTTACCAACACGCACTCATCTTGGGGTCTTATGGGGGGGGGGATAACTGTAACTAATATGGTTTTGACTACCCCCCTCCCCCTCTCCATTTGTGATACTTCTCCAGGTGGCTCTGAGATGATTCCAGTCCTGAAGAACCTGGAGGTTTTAAGCACTGTTCCCTGTCGCTCCCTGCTTACTCCCAGTTATTACCACAGCTTTGGCATGAGTGAGAACTATTTCATCTTCATAGAGCAGCCCTTGAAACTCGACTTACTAAAGATGGCCACCGCATACCTGAGGGGGGTCAACTGGGCCACCTGTCTCAAGTTCCACTCTGAGGACAATGTAAAGACCCCTCTTTTTATGCTACAGACACTATGTTTTTCAAGATAACTTTTTGTATGAATTCTGGGAAGTTATCAGTCATCACGCTTCAGAGTGGTGTGCGCTGCCTCTCAGGGACGTGGATCGAAACCCGTGTCTCTACCAGACCGGCCCTGGTCGTCAGCCCGATCGGAGGTGGCGTTTGGCTGTCCGCCTCTGGGGGAGGGGGGAGGGAGAGCCGGCACGAGTCCGTCACGGAGAAGGTTAAGGCGTCCATGGAAGAATTCCAGTCTCGGAAGAGGCGGGAACACTCGGCCAGGAATGTGTGTCTCACTCCCGGAGGATGGGCGACGGACTCGTGGGGGTGGGGAATTGAAATAAATAGGGTTTAATTGGCAACCAAACTGGGAGGAAAAACGGGAAAAAATCTGAAATAAATGTATTAAAAAAATAATTTAAATTAAAAATAATTATCAGTCATGGGAATTCTGATAGCATTATCAATGGACTGCCTTTCAGCATTGACTTGAACATTATTTTTCTTTGTATCTGTGCGTATGTGTGTGTGTATGTGAAATTCAGACGCTGATTCACCTCATAGACAGAAAGACTGGTAAGGAGGTGGCAACAAAATTCTTCACAGATGCCATGCTGGTGTGTCATCATGTCAACGCATTCGAAGAGAATGGCCATGTGGTGTTTGACGTCATCGCCTACAATGACAACAGCCTCTACGAAATGTTTTACCTGAGCAAGCTAAAAGAAGAATCGGAAGAAATCAGAAAAGCTTATTCCAAGCCAAAGTGCAAGAGATTTGTCCTGCCTATACAGACTGACAAGGTATTATCCGTCACCAGAAGCATAGCCCTTTACTTTGAAATCCACATCTTTATGCGAGGAGTGACTATAACTGTTTGTGCATGTTCTTAAAGGAGGCTCAGATTGGAGATGACCTAGTGAAGCTCAAGTTCACAACAGCCAGTGCCGTGAAGGACAAGGAGGGTAAACTACTCTGCCAGCCTGAAGTCCTTTGTGAGGGTAAGGCCTAAAAATTTGATCACGTGTAAAGCTGTGGAGATGACAGTTCTTCCTTTTGCTCAGCTGGCAAACTTAATACTTGGTGAGTGAGTTTTTTGAGGCTTCTAGTTCTAATTAGTTCTAATCTAGTCTCTTCTAGTTCACAGTTTTGCTTTGGGGATGCCATTAGCAGCCTTTTATATAATCAATTAGAATCAAGTAGAATGGAATGTCACGGCATATTCTAGATTAAAGATCATAGTGCGACAGTACTCCTCAAAGGGTTAATAAAGAGCTCACCAATTACATATTGGTTGTAGAGCCACGTTGCTGGGTGGCTGCCAAGACACTTTTCTAATGTAGTGATACACCCTAAAGTCTGGTATAAAATTCTTGCCGTGCCAGTGCTCACTGTGGCCACCAGTTTTGCAAGGCAATGCATAATTGTTCCCAGGGAGGGAGGGTTTGGTCGGTGGCATTGCCATAATCATCATGCTATAGCGAACTCTTGTGGTCGATTGGGGGTTGCAGTCTGCCTGCACCAGCTGTGCATCAAGTTCACTCCTCTGACGCAATGACTGTGAGGCTTAGCTGGTGGACTGCGAAAAGAATCAGCTGCTGGCAGCATGCCCTTGAGAGAAGATCACCTGCTTGTCTGCATTTTCCCATATTTACATAGGAGGTTGCAGTGATGAGCCTCAGAGTACAATAAGATTCCAGATTGGGAGAAAAAGTCAAATCTAGGTTAAAATAATGTAAAAATATATCTTAAGTATTCTGGAATGTTATACACTAAGTCTGCAGTTGCATGTGAACTGGCACATTCATTGTGAACATTGTAACTCAACAGGTGTGGAGCTTCCCAGGATTAACTATGACTTCAATGGACAGAAGCATGGATATGTCTACTTTGTCTGTGCAGAAATGTCACCAATCCCTTCAAAGGTTGGACCAATGGGAAATAGGACAAGACTCTTTTCAGTGGATGCATGGATGATTTACTACTCATTTTAATATCCTTTGTCATAAAATCTGGGGAGATTTGTATCTCCTAATCAAAGCCAAATGGAGACAGTGCAGACACACAAAACGAGTATGAGTATCCATTATCCATTATTATGAGTATCCATTATTCAAAAACAACTTATGACAATGGAATTACATTTCTGTCTTATTAATATATTGCAAATCTATCCCCGAATGTGCGGATGTCAGTGATATAGTTTTTACTTGAATTTTATTGATATGTGAAATGTATTGTACATTTGAAAAAATATTTTATTTGATTTTTTGGCTAGGTAATGAAGTTTGACATTGAAATGAGGAAGATGCTGCAGTGGGCAGAGGATAATTGCTGGCCCTCTGAGCCAGTTTTCATCGCCAATCCCACAGCTATAGAAGAGGATGACGGTGAGCATATCTATAACCTGTAGCATACAGCAACCTGTTGGGTGTTTAGAACAATGTTTAGTGACTCCAATGTTTACAATACAAATGAGAGTGCATCAAAATGATGGAGGGAGGTCATTTTTAGTTTTGATAGAACATTGTGGGACTCAACCGCTTGTACAGGCTGTGCTATGCAGTCACAGGGGGTCACCTTGGCACTGTAACTAGCCGACTATAACTGGTCCCACTGGCCACATCCTACAAAAGACATTGGCAACAATAATTGTTTTATGATAGTGCTGAATTTCGTGTTGTGTTTGTACACAAGCATAATGTAGCTCACAAGATTTTGTGGTGGATCTGTAGGTGATGTGTTCATACTTTGGACAGGTAGAAACAGCCAATGAACATGAGAAAAAGTCACATGCAATCATGCAGAAGGAAAACAGTCATGTGACAGCGGGGGCAGTGCAGAAGACAACATGCAATTGAATGCAACTATACAATATATGTGTGTATGTATGTATATATATATATATATATATATATATATATATACATATACAAATAGGTAGTTTTAACCCAGTGAAAATGGCTCGATGTGGCACTTTAAGCAGTATAAAGGAGATCTTGCTTACGATATGAAATTTTCCTTTCCTCTATACTTGCAGGTGTGGTTTTAAGCTCAGTCATCAGCACAGACCCACTGAAATCCAACTTCCTGCTAGTGCTGGATGCAGGATCATTTACAGAGATTGCCCGGGCGTACGTGGACGTGGAACTCCACATGGACATGCATGGAATCTTCATCCCTCAACACAGTTAGGACTCAGACCTCATCTCAACATCTCTGCGATCAAACCCTGGTCCAGCACTGTCTATGAGATTAAACGTGGTTTAGCCTTTTTTTTTTTAAAGAAACAAAAATTGTATGCTCACACTCTGACTTTCATTTTGAAGGCCTTGTGGTAATAATTAGTTCCTTGCAGATAGGGGATCTATTTATTTGATTACTGTATGCACCTAGGACATTGTAATGAAAAATATAAACAGACATTCCCATGGAACAAGCTTAAATTGCTATTGTGGACTAGATTTACATTTTGGGGAGTGGTAATAGCGTCAGTGAGGAAAAGTACCAGACCAGAGTATTATTAGGGAACCATGATTCACAGGGGCAGGGATCTGAAACACACCGTAGTCTCTGGGTACTTAGGGGGAGAGAAAATAATTGTCCAGGAGAGTCTTCTTGCATGTCCCCAGATGCTTGTCCTGTACTGTATATCTGTCTGTTTTTGTCAGTGTTTTAGTGACTTTGTCTTGTTTGTTGTAATAAATTGTTAACCATTTTCCTATTCCTAACCGTTATTAATTTAAGACATGGGGGTATCACACTTCTGTGTGGCTAAATTGATATCCTTACAGTATTTGGTGACCCTGACATGATATCCCTACACCCTTTTAAGTGATACCTGCAATTAAATGCTGTATGGGGCATCTTACATTGCTTTACTTTATATTGCCTCTTCCCTTATTTTACCTTATGTCGTATCTTACTTTATTTTGCTCATGTCCTTGAAACTACCCCTTGTTAAATAACTCTTAAGGTGCAGTATCTACCATAATGTTTTATTTTGTTTATGCTTGACATAGCTGTTTTATTGTTTTATGGCATATTGTCAGGTTGTCATTAAAAATGAGAACTTGTACTTCGCTAACCCATCTGGAAATCACGTCCATCCGGCCAAAATGTGTCCACGGTGATGTAATCGGAATTTTTATGATGTCATCGGAATTTTGGACTGCAGTTGCTATGCCAACATGACGTGCTCGCATTCCCGAGTGAGAAAATGGCGTCCACTGCCAAAATGTGTCCACATGGTGATGTAATCGGAATGTTGGACTGTGTGATGACCAAAATGGGTCCAGGGTGATGTAATCGGATTTTTTTCCACGGCCAAAATGGGTCCAGGGTGATGTAATCCGAATTTTGGATGCGAAAACGCGAAAACGCGAAAGAATGTGTCCAGGGTCAGCTGCACAGTTGAGTTAGCTGCCTTGCTACGAACATAATATATGAATTATAATATAGAATTATAGGCTATTATAATGATATAGGCAGCTAGCTACGGACATAATAGTATCCTTTGTCTGTTTAGCTGCACAGTTAAGTTCGCTGCCTTGCTACTTTGTCTGTTTAGCTGCACAGTTAACATAATATATGAATTATAATATAGAATTATAGGCTATTTTAATGATATAGGCAGCTAGCTACGGACATAATAGTATCCTTTGTCTGTTTAGCTGCACAGTTAAGTTCGCTGCCTTGCTACGAATATAATATATGAATTATAATATAGAATTATAGGCTATTTTAATGATATAGGCAGCTAGCTACGGACATAATTGTATCCTCTGTTCAGCTGCAGTTAAATTCGCTGCCTTGCAACGAACATAATATATGAATTATAATATAGAATTATAGGCTATGATATAGCTAGCTAGCTACGGACATAATTGTATCCTTTGTCTGTTCAGCTGCAGTTAAATTCGCTGCCTTGCAAACGAACATAATATATGGATCGTCTGCTTAGATGGCTAGTGAAATATTTGCTAGTAAAATAAAAATCGTGATAACACCATTATCATTTCCTTTTTGTATAGGAGCTGTGCTTATATTGTTAATTGTTTTAGATTTTACATTGTGTTAGTGATGCTAGTGGGGGGGGGAGTTCGCTGTTTCACACATAATAATAATAGATATATCATATATCCTGACATTCCTTGAGTAGCCTTCGCGTTTAATGGATGTAAATGCTAGCTAACGTCACCGACAGTGTTTATGCTCAACTCATGTGGGTAACGTTACAAGAGTTCATTTCACAGATAACAGGCCATAACGTGGGATGGACTAGTTTGCTATATTAACTTACTGTAGTACCCACAAGACTAGTTGATTTCTTTCACACACACACCATCATTTTAAACCTTGCAGTGTTATTTGTTGTATACATAGCAAGCTAGTCCATCCCACAATTGGATGAGGTGGTGTAACATAACTCAGTAATTCAGAATACTGTTGCTGGGATTTAAATCCATCCATGGCTATATTATACACTCTGTGTAAATAAATACCCATTGCTTTGTCTTTGTAACCTACCTGCTACCTGTCCTATCTTCATGTCACAGCCACCCTCCATGTTTCTTAATCTGTTGTCAGTAGCCTACCTGCCATGCTCTATACCTGTAGTTTAAGGGTAGTGTGTATCCAAGTCCATGGTGTGGATGTCAAGCTGTGGATGCTGTCAGGTATAGCTAGTAATCACAATTCACTGCACCATTTATATTCATTATTATAACTTCAAGGTTTACCATAGGAGTAATGATGGCTATGGTCTCACTAGCCTCTAAACCTATGCTTTGAAGACAACAAAGACAACCATCGTTTTTTTCTTGGTTCACAATTTATACGTGTTCACACAGCAATAATACAGGATCATTTTTTTAAATTGTAGTGTATGGTAGGTGGGTGATGGGAGTACATCTAATGACATCCATGCAGCATCTCCAACACCCGCCTTTAGGGCCACACCAACTACCTCCTACACCTTGGAAAAAGGGGCAGAGAAAGGAAAAGACAGAGCGGGTGGGGAGAGAAGGAGAATCTATGAGAGAAAGCTGTCAGTGGGCAAAACAATGGCCTGCTTTAGTGAAAAGCCCTCTCACCACGGCAAGGTACAGGCCTAGAGAGGGTTATTAAATTTGTATTGCCCCAGTGTCATCTCGTCCCCTAGAATCTTCCTTGTACAATAAAACAGTACCCAGTTGAACATTGGGTTTTCATTGAACTTGAGAACAGGGGCCAAGTAGGAAGGGGCCAAGTACAGTAGGAAGGGGCGAAGGGACAGTTAGAAACTGGGACATTAACCAGGTACAGTCAATTAAAAAAATTTGTACCATGGCTTGGTTTAATACTTTACAATACATTTTGTGAAGTCAATCTGTAAAAAAAAAAGATGTACACACATACAATACCAATTCCCTCAACATATGTACAACTTAAAGAATAAATAAATACTTACCAAATCATATGATAATCTGTGAAAACACTAGAAAATAACTCTACAAGCAGTACAAACAAACTCACTCAAGTCTATGCTATCTGGCAGGCAAGATAAATGAAACACCTTACCACACCCCCTCCTGCAAGATAGCAGAGGCTCTTCTCCTCTCTCCCGGACGGTTCGCCTGCAGGAGCAGTGGACGCTGACCTCCATAGCGTACGCTGGCCTGGCCATGGGACACCGGATGGAGCTGGGGAATGGTGTCAGATGCCCAACCTGAAAGCAGGAAAAGAGGTGATGTCGCATGGCCACCTGATGGTACTGGACCTTGGATGGATCCTCACCTCTGCAGAGAGTGAGACTGTTTGCAATAGCAAACAGCCCACAATCTGCGCTGCCCCTCTGCTGCTGGACATCCGGCCACTGCAAGCGGACCTGGTTCCCTGTGTAAGAGAGAAGGCCTGTTATCTGTGAAATGAACTCCTCGGTCGTGCTGTGACCAGAGGAGTCATAAACATTAACAGTACCTACCTGGCAGCCGATGTTACTTACCGTAACCCAGTGGTTGGCACAAACATTTAAAATCTGTACAAACCCCTGGGTTGTTGCAGGCACGGAGGACAGGAGGGCGAGGGATGTGGTGGCGTAGAGGCCTCCTACATGGGGATGTTGTGCCTGCAAGAGAGCCTGGGAGTGGTCAATAGCACAGTCATCTAGCCAACAGTGTGGGTTAAGGACTGTACCCTAAGGTCCTCCACCCTGCTCAGTGAAGCGGGGCAGGCCTGCCCCGCTGGACACCTGTGATGACAACATCACTGTCATCACTGTCCTGGACAACCTGTGAGAACTGAGAAGATATAATTGATTAATAGGATGCATTTGAACATCTGTATAAACTAGGGCTGAGCCAAATTGCTTCGTTCGTTGCATTGGGATTCTTATTTCTTTATTTTATTTATTCTTATTTCTTAATGTTGAGTAGTAGGAAATCTACCTGAAGTGTGTCCCCCTCCAGCGCAGAGCACAGTGGTTCAGGGTCATCCGAACACACCAGCTTAGGCCGATGGGACACAGCTTCTCCAGGGGGCGGGCCAGCTCGTGATCCTTAAGTCAATCCAAGAGTAACAAAATTATTCAATGAAACCATATTTAGCATAATGTCCTTTAGTGAAAAAAAACATTAACATATGACTCTCACAACATTGATGTGGACTTCATGTTAAACTTACTTTTCCGCAGAGGCTTCACTGAGGCATAGGGTGTCTGGGTCTTCAGCTGGTGGCCATCCAAGGTCTCCAACTGCACCAGGTTGTTGTCCCCGACCTCAGTTACCCTAAGAAAAACATGTAATATTGATCTGTAATGGCAAAATTGGATATCATCACCCTCTCACCTGAATTACTCTTAAAAGCCCAACATTTACCGGTACTGAGTTGGCCAGTCTGGATCCATTGTGCGACCAAGTCTCCCACGCTTCCTCTCGTCCTTCTTCAGCACCTCCATGCCCGGGAGGATCTTGAAACGCTTGGTTCCCTTCTTGATCCTCCTCCGGTAGGTTTCTCCTGGGCCTTCTCCACGTTGAGTCGCACCTTGATCGTTCAAGAAAGAAATGCAGCAGCAGAGATTTATATTCCTATTCTTATTATATTTAAGTTGAGAGATACAACTGCTACAAGATGGGCGTGGTTGAACTTGGACTTTCAGATAGATCTATATGCCGTCATGCGCGCCATTGAGGCCATGTGCTCTTGAGGATTGCGCGCTTCAGATCGGGATTCACTTAGCATCACTCAGGTGGTTGTTCAGTAAACAGTTGTGTAATATCTTTCACCTTGTCAAAGACCTCCTCATCCTTCTCAGCCCTGGCCTGGAGGTAGTCTGCAACAGTGTCCTCGTTGATCCCGTCAACCTCCACAGGAGGAGGAATGTTGCCTGTGATCTGAAATGACATGGCAAATAGAGAAAACACAACACACAAACATTTTCATAGTTAGTGTTTTTGCAAACAAAAATGATAAGAACGATGATGATGATGATGAAGAAGAATGATATGAAGTTTACATACCTCTGAGGACAACCGTGGCTCCCGACCGTACATCAGCCGGTAGGGCGAGTACTTAGTGGAGGCCTGGACACTGGTGTTATTTGCGAAAAGGATTACCTTAAGGTTATCCTCCCACCGTTCTTGGTGCCCATCCAGAGACTTTCCAATGGCCCTCTTCAGCGTCTGGTTGGTTCGCTCATCCAGTCCGTTGGTCTGGGGATGGTAAGCAGAGGTGATGCGATGCTTGGCCCCCCACTTCTCAAACAGGATCTGGTTGACCTAAAAAAATAAAATAAGACAAGTCATTAGTTTTGTCCGTACAAGTATGGCCATAACTGTTAAGAGATCAAATGTTTTAGCAAGTACTTGACCTTGTTCCAGAACTCTCTGCCCTGGTCCGTCAGGATGACCTCCGGTGCACCATGGGTGTGGAAGATGTCCATCAGGGCCTGCGATGTTGCCGCTGCTGTCTTGTCCTAGCAGTGTATACACACAGTATATGGTACTATTATATTAATACTTATGTTAATTTTCAAGATGAAAATTTAGATACATGCGGTTGATGAACTGGACAATTAGATCAAGTACATTTTAAAAGCATAATCATGACCAGTTTATCATGTTTATCAGTTTATATCAGAGATCAACACTAAACACACAGATATAACACACCTGGATGGGAATGGCCTCCACCCACTTGGTGAAGAAATCAGTCGCTGTGAGGCAGTAGCGATTGCCATTCCTGGACGAGGCCTTGAACGGTCCGATGAGGTCCACACCTAGCATGCAGTGAAATAGTACTACCCTGATCCTTCCTCTTAGCAGATATTGTATTGTATTTGTATTGATTTGTTAAATACACTTATTGTAAGTCGCTTTGGATAAAAGCGTCTGCTAAATGACAGTATTGTAATGTAATGTAAATAAATATTGGCATACTCTATTGGACAAGAGGAAGTAAAACATTCACACTAAAAGAGTACTGAAAGAAAACATGATGGGAAACAAGTCAAAAGTGTAGAACTCACCAATCATGTACCAGGGTGAAACAGGCTTGATGCTCTTCAGCTCAGGTGCCTCGGTCTTCACCTTCTCAAACTTCTGGCAAGGCACGCAGGTACGGACCTTGAAATGAACAGTAAATGCAAGTTGAATGAATGAATTAAATGTGTGGTCTTTGGCTGTGTGTAAAATATGATCTTGCTACAGTTTGTAAGCAAGATCATATTTTACACACGGCTAAAGACCACACCTTTCATTCATTCATTCATTCATTCATTCACATTTCCATCAACTAAAGACAAAATAGTTTTGCTTGCCCAGTTTTGCACATCTTTCACAATGCCATGCCAGAAGAAGCGCTGATTGATCTTCCCCAGCATGCGCTTCACTCCGAAGTGGCCGGCGTGGACCTCGGTCAGCACTGCCTCCCTTTCCTCGTTCGACAGGATGACCCTTCTTGGTGGCATTCCATCCTTGGGCTTCAAATACATGCAACCGTCTAGAATATCAAAAATGGATTATAGACTGAGAACAATGACCAAGGCTTGTTAAAAAATGTACATTATTGCTTTATGGGTATGCATCCCCTGACTGGCTGGATACTATGGACCTGAGCCAGCTCGGAGGGAGCTAAGACAGTTTGCTTTAGTGCCCAGACGTTTCTCTTGGACAATACAGTTTACAGCTATACAGTTCACTTATTTTGTGCCTATTTTTGCCTGTTTATTGCCAATTTCTAACTTTTTTGCCTTTTATTCTGTGTCTATTTTGTACCTTTTGTTGGATGCTGCTGGAACACCGAATTTCCCTTCAGGGATCAATAAAGTATCCATATATATATCTATTTATCTATCGTTCTATCGACCTTTCTTCAAGAAATCTTACCCTGAAGCATGCATTTCTGTGCCCCTCTCCGGATAGAACGCTTCGTCGCCACAGAGACACCCTCTTGGTACTTTGCTGTGGACAGATATAAAAAGATGTCACTGAAGGATGTCATATCTATTATTATTAATATTAATAAACGTTAAACAGCTAACAATTTTTATTTCACTAGCAAACAAGCAATAAATTATTAGCTAACTAACTAGCTAACACTAGCTAGTGCTAGTGATAGCTAGTTAGTTTCAGTAAAAGACTAAACGACTAGCTACTTCAAAATGAATCACTAACACAATCTAAAATGTAAAACAATTAACAATATAAGCACAGTAGCCTATACAAAAGGAAATTGTAAAGGTTATCTCGTGTAGTGGTCTGTCTCCGTCTCCGAGGTTAAAGCAGGACCGAGCAAAACTTATGAATGCGAGCTCGTCATGTCATAGCAACTACATTCAAATAATTCAATGACATCACTCGGACACATTCCTGAACACCTGGACACATCCATAGATTACATAGAATGTATACTGAATGCTGTATGCATTCACTACTGTAAGTCGCTTTGGATAAAAGCGTCTGCTAAATGGTGTATATTATTATTATTATATTCATATCCAATTGTGGGATGGACTAGCTTGCTATGTATACAACAAATAACACTGCAAGGTTTAAAATGATGGTGTGTGTGTGAAAGAAATCAACTAGTCTTGTGGGTACTACAGTAAGTTAATATAGCAAACTAGTCCATCCCACGTTATGGCCTGTTATCTGTGAAATGAACTCTTGTAACGTTACCCACATGAGTTGAGCATAAACACTGTCGGTGACGTTAGCTAGCATTTACATCCATTAAACGCGAAGGCTACTCAAGGAATGTCAGGATATATGATATATCTATTATTATTATGTGTGAAACAGCGAACTCCCCCCCCCACTAGCATCACTAACACAATGTAAAATCTAAAACAATTAACAATATAAGCACAGCTCCTATACAAAAAGGAAATGATAATGGTGTTATCACGATTTTTATTTTACTAGCAAATATTTCACTAGCCATCTAAGCAGACGATCCATATATTATGTTCGTTGCAAGGCAGCGAATTTAACTGCAGCTGAACAGACAAAGGATACAATTATGTCCGTAGCTAGCTAGCTATATCATAGCCTATAATTCTATATTATAATTCATATATTATGTTTATGTCCAAGGCAGCGAATTTAACTGCAGCTGAACAGAGGATACAATTATGTCCGTAGCTAGCTGCCTATATCATTAAAATAGCCTATAATTCTATATTATAATTCATATATTATATTCGTAGCAAGGCAGCGAACTTAACTGTGCAGCTAAACAGACAAAGGATACTATTATGTCCGTAGCTAGCTGCCTATATCATTAAAATAGCCTATAATTCTATATTATAATTCATATATTATGTTCGTAGCAAGGCAGCGAACTTAACTGTGCAGCTAAACAGACAAAGGATACTATTATGTCCGTAGCTAGCTGCCTATATCATTATAATAGCCTATAATTCTATATTATAATTCATATATTATGTTCGTAGCAAGGCAGCTAACTCAACTGTGCAGCTGACCCTGGACACATTCTTTCGCGTTTTCGCGTCCAAAATTCGGATTACATCACCCTGGACCCATTTTGGCCGTGGAAAAAAATCCGATTACATCACCCTGGACCCATTTTGGTCATCACACAGTCCAACATTCCGATTACATCACCATGTGGACACATTTTGGCAGTGGACGCCATTTTCTCACTCGGGAATGCGAGCACGTCATGTTGGCATAGCAACTGCAGTCCAAAATTCCGATGACATCATAAAAATTCCGATTACATCACCGTGGACACATTTTGGCCGGATGGACGTGATTTGGCTTCACACATGTATTAAATCATTGAATTTACATTCAAAGAGCAATGTGACTAGGGTGGACACGGTCTATTTGAATCCTTATATAAATAATTTAATCATCATTCAATCAAGGCATTTATGATAACAATTTCTATATGTTTACTTTCCCATCTACACTGATTGAGCAATCTAAATTATCATATGACTTGCTTAACTTGTCAGATGTCAACTGCGTTTAGCTAAAACTTAATGAGACATTAAAGACAACTTTAGTCAGTGATGTTAGTTCGTGTTCTAGTGTATGGCAATTCACGTTAGTCAGTTGGCTAACTACTCTGCTCACTTATCGCTTCGTAGCTAGCAAGCAAGCCGATGATCTACCTAGCTAACTTGCTGAAAATTTGTGAAAGCCCATTAAGTGCGGATTGCCTTATCGTCTCAGACGGATGGAGAAGTACGAATTCCACAGATATTAAAGGAAACATTTCCACAGGCTGCTTCTCTTCAAGTAATCGATATTTCAGTCAAGTATGACCATCACCACAACAAACAAGCTAGAAAGCTCGTTAAATATAATGGCTTTTACTATGGCATGCGCTTTCTTTAGCGAGCTATGTGAATAGCTATCACTATACACGTTTTACTTTCTATGCAGTAACTATTTTTTTACACTTAAATTTTATTTGAGCTCTGCAGTTCATTTAATTTTTTGATTATTTCCTTATGTTTTCCATGTGGCTGCGGATCAATGTATGAAATACATAGAATCAGATTAATTTAAAGGAAAAGGAACCGTGCAGAAACACTCATTAGTTAACCAAATAATATGTTTTACTTAAAGTCATTGAAGAGTAATACATACAACTTTTCTAGGGCTGTCTGCGGTCTTGAAAATGCGTATTTTTCCTCCACAGGCAGATGAGATGAGATGCAAGCAATGCATGGATTGCGCATATTTACCAAGGTTCCCAGGAAGTAGAGGCAAGAACGTTAAGAGTGAGAGCCACTTGGGTCCCTGCATTCACCATTCCCTCCACTGGGGGGCAGTCATTTCACACTGTATAGTTCTGGTCAAGCTAAATATGTGTGATCTTCAATTCTAATTTTGTACTCTATGATTTTTGTTTGTTTTGGGAATATGTAGTAGAATATCACATTACCTGTTTTATTATACATATTTATTGGTACCATAACTATCTATTGAGTTGCACAACATTGCACTGAACACATTTCAACTGACCTGAATTGATCTAAACGGATTCCTTCTCAACACAGAGGAGCCTATTAAAATGTTTTAAAAAAATATATATATATACAGTGGGATCCAAAAGTCTGAGTCCACTGCCAAGATCTGTTTGTTTTCATCGTTCATTGAAACTTAATACAAAAGTTTTACTCGTGGTATTTGTTATTCAAGAATGTCATAAAACACTGATACAAATGTAAAAAAGAAGGTTTGAGAAGGGATGGTATGATATTTAAATATCTATAAATATTTTGTTTGCACATCATTGCCTTTAATTTCCTCAAAATGTTGTGACACCTTATTTTTCATTCAAGTTTTAATACATGGACACCCCTAATACACAGTGCTACTCGTTGCTACTGCAGGTGCTTTAATCTTGAAAATGGACACTTCCTTTGCAAAGGTTTTGCAGCTGTTTGTAATTATGTCAGCAGAGCTTAGTGATGTAGTTAGAGGTCAAATTGTTCTCCCGAGTAAAATAAAAAATGTGTGTTCGTTTTTGATGAGTGATGAAAACAAACAGATCTTGGTAGTGGACTC
Source organism: Aldrovandia affinis (assembly GCA_029706075.1). Classification (NCBI taxonomy): domain Eukaryota; kingdom Metazoa; phylum Chordata; class Actinopteri; order Notacanthiformes; family Halosauridae; genus Aldrovandia; species Aldrovandia affinis. The sequence continues at coordinate 5,893,732 of JAINUG010000003.1, read as the reverse complement.
AGACTTTTGGACCCCACTGTATATATATGTATATATACGCCACTTATACAAAAATTATTGCCACTTGTGAAATATTTAGTACTTAGTGCATGTGCTTGGAAATGAATGACAGTGCTATAAATGTTCTGTCTTTAATTTCAAAATGATCATTTATCATTTTCAATTAACACTATAGCCAATTATCTTTTTCTACTAGTTTGTATGCAGTGATGCAGACAGACACATATTTACTAACAGTGTGTGAATTCAGCATTTTACCACTGTATCTCATAAACCATCTTTTATGTTGTATATTTATAATTGATTGGTGTCAAAATTTGACAAATTAAAATGTTATTCCCAGCAAATGTCCAAAAGCCTTACTAAAATTTGGCCTCCTCATTCTCCTTTAGCTGATTACTGGGGACCAATGAGCTCTTGTGGAGAGCTTGCAGATGCATGGGTGTTTGTGTCACAGCCCAGGGAGCTATGTAGTACAGCAGGGCCTGACTTTGGGTGGGTTGACCCATTGTATGCAGGCCTTGTGTGGAGTCCACCTCTACACAAGGACACAAGGCCAGCAGGGGCGATTGGGGGTTGGGAGGGTCGTGGCAGAGAGCACGCCAGCCAGCAACGCAACACGTAGCAGCTCACAATAGTGTCACAGCCCCACAGCACAGGCTATCCGTCATCCTAGCACCCTCCTTTAACCCCCCATCACAGCGCTCACAGCACAATGATGAAGGGAGTGATCAAACTACAGACGTGAACCATACTGGGCCAAAAACCAGCCCCTCCCACTCCTCTTTCACAGTCCCTCCCTCTCCTCACAGATGACAATGGGGGACACTGGGAGTATCGAGATGTGGGAGTGGAGAGCAGTAAAACAACGGTTCAGCCCTCTCCACCCTCCCCGCCCCCACCAGTGCACTGGTCACCAGCAGCCCTTCTGTGTTCACCTGTCAAAGGGGCCACTTCACCCTGCCCCTCACAAAACCAGTAGCCATGTAGGTATTATTTGATTATTATTTAACAAGGTGAGTCTTATTGGGATCACCGTTTTTCAAGAGAGATCTGGCAAATAGGTAGCAGTGCATACAGCTTACAGTGGTCAACACGATTTTTCTTGCATGGGGTTTTTCAACGGATTCTAGCTAACTTTTGGGTGCTGAATCCAAATCTGGCATTAGTTTTTGCCTATCACATCAGGTTTTTGAACTATGAAAAATCATTATTTTTGAGAAAACAGCAATTTTACACTCAAAGTTGAATAACACTGTTGCATTAGAAGATCGATAGATGCAAAAATGTTTACAAAGAAACTTAGATTAGATAGTCTTAACAGCAGATGAGGTAGAGTCTTCACAGCTGCAAATCACAAAAAACAAACTTATGTAAAACATGTTTTTATGACTTAAAACATTAGCAAAATTATTTTAAGGCCCTAAATGAAGTAGTTTTGGTGAGAATAATAAAGCTTTTGCTGTTTTATCCCCACCAAGATTGCCAGACTGGATGGTCAACTTTTGTCAAATCCATGAATATGGAGCATAGATAGCACAAAATTAGCCAAAACCAGTTTCCAAAGTCCATGCAAGAAAGAAAAACTTTTTTTTGTGGACCAGTGATGTCACAGTTAACAGACAGAAAATATAACTTGACATGGGCAGCCTCAGAAACAATTACATTCATCCACAGGCTAACCTACAGTAACACTTTCAGTGCTTCGATGCACAAGATGTGTAATACATTGGACATGTGCATATTTATTTATGCACACCAAGCTCTAAAACATCAGGATTTGCACAGTCATTAGCAAGCATGGATGTTGCATTAAGCAATGTAGGAAACAGGGTAGCATTGCTTTGGAATTGTGCTTCTTTTGTTCATGTGAGACATATTGCTCAAATTGTTTGGTATAACTTGATATTAACAATATCAATAGGCAGACCCATTTTCACAAACATTTACAGATGTATATACAGTAAAAGCTTTGTATATGCTTGAAACTTTTTTGTTGAGATAAAGTTTCACCACTGAAATGTGGAATGTCAAATCAGCAAACGCACTCACCCCAAAAGTATTTTTTTGAACACCGACTTCACCGACTTAGTGCCTGGTATCATAAATAATCAAATCATGAACTACCAAAGATTTTTAAAGATCAGTTCAATTAGCAGAACAAGAGGGCACAGGTGGAAATGAGTTAAAGGAAACTTCTGCATGGATATCAGGAAGTATTTTCTACACAGAGTTGTCAATGCGTGAAACAACTTGTCAGGTCAGGTAATAGAGGCAGAAACACTTGAGGTATACAAGTACAGGCTTAAACTGGGAAATGATGAGCCTAGACGGTACGAACGGCCTGTTGTGATCATTGTGTTCTTATAAATGCTGGCTAACAGCTTGCATTATTTCCCCTAACACTCTGATCGGACTGCTGGTCCTACAGCACCTCTCCACTCAAAGTGAGCCAGGCCTGCACTGCACAAACCCCGCGAGAGCCCTCCCTCACCGTATTACCAGAGCCCTAAGCTGGAGAAATTCAACAAGAGAGAAAGTATCCCCACCTCACATTAGTGGGTAACAATGGCTGATCTTTTATTGTGTAGTTGACCAGAGGCAAGCGGGGTGGAGTTTGATTGGCTGGTGGGGAAATCCCATTTGGTCCCTTTCACAGTCCCACTGATTGAGCTTTCTTCAGGATTCGCCATGGATGTCTCGTTTTGCAGCAGCTGGGGCTCTGGGGATAATGTTCCACATTAGAGACCAGGGCAGAAAGGGGGAAGGTAATGAGAAGCTTGTATTATTCTCCAGGACCGAGCATGACGCTGCTCATTAACGAACATTATTAGAGGGAGGACAGCAATGGTTATCACTGTGTTTCTTTTTTACCTCTTGTATTTTCTTTAGTTCTTTCCTACAATGCCATTTTCCATCTTCTCATCGCCAAACATTCAGATGTGTGCTGCTTAACTCCAGCTCGGACCAGGGGCGATTTCATTAAGAGAGGATGGTAAATGAATTGAGTAGAAGCTCTCCTGTAACAAACTGAGCACTAGCAGCTGCAGGGACACCCACAATGAGGAGGAGGGAGATTATTTTGTTTTCAGAAACCTAAAAAAGAAGACTTGACTTGCAAATATTTAAGGTTATGACATCAATTGTGTAGGACTTCACATTTTCAACAGATAATCCTAGTCTCTAGACAGTAGGCAGATGGTGAGCCTGGATGGGCTGCATGCACTGCTCTCATCACAATATGTCCTTGTTTTTATTTCTGTCCTCAGTTTAGCAACACTCAAAATCTGTGCAAAAAGCACTATGGGAGCTGCTGGATGGCTCATCCTGAGCACTGTTCTAGTATGTGGATGAGCCACATGGTCAGGTATCATATCCAGACTGTAGCAGTGGTGACTGTGGAACAGTAGCCCCTACTGTACAGTAGCCCGCCCAGGGAGGGAGGAATTCAATCAGCTGGATTTTGATGTCTCGTCATACAACAGTGACCCCTGCTGGTAAATTGGGTGCCCACAGTCTGCCTGTGTAAAGCTACACATGAAATGTCTTCTTCCAGCTCATGACTGTGGTGTGAAAATAAGTGGCAGATGACATGTGTTTCAGAGGACAGCACATGCTTGTCTCCTGAATTAACAGCAGAGGTTGCAGCGAGTGTGATTTGAGAATATGATTGAGCATTCAAAATTGAGAGAAAAAGGGGTAAAAAATGTATCTCTCCCCCTCTCTCTCTCTCTCTCTCTCTCTCTCTATATATATATATATATATATATATATATATATATATATATATATATATATATATATATATATACACAGCAGCTCTGAGAGTGCACATTTAGAGAGTTTACAGCCACATAATTGTCATTAATGGTCACGGAAAAGGTTTACTCCAAATATGGAGTTATTCTTTTCACTGCTTGTTTACAGACATCTGAACATTATCTCTTTAAAATCACTTGATGCCATGGGGCAAATGACTCTAATATTGTATAGCTTGCCATATCTGTTCATAGTGCTGTATAAAGTATGCTTAATCCATGTAGGCTTTTAAACCGGGAGTCATTTTCTTATTCCTTTGTTTCAGCTACATCTGGAACAAAAATACTGCAACATTTTAGTTTACAGAAAGGTATGGACTTACTTATCTCATTCTGGATCTGCTGCAAAAATTCCACTAAATTTATTTTAAGATAATTTAACATATGAATGTAATTGGTATGTGTATTGTATGGAGATAAAGTAACATGTTTTTTGGGCTGCAGTTTTTACCCCCACAACAGTATCAAAGCAGGATGAGGGGAACACATTGACCAGGAGAAATTGCTTCTTCTTTCAAAATTGGGTTTTATAGCATTTCAAATGTAACATTACCACATATACATATGGCTCAGTAGGTAGGGGATGGTGCTATCAGTGGTTAGGTTGTGGGTTTGATTCCCATTGGGATCATGTATAAGGCACATAATAAATCACTTCCATACTGCATTCAGAAGTTGTTCGTAACTAGAGAGAGCCAGTATGAACATAGGGGAACATGTGTGTTCAACAAACCAAAGATGAGGACAAATATCAAAAGTAGATGTATATCTGTTAAAGGGGTAAACCTGTGGAATAGCTGTGACAAAGAATGAAAAATGTGTAGTTCTATTTGCATTTTTTAAATTTAATATAAAACTTTATTATGATCCTAATCATATTATATTATGTATGAAACTTCCGGAACCTTTTGTTTTTGTTTATTATGTTTTGCAACTGTTTTGCTATAATACATTATATTTGATATATAAATGTAATGTAAAAAGGGTAGGCATTATAAGCCTTGGCTTCAACCTACACCTTTTCGGTCATTTTCCTGCTTTTTTTGTGTTCTGCTGAATATGTATTCATTGTGAATTTGTTAAGGAGGACCGAAATAAAAATAATAAAAAAAAAATAAAAATGTATACTGTAAAAAGGAAGCATTCACTACTGTAAGTCCCTTTGGATAAAAGTGTCTGCTAAATGGTATATTATATTACATATAATTTTGTCCCTGAGCTTCACACTATCTTTTCTGATCTGTCCCTACAAGGATTTCAACATACAAGGCAAGTTGAACCGTGAACATGTCCAAAGCTGCAGGGAACAACATTGTTTACATACAAACACACACACTGAAGATGTAACTTACATTTAAAAATGTAAAACACATGGCACAAAATCTCCCAAAATGCAAAGTTTGAGGAATGTTGCACGGTGACCCCAGGCCCGGACCTACCCAATAAGTTACATGAGGCTGCAGCCCAGGTCCCCACATGTCAATTTTATTTTGGTTCATAAAAAAATCATGCTTAGGCTATTTTCTGAACTACTTTTGTCCTTTCAGCATACAGTGGTGATTTGGGAAATCAGCTTGTTAGTAAAATGTTTAAGCCACCTCGAAACGAGCCTACTAGAGTTGAAAAAGCAAACAGAAATGAATATAGCGAGAACAGATGAGCTGAAATAGCTAGCAAGCTTGCTCATTGAGAACTAGCTCTAGTTAGCGGTGTCTATTGTGATTGCACTGAAAGTATTAACGTGGTTATATCGTTACCAAATCATCATGCATTTCCACAAGTAACTGTGAGCATTGACTTCATTCACCTGCTGTAGCTAGCTAGCCATTTTAGATTGTAAATTGAGAATAATCTCTGCATTGACCAGGTTTGCTTGATTTTAGATTAGCCATTGGTGAACCGTCACTCCACGATTTCTTCTTAGTAACGTTCTGCATTTATAGTTATACGTTATAGCCTACCGTACGTGTGTAGTGCAACCCAAGTTAAGTCAGTACTAGTTATAAAACAATTCTTAACTTTAATGACTAACGGAGATATTACATTAACCTAGTAATGAATTTACAGATAGGGGGTGCTACTACCTCTACTTACGTACCAGTAGCACTGACTACTGCTGTCTGTTAGTGCTGACTACTCGTATGTTGTGTTCTTGTCTACTGTATTCAGGTCTACCGCTTTGGCATGATGTAAACTGAATATTGGCTTTATTGCGATAGCGCCGATTACCAATGTTTCAGAAGTTGCAATTTGGTGTTACTGTCTGAGTTTTACAGAGAATAATGCAGTATTGCTGGCTATCCACTATTTGTGATAAGCATATAAGCCTACTTTTTCCCCTAGGGGGACCCCAAAATGTAAGTAGCCCAGGGCCCCAAAAAACCTTAACCTGGGCCTGGTTGCTCCCTGCATTTGATATGTGTTCTTGTATTACATACTGTATAATATTATAAATACCTTTAGTAGCTGCTGCATAGTTTTTATTATAATCAGGCTGTCAGCATAAGCCACATTTAGAGCAAAACGCACAAAATATGAACAGTATGGATTACAGAGCCAGTCAAAACAGGCTGAACTAAAGTATAACCTATGCAAGGTTGGGGTGTCACAAGGGTTAGCAGACCGTAATGCCCTACAGGCCTACATCCTGGCTGGTAATGAATAATAATATTGTTTCAGACTATTTTCTATTTTAACATCAAACAGCAAGTGCATCCCCAAAGAATCACGCCATGAGCACAGTCTATTACAGCATATTTTATAAGTTGCTCTGGATAAGAGCATCTGCTAAATGAATAAATGTAAATATAAGCATAAGCGCACAAAGGCAGCTTGCAGACCTTCTGGGGAAAGTATTTCCCATGGGACACTGCAGTGAGAATGGAGGAGGGTAAGGAATGGACTGTGTGTGTGTTTGAATAGAGCACCAGGCTTTCGTGTGTGTCCATATGTGCGTGCGTGTATGCTTTTTTAGCGGTTACATGTTTGTGTGCATGCTTGTTGAGGGTCTGTGCAACTAGCACATTGTGTGTTCTGAGCATTTGGGGTGTGTGGATGTGGTGTATATATTTAAAGGGCCCACAGGGCTAGTTTTACATGTACTTTGGGGCGTTTGGGCGAAGGGTGTCCCCGTTTTGAGGGGTCACAGAATAGTGCGGGAGCTCAGTGAACTGGAATGCCCGGCAGACCCTGCATTGCTAGGCAGAGGCTGCGTTGCTAGGCAGAGCGTAAGGACACAGCTGGAGGTGGGGCAGACAATGCTGCAGGGTCCATCGCTCCTTATAGTTATAAATGAGCTGGTCTGTCACTGCGAGGCTGGGCCATCTGTGATACTCATGGGCCCTAGAGTTCCTCCAGTTCTCCCACCGCCTGGCCCTAGAACAGGGGTTCCGCAACTCAGGCCTGGGGTGTCCCAGCATATGCCGGGTTTCATTCCAACCACAATTTCAATTCCTTGACTGGAACAAACTGTTCTTAGACACTTTTGATGTCTGAGGGAAGCTATGCTCCTTATAAAGAATGAATATACCATATTAATTTAAGGACTTTCTTATCAGTATCAGACAACCAATGCTTTTATTTCCTGTAATTTGTGCTATATGGCAAATTATTAATTTAGAAAGAGTTACAAAAGCCCCAGAACTGAGTATGGCAGGGGTGTCAAATCATGTCCGGGTAGGGCCAGTGTGGGTGCAGGCTTTTATTCTGAAAAAAGTGTTCAAAACACCTGATTCAACTAATCAAGGTCTTGATTGAAGACCTTGATTGGTAGGGCCAGTGTGGGTGCAGGCTTTTATTCTTTGTTCAAAAGATGTTTTGATTGAAGACCTTGATTGCTGTATTATTTGAACACAAGCCTGCAGAACACAAGCCAGCCCCTCAGCCCCTCTTGGATAAAATTAGACAGTATGGGAGGTATGGGAACCCTTGTCTTAAAGTTCCCTCTGATCTCCCACCTCCTGGAAGCTGGGAAAGAGGTTATGTGGAGCAACATATCCACATCCTCGCCTGGGGAAGTGTTGTATTGCTGAACTACAAAAGCACAATGATGCAATTGCAGTGTAAACAAAATGTAGATTTTCTCAATGCCCAAGTCGGACTAAATAGTTTTTTCTAACAGTTTTAAGGTTTGGAAAACTGTTAATGTGGTGCTTCATCTTTTAAAGTGTTTTAAGTGGACAGAAATTGGGATGTACTTCAGTTATTCAGTGACCATAAAGGTAGCCTGGCAGGTAAACTGCTTTGAAAACAGTCATTTTTATATTAACACACATCACAGCTGTATTTTAACAATAGCAGCTCTGCACTCCGAGACAATCCGAGTGGTTTCTTTCATAAGAAAGTTGGAGTAAACTTTGTCACGTTACTTTTTTTTACATTACAGGCATTTATCAGACACACTTTATTAAGAGTTTATATTCCTTTTATATACAATACATTTATACAGCTGGATATTTACTAAAGCCATTCAGGTTAAATACATTGCTCAAGGGTACAACAGCAGTGCCCCACCTATGAATTGAACCTGCAACCTTTGTGTTACAAGCCCAGTTACTTAACCATTATACTACACTGCCACCTATGTTACATGACACCTCCTGCTTGGATGTCTTTCACTGTCTGTATTTCAATTAAAGGGTTGCCATTGCAATTAGGGCAGCGATGTCCAGCTTGTTAAACAATACAGTGCACCATGGGACAAATCTCTGTCTCTGTCCAGCCACAGTGGTGGGCTTCCATACCCGCCAGGGCATACACAGCTGTGTGCCTTTCTGGTTGGGAAACAAAAAAAATAATGACAGCAATAAAACAACAGCAAAGAACAAAGCTCCTGTACTGTCAGAGGTCAGAATGGCTGCATGCCAGGGTCAAGCTGTGAACTTTTGACCTCTGGGGTGACTGGAGGTGCAGCTTGAATTAAAACAGCAGTGTAATTATCTCCATGTTACAAAAGGTGCCGAACGGTGTCGAGAGCACGCTGGGAGATTAGAGGCTTGGCAGTCTGTGGAGTCACTTCACTGGAATTCTTAGACCTCATTAGCTGTTTCGTTCGGTCTCTCAACCCTGCTACAGACAAAAGACATTCTCTAAAAGAGGGTTTTTTTTCCCCCTGTGGACAACTGGAGACAATAGAAGACTCTCTGGCCAGGAGACAGGAGGAGGAGGAGGAGACAGAACAGCAGGGCCAATCCTCTAAATCTCAGAGACACAATCCAGGCCTGCTCAAGAGGAAGCAAATCCTCAATTCTGGGACTTAAACAGAACCTCCCCTGAATAAGTAAGAGGCCCTCAGTTTAGTCATCACAGTGGGACTTATCATCCATTCCCTGCACATTAGGGACACTGTACCCAGGCAACCAGGACCAGACTGTGGGCAAAGTGGTTCTGGAATTAAAACCGATCGATGCAGAGGATCGACCTGTGAAGACTTCGATGCCATTTTAGGAATACTGAATATAATTTCCCCCACTGTTCCTAAATTATGAGGGGAGTTTTTATTTTGTTAGCACACCAACATTGGACAAGGTATTATATGGGAATTCAGAAACCAGAAAAATAAAACATTATAGCTGCTGGGTTCATCAAGAGAAGACCCTTTTCGTCCTCAGACTATGCAAATGATGTTTTTTCCTGCCAGTGTCACTATTTGAAGGTGTTCTTCAAGAGTATGCCTTTATACTGTGGGCATATTGTGTTGCCTGTGCAGGCACGTAAGTCTGTTGTGTGAGTGTCTGTATGATTCAGATCTCTAATGGACTAGGGGATCACCGCTTCCCTCTCCCCTCCCTGGCTAGGGTACCCAAAGCAGGGTGCTCTCTCATGCTAATCATACGCTTTGTTGCCGGTGAGATAATCCTGCCTCTGCTTTTGTTTCTGGCGCAAAGCGGAGCCCCACAAGGTCAGGCCCCACTGTGGCAAAGAGACAAAAAAGCCCACTTCACTCAGGGTGTACGGGCTTTAGCAGCACTATTTCCATACAAATTTGTCATTCCTTAATGCCTCTATACGGGGCGAGAGACCATGCCTGACTGCACTCCGTCCCCCCTTCCCCTTCGTATCATCATACAAATCAAGGATAAAACAACTGTCCCGTCTATGCTGTATCCGTGATAAATATTGCCGGAACTGAAATCATGCATCGGCATAACGGGTTTGCTACAGATAAATGTTAATTGGTGTGTCATCAATATTTTTGCCAGAATCACAAGGATTGTCAAGGTTTCACAAGCTGAGAAGGACTGCCAGCAGCGGGTGAAATATGACCATTTAACAATTCCAGCAGAACCTGGAGAGCTGTAGAAAGCAGAGGAAGAAGAAAGACACAATGGCAACAAGGTGCTGCACCAAGGCAGAAAGGGGCTTACTGATCTGAGGTGGGAACACCAGTGTTTATCAGACACCGAAAGGCTCAGAAATCACATACTACACCACCTCGACTATTGCAATTCGGGTGGCTTTGGCCGTGACAATAACATACTACAACCTCCCATATGGCTCAGAAGTCACATAAGACAACCCCTATGTGGCCCCTCTGAAGTGCGTCTAGCCGGACGCCGCTTCTTTTTACTCTGAAGTTTACTAGCCAAACCGTGCAGTCGTTGCATCAGAGAACTTCACATGCATATTCGGCACAGGCAGCCTGCAGGCACCTCTTTGATCAGAAGTGAGACTCTTGAGAAACGAGGCAGGAAATAACCTGCCGATTGAAGCCCTTCCCTCCTTGTGTGACACTACTGCAGGGGACTTTCAGTGCCCTAGCCTGATCAAAAACGAGATTGAAATTCTTCAAATAAATTATTCCTACTTAGGAATGTCGAGAATTAGCCTCCCACATGGTCTAGTGGTTTCAACATCCGACGCTGGCCACGGCGACCGGGGTTCGATTCCCCGTCGCGCCAGAGTCGGCTCTGGTCAGGAGTGCCATTGGGGCGGCAATTGGCTGTCCACCCCAGGGAGGGGGGAGGGAAGCCGACACACACACAGTTCGCTGCGCACAGGAGTGGTTCTGGGGTTCCGGAATTACAGTCGACGGCATGATGAGTGCTGTCTCGGAGGAGGCAGCGCTTCGCCCTTGTCACTGCTGGTCACAGGACTACGGCAGCGAACTATGAGGGAAGGGGGATTGAACTAAGCACAGTGGGTAAATGTCTATCAAATTGGGAGAAAACGGGGTAAAATTGGAAAAATAAAATTATTAAAAAGAAGGAATGTTGAGAATTGTTTGCTTTTCCTAAAGTCACTTAGTAGGAGTAGGATCATCAAGATTGGGGGTTCTAAGGTAGCTAAGTAACCTGCAGATTTGAAGAATGTAGGAACTGACCCATTAGCTAATGAACTGTGGAGACTGTCAGAATGTCATTTCGGGTCTAGTAAGGATACAATCTAAGGAACAGGTCGAGGTTTTCATTGGCATTACAAAGTTAGTCAATTCATTAGCTGTCTAAAGAAATGTCTAGACAGCTGTCTTTGGAGAATTAGGACTCAGCTAGATACTTTGGACAGGACTGTAATCTGGTTTCATGTACTATCTCATACATTTAAAAAAAATAGTAGACATTTGTAGACATGATGCAACCAGAACAACAAGAGCAAGCAAGAGGGGACAAACATGAATACCAAAAAAAGGAAAGGGGTGGGGGACTCGAAAATTAAAACTACAATTAAATATTGCGATTATGAAGTTCAGTTTTTATTCTGTATCAGCAGGTGGTTGCTAGCCAAAGCAATGTTTGGATATAGAAACTAAATGCAGCATTTGTGTCACAAACAAAGAAAAAATAAACTACCCTTCTACTCTCTCTAACCATCCACCCATCAACTTTATTCCTTGAGTACTCCCAAAACCCAATTAGGATACAAAATTAGGATTATGAAACAAGGCAGTGGGATTTCTGAAGTTCAGAGAGGGGAAAGGAAAATGGACAAAGACACTTTTTTCTTCCTTAATTAGGAGATGACACAGAACCTTAATTCCATTTGCTATTCGACCACCCAAGTATTGATTCTGCAGTGAGTTCTCTTTCTCACACATGTATGCTCTCCTCTCTTTGTGTCGATGACAATGACACCTTTCCTGCTCTGATCTTGGGGCTTGGGAACTTTTCAAAGTCTGATTGGCCAGGCTGCATTTAACATGTGTTGTGACAGGCTTATGCTTTACTCATTGGCAGTGCATCCTTATATCCATATTCCATCAAATGTTGTGGTGTTATAATTATTGTACTTCCACTATTTTGGTAACTTGGTGATTCGTTAATATCCTTTTATTTAAATGTAATGCTGATTTATTGATTTGCATAAATGCCTTATGTGCTGACTGCATTGTTGTTTTCTTCAAACTAAGATTTCAACAAAGTTAAACAAAGTTGTGATATGCTATTGTTCTCAGTCAGTTCCGTAAGCATCTAGGTGAAGGACAAATCAAAGGTCTTTCATTATTTTCAGCTGCTTCCGCTTTGACTGTAATTTATACTTTTTTACCTTAAAATATGAAGCATTAAGTTTGAAAAGGACTGAGAATCTTTTAGCACTCCACTGCCTGGGCCATTGAAAAGAGTTCACTTGGAGCCCTTTGATAGATGAGCAAAAGATGATCCTATTATTTCATTTGCTAATTAGAACCTATGGAATTTGGCCCTGTTTCTGGCCTTCCTGACCTCTCTAAAGACACAGATTCAAACGCCTGTGTTAATTTCTTTAAGAGAAGAAAGGAGGGTAGCAAAAGGTAATTCAATTGTGAGCCAGTCCCATATGGTACCAGGCCTGTCCAGTCAACTCAGCACCACTGTTACCAAGACTGGGGCAATTTACCATTACCATTGCAAAGTGTCCCCCCAAAACAAACACACTGAATCTGTTTAGAGAATAATGGGCAGGCAAACAATGAGGGGGAAATCAAGTGACCCACGGCAAACACTGTCAAATAGCACCAGCAGCTTATGGGGCACACAAAAAAGCGATGCCTTTTCGGTGAATCGTTGCTGGCAAGGCAAGATAAGGACATTCCACAACAGAAAAAAGGGCTTCAACCTACAGCTGAAAACCTAGCCCAATTTTGGACAACATTGTTTGTGTCAGTCCTTCTGTGTTTATTGAGAGGCATGGGTTTATGCGGCTCAGATGGCAGATTGCTAGAGGATTACAGAGGTTTGAATTTAACAGGCTTGAAGTCCATTGTTTCAGTGGGAAGCGATCTCCAGCACTTGCTATGCTTGCAGCTGCTGCTTATCCCAAGGGCGGGGTCTGATAGAATGTGGTCTCACTGGTTACACATGGGTGGCAGTATAATGGTTACGGAACTGGGCCTGCAACTTGCATTTGTACACTAATTTTTCTCATTTGTTCAAAACCATGTTTTTATGTCTTTTTTCACAAATGCAAGCCTCCTGCAGCACAACTTAGAGTTTTGTAATTATATCATGTATACGTAGTGGAGTATTGGAATTGCTATCACCTATGCTTTACTAGCCAGGCCCCCTATTGTTCCCATGATTATTTTCTAATCCTCTATACTACAGGACAATTCCCAGGACCTTTATACTTTTTGTACATGTGTCTCCCATAATTGGCTACTTTAAATCTGAGCAAATGGTATGTGTCTCGGATGGTGTTGCAGCCATGCCCCAATGTTCAGCAGATCTTAAAAAACTGTGTTTTTACATACATTGCTGTTAGACATTATTCTCCCATGGCACACCTTGCAGGAACCTGAAACTTTGTGCTTATAGTACTATGTGCTTATAATAACTGTGAAGGAATAGTCAATGACATATAATGTGGTGTCCATGCCCCTAACACTTAATAATATTAACCATATAACCATAATGCATTTTATATGTATTTTTATATATTTATATTTTTGGGCATTGCTTCATCTGACATTTGTAAAACCTTCAAACTTTTCATAGGTTCAAAATGTCACCCCTTTTTTACTTTGCATCAAGCATGCTGGCAGGGCCGGATCTTGATGTTCATGGGCCCTAGGCCCCGCCTATGTTTTGGGCCCCCCACCATGGTATTCTGGGAGATGTAGTTCTTAGATTTAACGTTAGATTGAATATGTTAGAATCCGTTAGAATCAATTTCTCCTGATCTGGCGGTCGCATAACATTCAAACTTTGCAAAGAGGTTTAGAATGTCACCTACTCAAGATACTTTACATCAAACATGTTTGGTGACACAGAGTGGTGGCTATGTTGCTTGTGGAGAATTACATATATGCAAATGTTGCAGAAATCTGTTTCTCCCTGAGTGTTGCTCATATGGCCAATGTATTTGGCCGAACTTGCCAATTATGACACAGACGCACACTCAGTTTTGTCTTTATTGTAAATATGATATACTTACACTATATAAGAAATCTATTCATGATCTATTCAGCACCAGCACCACCCCCATGTTATCTTGTTTTCATGTTCTGGCCGTATCCTTCTACTCGTAACTACAGTTTACATATGTATTTAATAACATGAAACACTAAATACATTACAAATGGCATGTCAGGGAACTGAATTCTGCATCAAAATTATACAAAACAATACTATTCAATCTCCATTGCGTTAGTATAACGTTATATTTTTGTTTCAGATTTCAGCACCCCTAAGTCAAAACTTCTTCCCACGCCTCTGATATGACATGCCTGAAATGTTTTTCTGTAACTTGTAACAATAAATACAATATAAGACTGTTAGAAGTTGGAATCTCACTGGAATGTTCCCCAAAATTCCTCAAGCATTTTGTGCTAAGCTGTGGTGTGCTTTTAGTTTGCCTGTGTGTGGAGTGCTCGATGCATTAATGAGTAACAGCCACCCCCCAGAAAGGCCTCACAAGCCTCCTCCTACCTCCAACATTTCCAGAATCTGTTCTCCACTGGAGGACAGACTTCTTCATTTGGAGTGTGGAACAATGCAGCCATGCCGCTTTTGTCCCTTCTGTGTCCTGCAGGGGCACAATATGGCCAGTCAGGGATCAATGAGGAAACACAATGGCTTTTACCCAGAGGGCCTTGAGGGGCCTTTAGATTTGAGGCGGGGTGGACAGTTTCCAGACTGCATGGTGTCTGGGCCACACTGGGAGAGTAGCAGAAATGCAAAGTGGGCCCCTTTTAGGGGGTGAGGGGGCTGCATCTAAAAGAAGCAATTTTTATCTTTGGAGTTGTGCTTGCCTGATCACACACACCAAGCCTATGTAAACACGCATGCATGTTTTCTGAGCAGACCAAGCCCATGTAAGCACAATCACAGGTAATGTGATGTTCTGCGTTCACTCTCGCCTCAAGGGAAATGTATTCCTGCTCTCTCTGCAGGAGAGGACAGCAGAGTGACATCGGATGGATAGCTTCCTGTTCTTCACATGAGCTCTGACAGGATTCCCGTGTGCAGTATATGATTCCCCTGTACAGGGTATGATTCTCCTGTGCACAATATGATTCACCTGTACAGAATATGATTCCCCTGTGCAGGATATGATTCCCCTGTGCAGGGTATGATTCCCCTGTACAGAATATGATTCTCCTGTGCAGGATATGATTTGCCTGTGCAAAGAGAGCGTTTGAGAGGCACGGGCCCAGTCGGGTTGAGATTCTGCAGAATGGAGAGATGGAGAGGGGAGAGATGGAGATTGAGCAGAGGAGGATGAGAGGTGGAAAAGGGAGGGGATGGAGTTGATTGTGTGTAGGCATGTGAGTTAGACCAACATTCGAAGTGGGCCCCTCTTCCTGGGCCCCAGCGTATCCAGCTATCCCACAAGTTCAACTCCCTGCCCTCCTCCCCACATGCTTGCGCAAGTTCATTCAGTGCCATGTGCATGCCTGCACTCCAGAGCTTCGTATGAATGCAGACGCACAACAGGTGGCAGTCTCCCTGCTGTCACACACCATCTGCCAGTCCCTGGACAAGACGTGGGCATAGCACTGAAAGTCCCAAGCACACAAGAGCAGGGCTGCACGGATGTGGGTCTCACATTATCTATGTGAGAATAATGAAAAAACATAATAGAATAATGAAAAAACATAACTCCTGAGTGGCTGAAAAACTAAATTCTGTATGGATACAGATATCTCTTTAATCAAGAGTATAAAATTTGAAATTTGGCATTTTATCTGTGCTGAAGGATATCATCAAATGTATTGGAAGATCTAACCTCTTTTGCATGTCTGTGTCTGTTGCTCCCTTTTTTTCTCCATCATCTTGATCTTGCCACCCCTTGCTACACATAATCTTTAACCATCCCCATGTATTGTGTAAAGCATTAAGTTTAGCCTAAGAACAGTTACCTACCTATTTGTCTAATTATTGTGTCTTACATAAATAAAGCTGGCAGTGTAGTGTAATGGTTAGGGAGCTGGGTTTGTAACTCAGCCTAAAATGCCTAAAATGTAAATGTAAAATGTAAATGTAAAGCAGGAAAATGCATGCAAGTCAACATACAGGACGCCTACACTCAGGGAGGCTTGCAACTGTTAACCTGCTCTTCCCAACAGAATGGGGCTCACAGACTCAGGCTTCACAATTCTCTTCACTTCACTTCAGATCACTGTGGTCAGTGCTAATCTGACCCAAAATGCAGGTCCTTAATAGGACGTTGGGCCACCATGATCTGCCAGAACAGCTTCAGTGTGCTTTGGCGTAGATTATACAAGTGTCTCGACCTTTATTGGAGGGATGCAACACTATTCTTCCTTGAAAAATTCCATCATTTCGTGTTTTGTTGATGCTCGAGAGGTAATGGTAAGGTAAACCCTTAATATACAGTTAACTGTTAAAATAAAGCAAACACTTCAGCAAATGAAGGGTTCTGGTGGCTCTATTATTTTCCTAGCATGCTTTAGGTCTACTCTTATTTATTGAATTCAACTTGAAACAGAAATGTAAAAATTCTGTTGTTTCCTTTCCCTGAGAATCTGTGTCAGTTTCCTCTAAAGCTGGATGCAGTGAGTGAGCCATGCATTCCTCAGTCTCTAATCTGATTAGTTATCAACTCAGTGACATCTCAGCACCCTGCATGGCCACACAGCAGTAATCAGATTAGGATAGGGTTGGGCTCTGCAGACCCCCTCTTCCTCTTTCAACGTGCAGATTTGACAGTGCCGGCCGGGACTCATGGCCTGATGTGACGATGGACATGATTGTTGCTCTTCGCCAGGTATAAATCCTGTGTTTGTTTTGAGATTACCTGTTGGATGCTGAAATGTCTAAACGTCTTCTTGTGTGAAATGGTTTCTGTTTGTGTTTGTGTGTGTTAATCTGCTTAAATGTGTCTTTCCAGATGAACCACAATCATACCATGTATGTAGTTTGCACTATTTTTCTCACCTTAAAAAGTTCCTGGAGCTGAATGACATAAATCAGTGCTCTGGTGGGTTGGAATGTTTTTACACACATTCTCAAAAGGAAAAAGAGAACAAACAATAACCATCAGTTACCTCGGAGAACCCAAGATATTATTATTGATAGTATTGGTATTAGTGATAGATTCTTGTTGATAATTCCAGTGCTTTAAGTTTTGGTTCCTGGCACTAAATGCACTCTGTCTTTAGAAAATAATTTTGTTGCACTACTTGGTTAGAATGCATACAGATGGCAGGTTATAATTTTGCTTTGGAAATAAAACTGAATTGATTGGCCCCAGGGAAGCTGCAATGGCAGATATAAAAGAGAGAAAGACCACAGTAATTAAATCACCCTCATTGTAGAAGCTACGCTTTTGCAACATTTTCTTCTGGACAATGTGGATGGTCTCCCTGAAAAGGCACTAATCATTAAGACCGTGGATTTGAGGATTGACAGCACTCCGCCCCAACATTGTGGGGTTAATCTAACAGTCCTGCCTGGCTATTTCAGCCCAGGCTAAACAATCACAGGGTTGAGAAGTAATTTAGTGTCTTCCGTAGCTCTGAACACCTGCTTCTAAGTCTGTGCTTTTGCTAATTTCATACCGTATTTACTGCATGTTGAGGCGTGGGTACCAGGGATTGAGCAGAGCATCAATAAATGGGAACCAAGACCACATTTAATCACTGAATCAACATAGATCAATACCATATTCAATCACTCAATCAATGGGGACCAAGACCACATTTAATCACTGAATCAACATAGATCAATACCATATTCAATCACTCAATCAATGTTGATAAATGCCACATTCAATAAGTGAAACCATTTAAATCAATACCATATTCAATACATGTAGATTAGTACCATATTCAATAATCCAATCAATATAAAACAATACTATATTCAATAACTCAACCAATGTAGATCAATAGCATGTTCAATAACTCAATCAATGTAAATCAATCCCATATTCAATCACTCAATCAACAATCATATTTGATCACTCAGTTGATATCGGTCAATACTATATTCAATAACTCAATCAATATAGATTAATGCTAAATTCTTCCTGAAGTCTAAAGACAATTTCCTTCCCTCCATACAGACCTCTGGGCCACATTCTCTTCCTTTTCATTTCTCTCTCCTTTTCTGCTGTGTTAACTATTGTGCGTTCAATAACCCTTAAAAGCAGACCTGGCCTAATTAACTGGAGGGGTCACAAGTTAATGATGTGAGAATGGGGGTGAAAAGGGGCTCCTTAGATGTGCTCCACTACACCCTTAGACCTTGTCTTAAAGGGAAAGAGAAGGCATTGTGTGAGTAAAATGCATCACCAGTGATCAAATGCATTTGTGTTTTTTTTTCTTAACCATGAAAAATCAGTGCTGATGAGAGGAAAGAGGAGTTTGGGAAACAGAAGTTCCAGTATACATTGCATTTATATAGCGCCATCACCAATGTGTAGCACCCACCTGGGTGATGCATGGCAGCCATTTTGCAGCAGAGAGCTCACCACACATCAGCTGAGGTGGAGACGGAGGGAATTATTAAACCAATTGATTGGGGGATGATTATATGGACAGACAATAAGCACTTGCCCGTAGCCGGTCCTGTGTCAGCTGGCAGTTAACACCTGAGCAGGTAGCACACTCGGATGCCACACTATTTTCTATGTTCTCTCTTCCAGAGAGAAAACCCCTGAAAGCCTTGAAAACACATTTACAATACCAAGATATTGAAATTATATTAACCCTTGTATGTTGTTCACTTTTTGGACCCTTTGGTACTGTTTAAAACCCCAATGACACGTTGGTATCATTGGGGTTTTAAAAACAATTCAGAAATAGAATTTTACTTAATAACTCATTAACATATATTGTCTTTATCTCAATTCCAAACAATATAGATAACATACTGTATATGATTAATGTTTGCAATTAATCTGCTAGATCACATTAACAATGGAAGTGTTATTCGTTTTTTTGTGATAGTTATAATTTATAATTTATGTGCAATAAGTTATAATTTATGTAATAAATCCACTATAATAAAGACTTGGGTGTCATAAATCATGCTTATCTAGGAAACATTGAAGTGAAACAATGTTTTCATTGACGTTTATTATTTTGAACTTAAACTCTCAATAGATTTTCACATTTATCTTATTATAATCAAAGCCGTAAAGAAAATACAGGTGTTGAACAAGAATACAATATACAATTGCATGCCTGTCTACACAACACATGATTCACAGGATTTGGCAGTATGTGTACCACAGATGTACTTTTTGCAGTTTCTGCATGTGGTCTGTGTCTTTATGTCCTTTGATGGTCCACACACCTCGCAGCGCTTCCTCTTGTTGCCACCGGCTGCAACCTAGAATAATGAAAAGACTATTAGTTCAGGATTTATTTCCACCACGTCTCCTAATACTCTAAATCACACACACATAACACACACACACACACACACATCCACACACATCACACACAAACAAACAACCACAACAGGACACTTACTTCAGAAACTGGAGGTTGTGGTTTTGTGGGTCGTGCAGGTGCAGGTGGGACAGCAGTCCTCACTATGGCTAGAGAAGCTGGGGTCCTGGGCACATGTTGTCTCCTTTGGATGTGCGGTGTCACCAGTGCCTTGCCTAGCTCCTCAAGGAAAAGGCATCTTCTTTGGAGCTTCCTTTGGTTCCAGTCTAGGTTAATTGGCTCAGTTGGTAGAGCACAGCGTTGGCAACGCTTAGGTTGTGGGTTCAATCCCCACTGGGGCCACATATACTGAAAATGTATGCATTCACTATTGTAAGTCGCTTTGGATAAAAGCGTCTGCTAAATGGCGTATATATATTATATTAATTGCCATCCAGATTGAAAACGCGTTGTAGGCTGAGACATCCAGGATGTTGAAGAAGATCACGAGTGGCCACCGTAGAGTTCTTCTTTGGCAGCTGTAGCAGGCCAGCAGCTTGTCCAGGTTGTCTACCCCTCCTTTGGTGGCGTTATAGTCAAGTATGACCTCTGGCTTACGGTCCTCCCGGCCACTGATTCTTCCATCCCTATGTAGAGTGCTCATGAGCACCACATTTTTTCCCTTTTTTGGTATGTAGGATACCAGGGCAGTAAACATAAAGTCGGAGGAATGGACTGGCCTGTTCTTTACAGTTAGAAGCTGAGGTGGGAGCTCCGTCTTGTTTTTTCGGATTGTTCCAACCATTGTCAACTTTCTTTTGAGAAGTTCCTGTCGCAGGCTGTACAATGTGAAAAAATTATCACAGGTGATGTTGTGGCCACTGAGGCCCTGTGACATATCCAGCATCACCCGTGTCCCCTGGTTTCTCTCAGGAATCAGCAGCTCAAAGGATGACTTGATATCATGAACATGAGTCACTGCCATTCGTGTGGGCCCTGGTACCATCCGTATTACGTTAGCAGCTGAGCGGGGGGGCTCTCTCATTGGGGATGAAGACCATTCAATCTGGCCATTCTTAGACAAATATGTGTGCTGTGGGGCTCTCCTAGTGGCTGGCTGTGGGGCTCTTCCAGTGGCTGGCTGTGGGGCAGTGGCTGGTTGTGGGGCTCTTCCAGTGGCTGGCTGTGGGGCAGTGGCTGGCTGTGGGGCTCTTCCAGTGGCTGGCTGTGGGGCTCCTTCTGGTACATGTTCTGAGTGAAGCCCATCTTCAAATTCACTTTCATAATCAGAATACTCAGAATTTATTTCTACATTATCCTCATACTCTGAAACATCCTCCTCTTCCACATCACTGTGTGTCTCACTCTCTTCAAATATTAGCTCCAAGGCCCTCTGAGCACTGAATCTTTTGCTCATATTGCTGGTGGAGGATTGTAGTTGAAGTGACCTATACACTGTGATGTAGAGTTATTTATCTCTCTTTTATCTCTGTGCAGGTGTGAGGGATACATTGCGAGAAAATGTTAACTGTTTAGAATGTGTGTGTGTGTGTGTGTGTGTGTGTGTGTGTGTGTGTGTGTGTGTGTGTGTGTGTGTGTGTGTGTGTGTGTGTGTGTGTGTGTGTGTGTGTGTGTGTGTGTGTGTGTGTGTGTGTGTGCGTGCATCTGTGTGTGGGCGTGTTTCTGTGTGTCTCTGTGTATGACCCAAACATCGTATGAAGGACATAAATGTGTGGGGTATAGTAGCATGTGTACTCAATGATTTTATTTCTTCTTTTACATGTTTATCACAGAAAATAAGCCAAGGCCATGGAGTTTCAGGTGGAAAAAATGTATACTTGTACCATTTTTCTTCTAGTAAAAATTTGAAATGGGTCAATTTGCCTGGTCTGACAAATCTCGATTTCTGCTGCGAAATGCAGATGGTAGGGTCAGAATTTGACGTAAACAACATGAATCCATGCATCCATCCTGCCTTGTGTCAACGATTCAGGCTGCTGGTGGTGGTGTAATGGTGTGGGGAATGTTTTCTTGGCACATACAGTATTAGGCCCCTTAATGCCAATTGAGCATCATTTAAATGCCATGGCCTACCTGAGTCTTGTTGCTGACCATGTGTATCCATTTATGGCCACAGTCTACCCATCTTCTAATGGCTACTTCCAGCAGGTTAATGTGCCATGTCAAAAGCACACGTCATCTCAAGCTGGTTCCACAAACATGACAATGAGTTCAGTGTACTCCAATGGCCTCCACAGTCACCGGATCTCAATCCAATAGAGCACCTTTGGGATGTGGTGGAATGGGAGATTCACAACATGAATGTGCAGCCGACAAATCATGCAGCAACTGCATGATGCTATCATGTCAACATGGACCAGAATCTCCAGCAGTTTCCAGCACCTTGTTGAATCCATGCCATGAAGAATTCAGGCTATTCTGGGGGCAAAGGTGGGTGCTACCCAGTACTAGAAAGGTGTACCCAATAAAGTGGCCACTGACTGTTTATATGTTATCTATATATATATATATACATATATACACACACACATGAGGGCTGTGAATTGATTTAAAAGAAAAATTCCCCAAAAAGTTTATTTGTCTGGGTTTTGTTTCTATGACTGTATTCATTTATAAACACTAAACATTTATAAATTCTTCTTTGAAAAGGGCAATAAGTGATGTCCACTCAACCAGTGTGATGCATGGCTCTGCGTTTACACAATAGAAATCCAGAGGTGGGATGGCTTGCTGCTATTCCCCTGAAATAAAAAGAAGAAGAAAAAAACCCACCATGATGCCAGCCTCCAGTCTCACCTCCCCAGGCCCGCCACTTGAATACGGTGAGGCCTCTGAGCAATTATTCCCATCAGGAAGCAGGAGCTGTGTAACAGACCTACAGCAAGCTATTGTTTAAGAGAATACAATTAGTGGTCCAATTTAAGCAGAATTACCCTGTAAATTGAGAAGGCTCTTCACCCAGGCCCTGGTACTTTCACGTCTGGACTGCTTCGATTCCCTTCTCACTGGTCTCCCTGCCTGTGCCATGAAGCTCCTACAGCCAATCCAGAACACAGCTGCACAGCTCGTCTACACACGTCACACCTCTGCTCACTTCATTGGCTATCTTCTACAGCACGCATTAGGTTCAAAACCTTGGTGCTAGCCTACAGGGCAGTGAATGGAACAGCCCCACCATGTTCAAACCATGTGGTCCAGGCCAGATCACTCTGTTCCAAAACCTTGGGGCAACTGGAAGTCCCTTGTGGCCGCTCCTCCCAGCCACAATGCCTGTCTGTCCTGGCACCCACAGTGGCAGAATGAACTTCCCATGGTGTTTCTCTAGCACTTGCTATTTTATTCATTCAGGTGATATATCTATGCAGGTGTTCAATTTATTAGTATTATTATTATTATGTATCTATGCATAGTTAACTTACAGTCGTGCTTTAGTGATGCTGCATATACACTTGCTGGTCTGGGAGTGTTGTTGGTCAGATCTACGTCACTGTCACTCATATAACTGTTGTGGATGCACTTATGTTGTCCTGTGTTGCTCTGGATAAGAGCATCTGCTAAAAGAGTGTAATGTAATGTAATGCTTTGGTTAAAGGCCCAGGAGGAAATGGAATGAAAGAGAGGGAGAAAGAGGGGAGAGAGAGAAAGAGAAAAAAATTGTTTGAATCAAGTCCACGGTCTGTCTATTCAAGCAACATCCTGCACAAATCAGGGCTATTGTTTGGCTCGCTGTAAAGTAGTGTCAATCATCTCCACCCCATTTTAGTACGACAGGAGAATTTATTACGAATTTGCTCTCCCCGCATAATGAGGAGCCCCCTGCCCCAACGCAAAGAGCGGCCGATGGGGAGACCGCAGTTTCGCCCACACTGGACCGCTCGCACCCTGGACAGACATCAAAGTGCCAAGAGACGTCCAATCAGATTTGTCTTACAGGCATTACATGATGAATATGGTGTGGCTGTGGCACAATAGTGCTTTTGTAGTGCCCGGGAGCAGAGGCTATTCACAGTCTGCAGCAGCCTGCCAGAGTGGAAGTGAATGGCAAAGGGCCTCCTAAACCATCCAATGGCTAATGCAAATTACGGAACCCCACAGAACTGTGGCAAGGACCCTGTTGGGTTGTCAGGAGTTTAGAGTCCATTCACTGGGGAAGTGTTGTGTCAGTCAGAAGTACTGGACTACATTCAACTTCTTCTTTTTTTTTAAGAAAGGGATTACTTTTTTCATTTCTGGGGCCTCTAAGAGAGAAAATACAGGAGCCTAAGGAATCTTTTTTTTCCTTTTTCAGAAAGCACACCAACCTGAAGGCATGTATTACAGGGACAGTACTCTAAAACACAAGAGCTTCTGAGATTAGACCATATGGGGGGGAGAGAGAAGACATGAGAGCCCAGCTTTCACTGAATATAAGAAGGCTGTTGGCCTGGAGACTGAAAACACATTCACAGCTTGATAGATTGCCCCACCACTGCAGATATTAGCAAATATGTAACTCCATTGTGCAGTGTGAGACCAAGGATCAATGGCTACCTGGAATATAACAATTTATTATTGAAATAAAGTTATTATTATTATTATTATTTAATAATAATAATAATAATTGTTGTTATTATTATTATTATTATTATTATTATTATTATTATTATTGTTACTATTAATAATAAACAATATGTTATGAAAACATTAATGAGTAATTTCTGTCATTGATCACTTTTTTGATTGTTATGGCAAGGCCAACAGGGTTGATGAACAAGGGTGCAAGCAGGCAGCCATGGGTCCGTGTGCATATCTGCCAATGAATGCAACAAGCCTGGCCCATACCTGCAAGAAATACTAAACACCTGGGGAGCACTCGGTAAGAGCACTGATGCCACACTCTTATCTGGAAACCAATAAAAAATGGCTTTACGTCACACAGACAATGTTGGGATGGTCTCCATCATCCGTCCTTCAGATCCTGACTCATTGAGGTCCTTAAAGAACTGATGGCACTTTACAAAAGAGTAGTGGTGTTTGTACCCTGATAAAATTCCCACAAAACTATCTCTCTACTGTACATACAGCCACCAAATCACACGCCCCCGCATCTGATTGGCTGCACAATCCCTTGCATTCACTTCAGATTTTGATTCCCCAGGTCATTGCTGTAAAATCAAAATTGAGTTCCCAGTTGACCTATCTGATTAAATAAAGGTAAAAGTCTCAACAATCAAGATGAAACAAAATGGCTACATAATTACATTTGACTTGCTTTCTGCCAACAGGTATTTTATTGCATTCATATTCTTTCCATGTGTTGTGTTATTAAAAGTATCTCATTGGCTTTTGTGCATAGGTTATCAAAATAGTACAGTTGAATGCAGGGTTCTTAAACTGTAAGTGTTGAGCCAGCATCTTGTTTAAGCCTATTTATGAGCAAGGTTGTTAGTATAGGGGAAGACTCTGTATTTGAAGCTGGTTTTATTGTTTTTGCAATGTTAAGTTGTAGCTGAATATCAGTTTGTCATTTCTTTTCTGCTTCCCTTGGTTTCACCAGTGTTGTTTATTTACAATACAAAGAGGTGCATAATTCACATAACGAGGCTCAGAAATGCTTACAAAAGTCTGGACAATGGGGTTTTGTGGATCCCATTTTGAAGGAGAAGGACTGTTTGATTGGTTATTATGTGTGCAAACTCAAAAACGCAGTTGGGGATACAAGTATTTGAAGCAGACTTTTGGACTGATCTCAATTGGGGACCCGATGCATTGTTTTTGTTATTCTAATTCTACTGAACTGTGTTTTATAGAATGCTTTGAAGACATTTTGTGATCCTGTCCCATTTATATCATATACTATTGGATAAAGAGGGCAGGGACACAAAGAAACAAAACATTGAATGGAATATATTACTCACAACATCTATAATACAAATATAGTTCAATGCATGCATGTGGCTATTTAATAAAGAACAATGCAAAGCCAGTGAATATATAAATGTGTGTGTGTGTGTGTGTGTGTGTGTGTGTGTGTGTGTCTGCATTTTCCTAGCATGGTTTAGGTCCACTCAACCCCTTAGAGGGCAAGGTAAACACCAATACATACAAAGCCATTCTGAGTGATCACCTTCATCCTATGGTGAAGCATTTATATCCTGATGGGAGTGGTCTCTTCCAGGATGACAATGCTCCACCCACAGGGCACAAGTGGTCACTAAATGGTTTGATGAGCATGAAAATGTTGTAAACCATATATGTCATGGCCATCTCAGTCTCCAGATCTCAACCCAATTGAATACTTATGGGAGATTCTGGAGCAGCGCCTGAGACAGCATTTTCCACCACCAACAAAACACCAAATGATCGAATTTCTCATAGAAGAAGGGTGTTGCATCCCTCCAATAGAGTTCCAGACACTAGAATGTAGAATCTATGCCAAGGTGTATTGAAGCTGTTCTCGCAGCTTGTGGTGGCCCAAAGCCCTATTGAGACACTTTATGTTTGTGTTTCCTTTATTTTGGCAGTTACCTGTATATCATGCATTCATTCACACATTTGCATGTATACGTATAACCACTATAAGAAATTAAGCTTATAAATAATTATGTTATAATAAATAATGGCAAATTGTAAATACATTAATAATGAATATATTGATTCCGTTCATTATTCTATTTTCCACAATGTAGTATCGATAGTCTGGCCCCAGGTATTGTTTATATGCCCGTAATATGTGAACTGCCGTTAACGTTATAGGGGTTGACATCTTATGTATGCTGCTCTGTTAAGATTACATAATTACACACTTGTTCATTCTGTGTATACTGTTGAACCTGAAGCTGTGGTGGATCATTTCACTTCATCAAATCTCTCAAGGCTCAATGAATGATTCAATTTTGTACTTTGAAGCATATTATAGTAATATTATTTGAAGTATTTAATCGCTATCCTGTTATCATAATTCAATCGAGAAATCGTGATGTATTGAATTATGACGTGTGTCGTGATATAAATTGTATCGGTAACTTATCATAAATTGAGGTAGCTACTTGCCAATACCCAGCACTATTCATAATATATAGAGCGGAGACAAATGGAGGAAAAGTTAAGGTTATGAAGGTGTTAAGTGTAGTGTGAGCTACCTAGAACATATTTTCTCATTCATAATCCAGTGAAGAACAAAATATATCATAAATAAAATATTTATTTATAAAGGCTATTTTACAAAAAAATATATCTCTGTTAAAATTCATATGTACACTTTAGTATTTAAAAAGGAAACAAGTGCATAAATGGAAAAAAAAGGTCTTCCATACAAGGTAAAACCTTTAAATCATTCTTTCTAAAACAGTATCAAAAGCAACAATACCCTGTTATTACTCAAGTTCAAAGATGGACATTTCTGCACGTGAACCGCGGTTTCCGATCTACCAAGAACAGGGCTCAGTGCCGCGCTATTACCTCACACGTGCACAGCCACAATAAAACCAGGTATTGTTCCAGAAAAATCTTTTTCAACTTGATATAAGGTACAAAATAAAAATGTACAACAATTGCAAAACACAATTTTCAGAAGAAAATTAAGCATAGCGATCTTGCCGATTTCCCAGCACACACTCGTGAGCTTACTTACAGTATTTAGTCTCTCTCTGGTCTGATACTTTCTCTTTACTCCAGTGCCACTGGCATCAGTTTCTAAATCATAGTCATGCCATCGTTGAGACAGAGTGTTCTACATTGTTACAACTAAATATAATTAATATAATTGCACTTAGTTTAACAGTTATAATATGAACTCCATTGGCTTCGTGGCTGTGTCCAGTAAACCCAGTCGCGTGTACTGATAGCTTCCTCTGTTACTCAGTCACTCTACACCGTTGCGATTCCCTCGTTGCATGGCAACAGCGACGAAGAGGTACTCTGGTTCACTTCCTCTTGTTTCTACTGTTTTTTTATTTGCACCTGCAACCGCTTGAGAGAAAAATAAAAATTAGTGTCAAAAGTGATTCAGTGAATGAACGAATGGATTTGACCACATATTCAACTAAGAAGTTATTAACGTTAAATTAATTGCGTTGTATTTTCACAGCAGGGCTGTGAAAACAGATCATTGTATCTATGTTTTGGGAGGATATTAATTTTACCGGATCAGTATCTGTCGAACCAGGTGGTGAAATCCAACAGCTCTTGCTCCTCCGAACTTAGATGTCCATAGCTCCCTTCGTCCGAAGAGTAGGTCGAATGAGGCGATTCTGGGTCCGCCGAGTTGTTGTTTGATAGGGCAGGGGACATAACCCCGCATTGAAACGCTGCTGACACTGCATCGTGTTCGTCAAGAAGCTGCTGCAGCGCTCGGATGTATTCCACTGCCGAACGAAGCGTCTCTACCTTGCTCATCTTCTTGTTGGCTGCCCCGTTGGGCACGTGCTGGCGCAGCGTTTGGAAACCCATATTGACCTGTTGGACCCGGTTCCTCTCTCGCTCGTTGCGTCTGGCCACAGCGACCGGCGGCTGAAGAGGGAGAGAGTAGCTCAGTCCATTGAAGCTCAGCCTCCTTTTGCATCGGAGGAGTTCCGGCGAACTGGAGCGCTGTCTTTTCAGCACTTTGCTCTTAGTCTGTTGGATTGCAACGTTGGGAATACTGCACTCCAGTGCAGAGGGTTGCAAGGTGACCGGGGCACAGCCCTCCAAAATTGCAAAAGAATAAACACCTAGCCTGGTTTGTGTTGTAGTCATGGTTGTGCTGTCCATCGCTTTTTGAGGTGAAACAGTGAACTTATTGAAAACGGCTGCTCAAACGAACCCTCACATACATGAACACATAGACAGCTGGCAAAGCACTGCTCTCATGTCCCTCGCGTGGGGCGTGTGTCTGGACTTGGAGACTTGGATCGAAATCCTAGTGGTACCTTCTCCAGTGACCAATCTGAAGCGAACTTTGGCAGCAGTCCTCTTTTTCAACACGCGCCCAACACCCCACCCCTTTAAAGATGCACGCTTCCTTGGAAGGACCCGCCCCGCTGTGTGATTATTCTGCTCGCCGGCTTCGCGAGCCAGGCGCGTGGCTCCGGGAGCTCAATAAACAATCCACTGCTTTCACAGCACCGGTAGCACGCGCTGTGCTCATTTACATTCCAATATACCCAGCTCGAATGCCTATTGGCTGATTCAAATGGTCTGCGCCCGGGTGAACAAAAAGAAGAAAAATAAGAGTGAAGAAGAAGTTGAATGCTTTGGTTCTTTGAAATGTCTTTTGAATTTGACAATGCACCCCTGGCAAGACTTCAAGTTATAAGAGTTTCTGCCTCTCCTCCCTCCCACCCGTCTACTCTCCGCCTTTTAAATCTAGAATACCACGCGCGTACTCTCCGGTATCCAGGTTACTGTTTGGAAGAAGAACACAATCCCATCTCGGCTCCATTTGAAATGCTATTAGAAGACCTCGCGTGGCAGCACGATTGGTTTCAATATATGCCAAATTTTAAGGACATTTGGCATTAATCGCAGCATCACAACCATGCTAAACTCCCGTAGGCTATACAGCACAAGTCTTGCCATAGTCTGTGCAATACAATAATCAAGCGTGCACCAAACAAGATAGCTAAATTATCACAGGAATTGCAGAACAGACTGCTAAATAATTGAAACAGTGAATGAAACGGTTTTAGTCAATGAGATACATACATGTATATTAACTCATTAATCGTGGAACATATAACCAGGCTATTAACCGAACTCAAACAATATTTTAAAACAAAAACATAATTTAAAATGTTATATTTTATGTTATATTTTTCAAATTAAATATATAGGCTACCTGGACTCGATAACTTATCATGCCCTCTGGTTCTAAAGTATTCAAGAAAACTATTGTAACGCGAACAGAACCGTCCCAAGTAATCAATATGCATTCCAATCGCAATTACAGTGATAGTGATTTCTAATAGAACTGGACATCTGACCTACTTGAGTCTCGCTTTAAAAAACGTTGGTATGATTTAATTGGTCCCTGGCTGCCTTCGAATAATTTAAAGATACTTTTAGCCATAACTTAGACACAATGTATGCGATTTCAAAAATGAAGGGAAAATAAGTGGCACCGACATGTTCTTATCGAAAAGGGCAAGGCAATGTGGACGTACAGCGCCATCTAGCAGGTATTCGGAAATGTTCCACGCGACAACTGTGTTTTATCAGTCACCCTCTGTGACGATCCGGACAAGGACCCAAACACAGACCAGGATATAGCAGGAAAGGAACGTTTCATAATCAGTCCAAGTTCAAAGCCAGTAATCAGAAGCCGAAAAGGTACAAAAACAAAATCCAAAAGAGTAGTCGAGGGGCAGTCCAAAGATCAAAAACCAAATAATCAGAAAGGCAAACAAAACAG
Source organism: Aldrovandia affinis (assembly GCA_029706075.1). Taxonomy (NCBI): domain Eukaryota; kingdom Metazoa; phylum Chordata; class Actinopteri; order Notacanthiformes; family Halosauridae; genus Aldrovandia; species Aldrovandia affinis. The sequence continues at coordinate 5,863,770 of JAINUG010000003.1, read as the reverse complement.
AAACGGCGGGCAAAACTCGAAGTCAAACAAAGGGTGTCTCGGGAATCACAAAATAACACAGGCTTACTGACAATCGGCACTGGGAAACTTGATCAACGTTCTGACAACATAAAAGTGCAAACTAGTAACTTAAATACAACAGTAGCGTCCATCCATCCATCCATCCATTGTCTAAGCCGCTTATTCCTGGTCAGGGTCGCGGGAGGGGGTGCTGGAGCCTATCCCAGCATGCGTTCCGGGCGAGAGGCAGGAATACACCCTGGACAGGTCGCCAATCCATCACAGGGCACACACACCATTCACTCACACACTCATACCTACGGGCAATTTAGACTCTCCAATTAGCCTAACGTGCATGTCTTTGGACTGTGGGAGGAAACCTGGAGTACCCGGAGGAAACCCACGCGGACACGGGAGAACATGCAAACTGCATGTCTTTGGACAGAAAGGCCCCCGGCCTGGATTCGAACCAGAGACCTTCTTGCTGTGAGGCGACAGTGCTATCCACTGCACCACCGTGCCGCCCAACAGTAGCGTAGCCAGAAAAAAAGACGATGGGTGTGCATCAGAAAAACTGGGTGTGCCACATTTAATTTTCTGTACAACAGACTGATGTGCACCTCCACATAAATATAACCATCCAGTACTCTCTATATAAGCTTGCCTACAACATAGCCAAAACATAAATCCATAGCGCTCTCAAGCCTAGCTAGCTATTTTGCTCGCTAGCTACCAAACTAGACCAGACTAGTGTAGAGAACTACTAAAATATTCTAAAAACAAGCAAAACATCTGTTATAATGACTACATACATACAAAAATGTTCACCAGTCGAATACCAATGATCATATAAACGTAGCAAAATTACAGTAAAATATTGTATAATCTATCAGATTTCTATCACGATCAATGTCACGTTCACCTGCCTTGATTGCAAGCTCTCGCCTATCGATAACATCTGCAGTTACTACAGGTCGCTGTGCAATAGAAGTGGCACATTTAGGAGATGTGATGTGAGGCTTTCGCACACTGCAAAAACACTTTATTTTACCTGAGAAATATGAGCTAATAGCTTCCATTGAACCTCGGTATTTTCCAGAAAATCATTGAATACGTTTGTCGAATAACCTCTACATTTGGACTGATCGTTAGTTATACCTCACTGGGAGTAAACCAAGTCGTGGGGTTATCTTCCTCTGCGATATAATCCCCTGGTCTGGAGTCTCTCCTCGGCTTGACCAGCAGCCTCGGTGTCGCTCAGACTCCTCCATTCCTTCGAAGAGATAGAAGTCCAAACTATCTCCAAATAAAACACTTCATAGTTTCTGAACCAATGCACATCGTGTGAAAAATCGCCCAACCAGTTTGCCATAGCGGCTTAGAATAGTATAATAGTATCTGAGTTGTTCGTAGTTTATGAGGAGGGGTACATCTGAAATGACAATTGTCCTTCGAGGTCTGAACTGACGTATAGTCAGTACAGAGTTGAAAACCAAGGGTTTACGTAGTTTCTTTCGTTGTTACCCAACTGTTAGCTGTACGGGGACCTGCAGTCATGATGTTTTAGTTTTGTAATCCAGTGTACTGCTCTGCCTGGTTTATAGATTCAGCCCTGTGATGCCGGTGATGAGCATGATACTGGTGAACAGGATCATTATAATTACAACTGGCTATTAGGTATGTTGCTTCATTTGTATTTTTATGGACGGAGTAGTGACGATACTGTATTGCGTTGTAAAATGGGTTATTTTATTGACATGTTAAATTCCGGTTGAAATGATTCTTTAATTATTTGTATTCGCCAATGCGTACATTGAATCAGTGTAGTCTATGTCAGCATTGGAATTCCGTCCGGCGTAACCGAGCCATATATTAAGAGTTACCAGAACTTGAACAATGGAGTCTCCAATAGTTCCTACTTAAAACTTCCAGTGTGCACATGTCCAGGCTTATAGAAAACCTGCGGGTTTTATTGACATAGAGTTATGAATTACAGTCCAAAACGAACTTTTGTCTCATATATAGACAGAGCTAAATGTATACTAATATCATAAAGGCTTTGAGTGCCATCTTATCTAGGCTCCCTAGACATAGCTGTAGATACCTTGCTACGTTTGCCACACGTCATAAAACAAATTAAATGGAAGTGTTTTCGCTGCAGGGTATTCACCGGTGGAACCGTGTCGTCACAGTACTAATGAATTGAGGCAGTCTGGCTATATATTTGGCGTGTGCAGAGCTGTTCAGCATTGTATATGACTTTTGTGTTACTTACATGGCTGTGGTACTTTGGGAACTATTGATTTTGCTTTATAATTTGTGGATATTACCGTTTTCTATAGTGTTTTCTATCGCCAAAAATCATGGTATGTAGCGCACTTACTTCTCTTGAGCAAAGTAACATGCTAATTGGCTGGTTAGCTAGCGAGCTAAATACTGTAGTTGTAGCCTATGTGAAACTAGCTATAGCCTAGTTGGCTTTCCAAAATAGAATCTCTCAATTTCGCATTGTATTTTCCACAGTTTGGGTTGCAATAGCGTGGCCTGTAGGTAGAGGTGTCTAATATGACTTTCCTTTCCCCAGTGATATCTCATCTTATCACATACTTCCCGGAGTCCGGCGGGGTTGACGGCCGGCTGCTCGGCAATGAAAACATTGACATAAAGATGTCAGACGTATGTCAAGAAAGTGTAAGTCGTTTGCAATACCTATTAATTTGACTATTACAAATCATTAAACATAGCTAAGATATCATTCTTTTAGTTTAGATTGTAACAACAAGATCAATGTTTGTCAAACATATTTCCTATAGGGTCAAGCTAGTGACCAGAAGAATGTATTTTCTACTGCGGTGAGTATAGCTTGCTATTGTACTGTACTGTACTTGACTCGCATCTGTGTGAGAATTAAATTTTGGAGCTTTCACAGATAGACAGACATCATTGCCCTTCCTACCTTGCCAAACTTGATTTTAGTGATCAAACATGTTATGGATGGTAGGTAGATCATACTTTGATCTACAGTACAGTTGTTAGCAAGCACTGGAGCTAGATCATTATTATTATTATTATTATTATTATTATTATTATTATTATTATTATTATTATTATTATTATTATTATTATTATTATTATTATTATTATTATCATCATCTTCTACTACTACTACTAGCCAAACTAGCAAATTAATCCAGTCCCTTTAATAACGTTAACTAGCCAGCTGCTCTGCCAGTAGCGCATTGATAGTCAACATGGTTTTTCTGCTTTCTGTAGCTTTATATCTAGATTTACTAACATGAATATTCATGTTTGCTAAACTATACTATCACTATCGATAGTATGTTAATGTTAATGATAAAAAATACAATTCAGCTCACTCAGAATACTGACTCCATCCATCCTTAATTGATTAGGATTTTAAATGGTATATACTTTTTAGAGTTATAGATTTTCTAGGCTGTAATCTACATATTTTTTCATAATGCATTGGGCATTCGGTGTTAGATATAGGCCTATGCTATGGCTTTACTAGGTAATGCTTTTATAAGTGTCATATCAGTGGTAATTATGCCATACGAAACTTAAGTGAAAGGTAGGTATAATTGTATTTTTTGCTTAATTTGAAAACATATTAATATGGACTATAACTGACTGTAAACCCAGTATAGTTCCAGGGAGCAGGGTTTTTAACATGTTTTTTTTGTTCAGCTCATGGTTATCCCACCGAGGACGTGGATCCCAGACCCCATCTTACTTATGGCAGTCAAACTCATCAGCACTCTTGCTGTGGTCCTTGTAATTCTAGCCCTTCTTCGGAGAGCAGTGCTCGCTGTAAGCCTGGTTCCATTTTTATCTCTGTAAAAAGTGTCCGTAAAGCTTTAAAGCACTTCAATTAGTAAAAAGTAAAGTAATTGGCTGAGCTATTCTTCACTACTTTGCCCTGTATGGAATTTGTTTTAAAAAAATGTTTTCTCTTGTCTACTCTAGTTCAAAAGCTGGAAACGTCTGCGTAAGTTTTTTAAATATATATATATATATATATATATATAAATATATTTCAACATCTTAACATGCCAGTTTATTTCTGTACTAAAACATATAGGGTAAGCAATGTGTGACAAGGATTGTTTTCATTTTAGTAAAAGAAAATGAAAACTTGCGGGTACTGAATAAAGTTTTTGAAGATAAGTGTGAAGAGCTTCAATGGAAGTTGAACATATCTGAAGAAGTAAGTTTCAGAATTCCTTCCTTTCCTGTACATGTTGGGTCTTAGGAATACTGTACGAATGAACATATTTTCCTGCACTTGTCCATTTTGTAGGTATTATACCAAGTTGAAGCATTGGATGAGTTGGAGTTTTCTGCTCGCTGGGTGAGTTAACATGGACAGTTTGCATATATGTATTTGTTTTAAAAAAAATATTATCAGTAACACCTTGCATCTTTTTTGTATGCATCTTGGATTCAGAAATGCATTCAGAACTGACATTTATATGGAATCCATGGCAGGAATAATTGACCGTTTGTATTAACACCGCATTTTCACAAATGAGCAGGATCAGGTCGCTTCCCTCCACCACTTCATTGATTCCATCCTCGAAGGGCAGCAGCGGGATATGGATGTTCTACAGCAGTAAGTATCGAACAAGATGCTGTCCAGGCAGTAGACTTTTTGCATACGTGGCATACAAAATTAGTTTAGTTAAGATTTGCTGGAATCAAGTTTAGGATCTTGGTGTTTGAGTTTAGTTATAACTGAATCCATTCAATGGACACCACATAGTTCTGAAGAAGACTTAATTAAATAAAATGAAATCCAGATAAACTGTGCCATAGTTCAATGTTGTAACTTTGTGACCTGCACAAATCATTTATGGAGAAGAGGTGTGTTTATATGTTGCACAACTGTGGGGAGTCACCAAGATTATTGCATGAATTATGGTGTAAAAACCACATGTGCAGTGAAAGCCTGAATGTGCTGTCTATTTCACAGTTACACACAGTGGATTTGGAAAGAGGCTGTAATGATGACAGGAAACAAGGTAAAATTACTTAAGGAGGAACTTGAGAAAACCAAGCAAACCGAGCTGTCATTGGAGACGAGGGTGAGTCCAAACAATACCTTACATAACTGTAGTGTCATTGCATTTTTCTGATACAGTTGCCTGGATTCAATCAACATAATTTGAATTGTGATTCAAAATTATATTGAAAGTGTATTTTATTTATTTTGATCCAGCAGACACCAACTTTACTTTCCAGGCTATGTGAAGAAAAAAACAGGCTTTTCATTGAGTTAAAATGTAAGGACAAATATTGATTGAGTCCAGGAAAGTATGTGGTCTTGAAGAACACTTCATCATCATATTTCCTGTGTGTCTATTTTAGGTCAATGACCGTGACCTCAAGATTGAAGAAGGTGAAAAAGAGCTGCTTTCAACCCAGCTTTTGAACAAGGAGCTAGAGGTGAGAAGCTGGAATGGGCTGTTGGGCCTACTGGTGTCCACTGGTGAATTGTAACAAAATGGTAGTTTATCATGAAATGAGGTGTGGGATCATGTTAAAAAACATTAAGGCCTGGACTCGACCAACATTTATTCTTAGCTTTGATGATGTTAGTGAAAAAACATAAAAACATTTGCATTACATTTTGAGGTAAAAATAAGACAAATGCTGATTAAATCAAGACCTAACCTCTTATTATTTCATTTTTTTCCAGCCATTTGTACATCATAACATTACTGCAAAAGCCATGGATATTTTTAAATCATGATCATTATGAAAATGATTATGGCCATGGCTTGTTGACTCTTATGCCAAATATCTACATTTTCAAAATCAATATTTAGCTGTAGAGACAGGTGTACAAACTACACATTAATGTCCTTTTTGACACAGATGAACAGCATCGCCTCTGCAGAAAAACTGTCCGCAGAAGAACAACAGAGATGTGTGCTGGAAGGTACAGCACATACTGTAGAGAACATTTCTTATTAACCAACAATTATCAAATTTCCTGTCTGAAATGTGACCATTTGTGCTCCAGATAAGATCAAGGCTCTTAGCTGTGAGAATGCTCAGCTGAAAGGGAGGATTAACATCATTGAGCTGGAAGTGACCACACTCATACAGCAGGAGCGTACTCTTCAAGAGTGAGTGCCCATCAACATGCTATCAATGGACCTATTAGCCTTTTGCACACATTGCATTGTAAATATGGTGACCGACACAGAAGTAAAATTCAGGGTCCATCTCATCAGAATTTTGCCGCAATTACTTCTACATACACAAAGAACATCAAATAATGTTATGAAGACACATACATTTAAATTGATTAAATGTAATCGATATAAGTGAATCAACATGCCAAAGGTTGGGTCCTCGTGTAGTGATTCATCAAAAATTCCCAAAACCTTCACTTTGTACATTAATACAAGGTGAGTTTAATCAGTGCAGTAAAACACAAAAATCACGGTTAACATTGGGAAAGAAAAGGTTAGTGGGTTTTTTTTTTTTTTTTTTTTTTTTTTTTTAAACCTTGGTTTTGGAAGTGTTCAGTCTGAAGAGGTGGGTTTTGAGTCTCTTCGGAAGTACTTTGTACTTTGTACTAGGGTTTAACGGTACACAAAAATCACGGGGGAAAAGATACAGCGGGGGAAAAAGAAAACATAAAACTGCTTTTCATTTATTATGAACTTTGTAAACAGTGGCTAATTGGCCATAATGTACTGAAAAAGTACTGAAATGTGGATGAAAGGGAAGTTCGTAGCGAGGCTCAATCACTTTCAACATATGTTTAAAACCTGTGTTCTCAACAACAGAGTATGGTCGCAGATCCACTGCTATAAAAACCTATGGCTGTGAAGTTAATCTCTGGTTCAGTGGTGTGCCATAGACCAGATATTAAAACTTTGTTATATCTATGCCATAGACGTCGTGGGCTGAACAAAGAACAACTGGCCCTTTAAAGTTATATCTTTGGGGGTTGAATTCAGTTCTGCACACACAAAAAAGGTTCTGCACGTGCGTTAGTGGTTAAAGCAAGATTGCATTCATTCGGTTCACATTGCATACCGAACCGAAAGTCCAATATCAAACGGTTCGGTATGAATATGTGTACCATAACACCCCTACTATGTACCATACCTTCTGTAACTATAACACTAGAGTTGGGGTGTGATAGCACTGACTTGTCCAGGAAAGCTGAAGCCTCTGTTCTTTCTGTGTTGCAGGACGCTGGCCCAGGAGGAACTGAAACAGAAAGAGAAGGAGGAAAAGACCAAAGAGTATGTTAAGACCCTGAAAAACAGATTAAAGGGGTGCCAGAACTTATATGGCAGAATAAAACACATCTTCTGTCAGGGGGCTTCCCTCCTATGTGTTGGTCCAGAGCATTTAACTTATATTTGTCCATTTCAGCAGAGGTTAGCCAAGACCAGACCGTTCCTCAAAATCAACACATCTTCTGTCAGGGGCTTCCCTCCTATGTGTTGGTCCAGAGACATTTAACCATCGTCATGTCCTTTATTTGTCCATTTCAGATTAAAAAACTTGAAGAAGATGTTAAGAATCACTTCAATCCAGGAATTCAGACTACACAAATCAGAAGTATAAAAAAAAATAAAAAATAAAACTAAAGGTAAGAAGCTACAGCTGTTCGATTTTAGTTTGCTAACACTTTAACATTAGCCAAATTCAAAAAAGCCACTTAGATCACAACTCCCCGTGTCCTTTTTTACTGTACACACTAGAATAAATGAAATATTTTTCACACAGTCTGAGAAGTGCCAGGAAGACCCTGAGAATGCAAGAATGAAAGTCATCCAGTCCCCTCCCAGGTGGAACCTGTCTATCGTTATCTAATCTAGCAATAAATAAATATACTTTGATTTATAAACAATTCTACCAACCTGTCTTTGCTGATTGTTGGAACTTGGCCAAAATGTGATTTATTCACACAGTTCAACATAAATGTCTGGCCTTTTATGCTCCAATAAGGCAATGTCAAAGTATGCCTGAAATTGAAATTTCAGTCCTTAGATTTTTGGAGTACGTTTTCCTTTCTGTAATGTGTCTATTTATGATTATTTATTCATTTTTAAAAATTAGCATTCAGCACATTAATCAGCAGACTGGTATTGGTAATGTGGGTTCTTAACCCTGTTAGATTCCTTCCTTCATTCATAGAGTTACTTTACAGACATCGGTGAGAATAAAAGGTTCAATCTCTCGGCCTTTAGCAGGGGGTATAGTTTTAGGTTTCAATCATGGGTGAAGCAGTGCTGCAGCACCCTTGAAATAGGTACTTTACCTGTATGGCTCCCAAGTCATTCCATGCAATGGCATCTGCAAAACATCAGAGTACTCTTTCCAATGGAATTAGTTTTTTGTAATGTAATATATTTACCATTACGTCACTGCACATCATTTTATTTTTCTTTAGGACAATATCACACAAGGCTTTAGTGATACATTTTAAGTAACAAAATGTACATTAACTACTATCGCCCTAATGGATATATTCATTAATTTCACTAAACTAAGATTGTGAACTGAGAACCAATTATTGTCAGATATTGATGCCCTGGGAAAATGAGGCGGGCAGAGATTGCAAGGGATTGCATAACCAGCCAAATTGGCGTGGGGGGGGCCTGAGGGCCCAGTTTGGGAGTTTCTCGTTAAACCAGCCACCAAACCACCATAGCGAACAGTCATACAGTTTTGGATACACACATAAATGCCGTAGGGATCTTTATCCCATTCCTACAGCACACTGTCCTCATTGCTGCACTGGGATTTAGAGTTTTTTGAGGTCCAGAGGGAAAGTCCCTGGTGGCGCCTACTGTGACATCCGCTGACCATAAACATCTGCTCTGATGTCATGGCAGATGATGCTCTGCCCCAGTTTGTGCGGTTCGAATCAGGAAGTCGAGTGGAGAGGTTGTCAATTACTGCCTGTATGAATTGGAGCTTGTTTACTTGCTCCTTGCTGGCATCCAAGGTGACACCCTTGAATGTTCCCACCATCAAACATGCTTCTGCCTTCTGCATTGACTTTCCATCATGGGTCTCCATGGCCTCCAAGATCTCCATTGTAAGCCTGATGTATTGGTGTCTGTTAAGGATGTCCATATCATAATCTCTAACACTCTTAAAGCACATCACAGATTCACGCATCTTAGGTGAACCAGCAAAATAAATGCAAAATGCCTGTTAAAAGCACAGTGTGATTACTCACTTGCAGTTTCGATAAGAGGCTTTACAATTCTTGCAGCACATCTTTCACTGTCGTTAAGTCTGTAACAAAGCCTTTTCTGGTCAGTCGTTTTAGCATCCCACTGTAATTTCTGGGCTCAGTGTCTCAATGGCTGTGCGTGTTACTTCCTGAGGCCGTTCTCATCTGTTCTGCTAGAGCTGGGAAATATTTTCAGATACCAATATTTCCTTGCACCGTACTGAAGCTGTTTGCAACCTAGCAGAAGATGAAGATTTGCCCTATATTCAGCAGCTTTATTTTGACTTGGGAGGAACCCATAGTGAGCAGTCTAGTATTTTGGGGAGATTGGTGATACAATGTATACAACTTACACATAAATATTTCTAAGTTGTTACATCCTGTCAATCCAATATATTCAGCCAACGCAATGCACACTCCTGTGGGAAGGGAAATTTCACTTCAGCCTTGCAACCAGGCCACTCTCTCTCCCTGTCGTGACTGAGGCTCCCATCTGGCAATGCTGATCAGATCAGACTTTAAATATTCATCATCCAGGTCTGCCTTCATGCGGCTCTTCTTAAGTACCTGATTCACAGCCTCCACTCTTCTTCCCTCATCAAGCTCAACCAGGTCACAGAGTATGTTTTCCACATCCTCTCTCCTCGTCACATTTGCTCTCAGGTAAATGATAAGATAACATCTGCCAAAGACATTGCTTTCATCAACAGTCGGACTGATACTTCTCATTTCTCATTTTAACTGCTATATGTTCTATCATGTTAATATATGTATGATCACATTGGTGTGATGGTCCAATTTTTTCTCCATTTGCTCTCTTGTAAGGAAACCAAACTTAATTTTGAAAAATACTAACCTTTCCTTTGCCACAAAATATGCTGCTCTCAAAGAATTCAGTTTCAGAAAAGAGAGTACCCAAACAGCTTAAACACACCTTGGCATAGATACTACAACTGTCTGGAACTCTATTGAAGGGATGCAACGCCATTCTTCCATGAGAAATTCCATCATTTGGTGCTTTGTTGATAGTGGTGGAAAACACAGTCTCAGGCGCCTCTCACATTTACATTACATTTTAAGCATTTAGCAGATGCTCTTATCCAGAGCGACTTACAAGATGTGCATTAATACGTGGTAGGAACAATCATAGTTAGCGCCAGCAATAGACATCATTGCAGGCATCTGCGTACCATACCTGTAACACTGGGAAGGAAAAGGTTAGTGTGGTTTTTTTTGGTTTTTTTGTATAGTGTAGAACAAGTAAACAGTGGTGATGACAAATTAGCTAGATGGACAGAGTTGAGTGGTAGTGGAGTCTGAAGAGGTGGGTTTTGAGTCTTGCAGAAGATTGCAAGTGATTCCGCGGTCCTGACCGATTGCGGAAGGTCGTTCCACCAGCGAGGGATCAGGACAGAGAAGAGGCGAGACCGCGAGGAGCGGCTGCCAGGCGCCCGGAGGGATGGGGCAGTTGAGGAGTTGAGTGGCCTCTTGGGTGAGGAACAGTCGGATCCTCCGGATGTTGTGGAGGGAGAATCGGCAGGTCTGAGTGATCGCTGCAATATGGCTCGAAGAGCACAGCTGGTTGTCCAGGGTCACTCCAAGGCTCCTGGCAGACTGGGACGGAGACACTATGGAGCCTTCCACAGTGATTGACACATCAATCGTTGGGGAGCCCTTCGCAGGGAAGAAGAGCAGCTCTGTCTTCCCCAGGTTCAGCTTCAGGTGGTGGGTGGACATCCATGTGGAGATGTGAGCCAGGCATGCAGAGATCTGTGCCAGGACCTGGGTATCAGATGGAGAGAAGGAGAGAAAGAGTGTCATCGGCATAACAGTGATAGGAAAATAACATAAAATAATAGCAGAAATAACAGAGCCAAGTGACTTAGTGTACAGAGAGAATAGGACGGGGCCTAGCACCGAGCCCTGTGGGACTCCAGTAGAGAGGGTGTGGGGAGAGGAGAGGGATCCTCTCCAGGCCACCTGGTAGGACCGGTCAGCCAGGTAGGACTCAAACCATGTCAACGCAGATCCAGAGATTTCCATCTCGACGAGAGATGAGAGCAGGATCTGGTGGTCCACGGTGTCGAATGCCGCTGACAGGTCGAGGAGGAGGAGGACGGAGCTAAGGGATTGGGACTTAGCCCCGTGAAGAGCCTCAGTGACCGCAAGGAGAGCAGTCTCTGGAGTGGTCTGCTCTGAACCCAGATTGGTTGGGATCAAGCAGGTCATTCTGTAAGAGATGAGCAGACAGTTGGTTATAGACAGCCCGCTCTAATGTTTTGGAAAGGAATGGGAGGAGAGAGACAGATCGGTAGTTTGAAATGACAGCAGGATTCAGAGAGGGTTTTTTGAGGAGGGGGACAACATGAGCACATTTGAAGGAAGAGGGGACAGAGCCAGAGGAGAGAGAGGAGTTAATGATATTGGAGACAAGGGGGAGGATGTCCATAGCAATGGACTGGAAGAGGGGGGAAGGAATGGGATCAAGAGGGCAGGTGGTGGGACGGTGGGAGAGAACAAGTTGAAGGATGTCTGAGTCAGGAAGGGGCGAGAAGGAGGACAGAGGGGTGGGAGGTTTAGGTAGCGGGATGGGTGAGGGAGAGTTAGGTGAGGGAGAGGTTGGGGGGAAGGAGTTGCGAATGTCATCGACCTTCTCGTGAAAGGAGGATGCGAAGTCATCCGTGGTTAGAGAGGAGGGGGGGGGGAGGAGGAGGGGTGAGGAGAGAGGAACACGTAGAGTAGAGTTTACGTGGGTTGGAAACAGAAGATTGAATCTTAGAAAGGAAAAATGCAGACTTAGTAGAGGAGAGGTTAGAGGAGAAGGAAGCCAGGAGTGTGAAAATCAGACAGAGCTACAGGGGATTTGGATTTTCTCCATTTCCTTTCTGCCGCTCGCAGTTTCAGTCGGCCAGGGGGTGGGGGGTCGGAGACGAGCAGGTTTAGAGGACAGAGTGAGTCAAAGGAGGAGAATCTCCCATAAGTGTTCTATTTGGTTGAGATCTGGTGACTGAGATGGCCATGGCATATGATCTACATCATTTTCATGCTCATCTAACCATTCAGGGACCACTTGTGCCCTGTGAATGGGGGCATTGTCATCCTGGAAGAGACTACTCTCATCAGGATAGAAATGCTTCACCATAGGATGAAGGTGATCACTCTGGCTTTGTATTTATTGCCATTTACCTGGCACTCCAAGGGGTTGACTGGACCTAAACCATGGCAGGAAAATATTACCCACACCATAAGAGCTACCCAGTGGTGTATAGTAACGAAGTAGAAATACTTCGTTACTGTACGTAAGTCGTTTTTTGGGGTATCTGTACTTTACTATTTCTATTTCTGACGACTTTCACTTTTACTTCTCTACATGATACTTTTACTCCGATACATTTCCCATAAGCATCTTCATTACTCATTACTACAACAAAATAACATCGGAAGACATTTGGTAGCAAGAAGTTCATTGGTTAATCACGTTAATGCACAAGTGCAAACAGGTGCCCTCAAAGCCGCGGTTAAAATTCTAATTTCATTCAAGTCCAGACATGTCGATGGACTAGTACATGAATCATTGGGGAAGAAAACTTCATGATGGAGATTGATTTGGAAACGGCACCTGTTACTCCGGCAGCAACAAACGACTGTGTAGAATATGAACACCCTTGACCATATTTGCAAGAAATATTTTCTTATCATGGAGTAAAAGATTCGTCCTACCGAATAAAGTGCCACTTATGCCTACCGGAAACGACGGATATATTGGCATTCAAGAACTCCCCATCCAACCTCAAGAAACACATTGAGGTAAATTAAGATGAATCCTGTGAGCCGCAACATTAATGTTTAGTTACTTATCATCATTAGCATAGCCTGTTCAGAGCAGTTCCCACAGGATTGTGTAGCTAACAGGATTGTGTAGGATTGTGAGAGGGGGGGATAACAAGGTAACATGGCGTATGTCTGGCTGACGTTCGCTAGCTGTCATGAATCGAATGAGACCATTAGTGTAGACAGATTGCTAGCGAGTTAGGCAGCTGACGAAGTGTTGACAGTTGCGAGAGAGATTTAGTTGATTTGAGTCATCTTAGCTACTGTAGCTAACGTTAGCTATAACTTAGCTATCATTGCATTGCAGCACTAGCAGAGTTGAGGAGGAATGACAGGAGGCGCGAGAGCGCATTGAACCACGACGGAGAATGAATGAATTAACGTTAAAGTTTAATTGGCCATATGCAACAAGTAGTGCATTGGAATTCTTGGTCCTGCTTTTCTCTACAGTGGCTGGAGTTGGAGATTTGGGCGCATGTGTGTAGCAAGTGGGGCTAACGAGGCTGTCAGTTAGTAGGCTAGCAGTGAGGGGGGCAGGTTGAAGGAGCGCTGCAAAGCATGTGACATTAGCGTTAGGGTAAATTAGTGTAATAATTAGTATAGGAAATGTTACATATGGTCATTGACTAGTGTTGTTGAGTAGCTTTTAAATCATGTAGCTAAAGTTGTGATGCTTAGAAAATGTCTCTCTCTCACTGCAGTCTGTTTCAGAGAAAGCATGTACACCAACTTAAAAAATATGGAGAGCTGACATCAACAAAGAGAAAGAGGGCTGAGACTCCCTCGACTCCCTCCTCCACCAGCAGGCAGACCACCATAGTGAACAGCACCGTGTCTCAGAGGTATAACAGCACCCGCACTGTGTCTCAGAGGTATATCTTTGTATATATTGTGTATCTTCAGTACCTTTCTCCATCACTGCTGCTGTAGCAAAACCACCCCCCTTTATCTTATCTTAGGTCCATTGACAAGGCTGTCATGAAGTATGTGGCCCAAGGACTCCAGACGTTCTCTCTGGTTGAACAAGAACCATTTAAAGTTTTTGTGAAGGATCTGCTGCCTAATGCAAAAATGATGATACGGGTGACCCTGCGCTCCATGATCGATGATGCCTCCAAGGAAATGAAGAAGGCAGTGACTGAGGCCATGAGGGGAGTTGACCATATCGCCACCACCACTGACTGCTGGTCTGTCAGAAGGCGGAGCTTCATTGGTGTTACTGCCCATTGGATTGACCCTGACAGTCTCCAAAGATGCTCAGCAGCCATAGCCTGTAAACAGCTGAGAGGTTCACACACATTTGATGTGTTGGCAAGCGCCCTGAATGACATCCGAGTTCGAAATTCGGGGGAAGATTGTAAGAACAACAGACAACGGCTCCAACTTCATAAAACCTTTCCAGGTTTTTGGTGAAGATGAGAACAACAATGCAGTCGGAAGTGATGGTGATGCATCTCAACCAAGGATGGAGAGGATCAAGAGGATCAAGACGAGGCTGAAGAAGTGGAGTTTGTTGATGCGTCAGCTCTTCTGAATGAAGATGATGGTTTGGAGTTCGAGCTCCCAAAGCAGCAGCGCTGTGCTTGTCACCTACTCAACCTAATAGCTACGGTTGATGCCACGAAAGCAACATCCAGTAAGGCATACAAGAAAGTGTACCGTTCAACATTTGGCAAGTGTAATGCTCTTTGGAACAAATGTGGAAGATCCACACTTGCAGCCGAAACTGTTGAAGATGTGTGCTCCCTCCAGCTGCTGCGCCCGAATGCTACCAGGTGGAACTCCTGTGCTCCTTGACTGCTGAGGATCATCAAAGACAAGGGAGAGGGGGCCATCAGAGTCATCTGCACAGACTTGAAGGTTCCAATGTAAGTAGGAATTATGGTTTTATTATTTCATAATTGATTAACTGTTGGTGTTTCCCCACCTTTCTTGGGCACTAATAACTGTTTCACAGTTGTATCCCAACTTCCACTTATCATTGGTCCATTTAGTTAAAGCTGCATGAGATAACTTTGGCAAATTTGGAACTTTGGCACCACCTCTGGTTGTGATAAAAAACTGCACTGCTTTGAAGTGATGGTGTACTAGCCAGTACACAGACATTCTAAAACAATAAATTCACAGGGTTTCATGCGGTCTCATGTCATGAAAAATATGTTTTGGGTCTTGCTAAGGCCAATTCATAATAGCAAAAGCATAATAGCAAAGAAATGTGAACATTTAACTATAAAAAAGTTATCTCATGCAGCTTTAATTACTCATACAGCTATTTTTTTTTTGAATTCGATGAAATGGTTATATAGTGTTATAAAACGATGTTGTTGTTTTTGTTTTCATCACAGGTTCAATCCAGCTGAACTCGCATTCCTCACAGAGTATGCTGCTGCCATGAGCCCAGTCACCCAGGCAACCAACATCTTGCAAGCAGAAGCAAATGTCCAGATGGGGTGGCTACTTCCAACAATCAACCTGCTGACCGCCAAACTTGACAGAGTCAAGTTGCGACTGAAATACTGCAGGCCTCTGGTGGATGCCCTACAGGTATATTGTATTGTATCTCATTCCTTGCACAATGTTTGCTTATTGTTTACTGTCATGCACCAATGTACCAAAACATAGGTGGAAGCCTACATGGCAATAAAATAGTTTGTGATTTCTGATACAGGTGGGAATAAAGAATCGGTTTGGCCACATGACAGAAGACCCTGAGTTGATCGCAGCTGTGATTCTTCTTCCAAAGTTCCGAACATCTGGGACAAAGGATGATGCCACAATCAGAATGGGTAAGACAACATGGGGATAATGAAAAATAAGTGTATGGGTGTACATTTTGACACTTTGTAATATTGGCAAATTCACAAATCGATTATGGATGCATGAAATTAAATGTATACACCTCAAATTAAAACAAACTATTTAGTACAAAACCTTAGGTTGGGGTCATGACATGTTAGAAAGTTGTATTAATCCTATCATTTATATTTTTTATCACCCCATCCTCACTATATTTCAGGGGTGGACTACATCAAGCAACACATGGAAGCACCCTTCCTGCAGCTAGGTGATGCCACCAGTTCATCTGACGAAGAAGACTTCTTCTCTGCCCTGCAGGCGCCTCAAGCACAAGACAGCTCCAAAGAACTGGACGGATACCTGGCCATTTCAGCAGATCATATGGACTCGCTGAAGTCCTTTCCAGCTGTGTGTAAGCTGTCTGTGAAGCTGAACACGCCTCTATCTGCCTCAGCAGCCTGTGAAAGGCTATTTAGCATCGCAGGACTTGTCTTCAGCCTAAGAAGAGCAAGACTGCATTCACGCAATTTTGAGAACCAACTTCTGTTGAAGATCCATCCATCCATCCATTATCTAAGCCGCTTATTCCTGGTCAGGGTCGCGGGGGGGGGGCTGGAGCCTATCCCAGCATGCGTTCCGGGCAAGAGGCAGGAATACATCCTGGACAGGTCGCCAATCCATCGCAGGGCACTACATACACCATTCACTCACACACTCATACACTCATACACTCATACCTACAGGCAATTTAGACTCTCCAATTAGCCTAACGTGCATGTCTTTGGACTGTGGGAGGAAACCGGAGTACCCGGAGGAAACCCACGCGGACACGGAGAGAACATGCAAACTCCAAACAGAAAGGCCCCCGGCCTGGATTCGAACCTGAGACCTTCTTGCTGTGAGGCGACAGTGCTATCCACTGCACCACCGTGCCGCCTCTGTTGAAGATGAACAGCAAATGTTATACTTTCAAGTAATGACGGGGTTATTACTGTCAGTGCTGTTTCAGTCATGTTTTGATTTTGTGTCATTTTGTGGATGATTATGTTATGATGTGGTAGCAGCACTCAAGTACTGAGCACTTTATTTTAATTTTGTTTTATGACTGGGATATTCTGTCCCAGGGCTATGGATGTACAACATGCATAACGGGTTCTGCCCTGACTTTACAGGCTACAAAATACCATTGGACCGGATTGGTCAAGAGAAAGCAGGTTGTACACACACCAGGGAAAGAGGGAGGGTGGACGAATGAAGGAGTGGGAGGGAAGGAGTTCTTGTTATGTAGACCTTGTTATGTAGACCAAAGGCTACACGAATAAAGACTAAACAATGATAAAAACTCAAACTTCTGACAGTTTGATTAACCGCATTTTTACATGTACTTTTTACTTGTACTTTTACTTTCGATACTTAAGTACATTTATATTACATACTTTTACTTTTCATACTTAAGTACAGTAAACCCCAGATACTTTAAGACTTTTACTCAAGTAAATATTCTAATAGGTGACTTTCACTTTTACCAGTCATTTTCCAGTAAGGTATCCCTACTTTTACTCAAGTATGGCTTTTGGGTACCTTATACACCACTGGAATTTAGCCACATTGAAATTACTGCCTGACTCCGTGTCTACTTGTTGCACCCCACCACGCATGCTCGCTACAATACAAACACTGTGCTTCTTTTTAAAAGAAAGTGCCACATACCCCAAATGTGTGACCCGTAAATGTTACAACTGAATCTGGTAATGCAGAGGAACATTACTGAATAATTGCATATCAAGTTTCCCTTAAATGACATCAAGATTTCCTTCAACTATTTATCTGTCCAAAGTAGTAACTTAAAGGGGTGGGCCGATCGATACCAAAAGTATCAATACTACCAATACTAAGTCTTGTTTTGAGTATCGATACCGGCGTCAGTAGGATCGATTAAAAAAAACTGATCCATGTCTCTTCACACAGCAGGATAATCACGTTATTCACGTAACGAGGGAATCAACAATTATTAATAGGCTACATAATTCTAATGATTCCCAATACAAACCAATTAATTAGTGAAAAGTATTAGGCCTATAAAAATATATTTATTTTCAGGAATCTGAATGGGTGGGCCAGCTGTCAATCTGGCACACCCATGCAGGCACACCAATAGATCCGCCTTTGCACTGCACGTCCCCCGTATGGTCGCCGACGATTTCCAGACTGGAGCGTGGAGCCGGACAGAAAAATCCCGTCTGAGTTTAACCATCTCATATTACAGTCAGGACTGTTAAAGCCGACGGACTCAGGATTTTGCGAAAAGATTATTGTGCGATTGCTAAATTAGTTGGGTGTGCCAGCTGCCTATTTGGGTGGCACTGGCACACCCGTGGCGAGTACATTAGCCGCTTTTAATAATAAATTATTATTCTGGCCCTGGTATTACTTGGTTTCGGATCTAAACCAAATTTAGTGGTATCGCCCACCCCTACCTTGAACGCTTCCAATTTACGACTGTTTGGAATTTATCAACATACTGACGGGAAACGATTGAAACGAATTGCCTCCGAACCTTTGATAAATGCGGCGGAAGTTGTTAGTTTGTATAATTTTACGGGGAAACTTACGTGCATATTTGCGAAATGATTGATTAATGGGCCTCATTCGTCATTGAGTGAAAGGTTTTTGCCAGTCTGTTCCTGGCTCAACATGTTCCACTTTGATGTAATACATTTGTAGGGCTGCCAGCTCCCAGTCCTGCAAATAGTGACCAAGTTTTAGCCACTGCTTTCTAACAGGAAAAGAGTGGAGAAGTGAAAACCTCGCACAGTTCATTCCCAGTACTCATAGATGCAGGAACCAATCACAGGGCTCACTGATTCAGGAAGTAGCATTAACCAACTGCAGTGCTTTCTGAAACAGGGTGAGGACAGGTAGAGACATATCCATGCATTGGTGCCAAACTGAAACTAAGCTGCTTCATTTGTAAACATGGTTAGTTTATTGCTACGCCAACACTTGGGTACGTCACAGTCTGCCCTATCCTGGTTTTGTTTAACCTACTCCGATACAGGAAGTGGCAGTAACTGCATATGACACAGCTAAGAACGATGGCTCAATCAAACGGCAAGTATAAATTACTTTATTTTCTTTTAATCAAAACGCAGGACCAGGACGCTGCTTGTGGTTACCAGTAGAGAAAAACCGAAATCAGTCTTTGTCAGTTTGTAAGAAGTTGTGTAAAATATAGTTCGCATGCTGTCTAATACGTACTGTACATGGTCTTCGAATGAAACTGAAATAAAGCTGTCCCAGGCATTGTGTTGAATGAGCATGTTGCCTCTGAACTTAGAGGTTAACCAATGGTTCACACCTTAATACTGTATATACATAATGTATATAATTCACATTGTAATATATCAATTTTTATGGATTTGTATTGCAATGACACTAAAAAGAGTGTTCCCCAAATGTCTTATTGTATGCAAATTAAATGATAATATTGTACCTTATCTTAGGAAAAATCTCAGTTTCATATTATAATGGAAACTTATTTTAAGTTTGTAACCAAAGCAGAAATAGCAGCACGGTCAATATAATGAGTCACCTGTTTATCAGGTGTGGTTGGATTACCTGTTTATCAGCAGTGATTCACGGGAAAAGGTTCCTCAAGCTTTGTGGTTTCGATTTATCTTTAGACTCAGCCAGGCTTAATAAACAGAGCACTATTTCCTCTTAGGTTTTCAACAGGGAGAAAAGAGGGACTTCTCCAGAAAGAAACTCAAAGAGCTACCAAGAGAAGTCCTAGCTCCTGGTAATGTGCAGAACCTGTACCTACAAAATAACAGACTGAAACAGGTGTGTGGGATCTCCGCACTGTGCAACATCAGAGAGCTCAACCTGTCTTGCAATGAGTTTTCTGAGTTTCCTGGCGAGATTGGGGAGCTCCAGCACTTGGAAAAACTTTACTTGAACCAAAACTGCATCAGTAAGATCCCAGACGGCATCTTTTCACGGCTGGAAAAGCTGGAGTTCCTCAAACTGAGTACCAACCGCTTGGCAACGCTCCCCTCAGACCTGGGCAACTGCAAGAGACTTCAGTACCTGAATCTCTCCAACAATTGCTTAAGGGACCTGAAGGCACTGGAGGGCCTGTCCAGCCTCAAAGAGCTCTACGTGAAGAGCAACAACCTGACGGATCTACCCACCGGCATCTTTCTGAATGCAGACCTGACCATGTTCAAGGCCGCTGGCAACCCGCTCCGGGAGCCACCTGAAGAAGTGTGCATGGGCGGGGTGAAAGACATCCAGCGTTATTTTATGATGTTGGGGAGCAGCGGTCAGTGTGTGCGCAGGGTCAAGACCATGTTTCTGGGCTCCTCCATGGCTGGCAAGTCCACGATATGCCGCAGCCTGAGGGAGGGTTCACCGGTTCAGGTGGATGCCGCTGACCGCACTGTGGGCATAGAAATCAGTGAGGTGGAGATGAGAGGCATCAAATTCCTCTTCTGGGACTTTGCTGGACATGAGGAGTATTACTTCACTCACCATGTCTTCATCACACCTCAGGCCCTCGTCATCCTCACGATCAATCTGGCCAGGTATAAAAGTTGACTGCTGGATTTTTGGACTACTGGTGCAGCACAAAGATCATGATGTCAGGATTACCTATATGCAGTCTATAAACATCTTTGTAGGCCTATTTAAATGTTTATGTCTATGTAAATTACTGTTTTCAATAGTTTTTACTACTGTTGGTAAAAACCCACTGGGGAATATTATAAAATATAAAATAAAATATATAATACATAAATATTCTATCATATTCTATTAGCCTGTTGGCAGTTTCAATATGATCTCATGATTTGTACAGTAAAAAAACAATTCTTCAATGTAACAAAAAATATTTCTGCCTTTGGGTGTTTTCAGTTATGATGTCAACAACCCTCAGTCTTTCAAAGACAGCGTGAGCTTCTGGATCAACAATGTGAAACTGAGGGTTCCGGAATCTGTGGTGCTGCTTGTGGGGACCCACGCCGATCAGTGTATGGGCACGGCGGATGTGCAGGAGAAGAAGGCGGACATCGAGACAAAGGTTGCGGCAATGCTGAAGGAACGAAAGGCAAACTTGGAAATGCGGATAAAAAACATAGAGGAGGATCAGGAGGACCCTGCACAGTTGAGAGCTCTCCAGAAGTTTACCAAACAGAAACTGAAGGTAGAAACCAGAAAGTACAAAAAGAAACTTTTTACAACATTGCAGTAAAGTTATATAAGGTTGTGGTGAACAACAATGTTCTAACAACATTTTTTACTATGTTTATATATTAAACCACTGCCAAACCACAACTTTACAGCTATGTTTAAAAGAGGTCCAGATCCAACTTGTACTTTTTCTACAGGGAAATGTTTAAAGATGTATTTGTGACCCAACCAAGTCAACAAAACATGTTTTCACAGCTGTTCGTAACCAAAAGAAACATAAAAAAAACATGATATGGCTAGCTGGGAAGGAGATAAGCTCAGTGCTTTGATTAAGTGCTTAATTTAAAGCGCTCTATTAGTGCCGCTTTTTGGGCCTCTTTGAAAACATGGAGAACATGAAAGTAGGTTTACCATGTGTTCTTGTTCATTCAAAACCTTTTTTAGGGCTTTGCCTTAATAGCACATTTCTTGCATGCAGGTCCTTGACCTTGTACCCATGGACTGCACTAAAACTGAAGACATCGAAAACTTCCAGAATTACATTCTGTGCCAGGTGCAGGATAAAGATTTATTTCCCAGCATAGAGAGGACATTGCCACATAGATATCAAGAAGTCGAATCATCAATCCAAGACCTTAAAGAAAACAAAGACATTCCTGAACATGGTAGGTTTAGGTTTCTTTTCCGTGATAAACCTAACATTTATGGAAATGAACTGTTGTGTTTTAGCTGAGTGTAAAATATACCACTGAAGCTTAATTAACAATTCAGTAGTAAGAAATTCTCATATTTGTAGATGTTGTAAAACCACAATAAATGTGTTTCCATGCACAGGGATAATGTCTATTGAGGACATTCTGATTGACCTAAACACAAAGCTGGGGGAACTGGACCGGGAAGACCTGCAGTGCATTCTGCGATACCTCCACCGAATTGGGATCATAGTGTGGTATGTGGAGATTTCAGCCCTGCAGGAGACCGTGTTTGTAGAGCCATCTTTCCTCATAAAACTATTCAAGGTCAGTGTTTCCCCACATGAAGGTAAAAGTACAAAAGTGGAGAAAAAAAACGGAATGTTTGGATCAACGCTCTGTGCTCAGCAAATCAAATAAATTATGCTTTTTACTAATACTGTACAAACCTCTGTTCCTGTTTAAGCATCATTTTGAATAATTGGAATGCACATACATACACTCATGTCTAGGGGATGAGATGGCTTATACTGTCACACAAATAAAATAGATAAAATAGACATGGTTAGTTGATCCCAGCACATTACATGATTTATTATCCCGAGTGAGTATAATACCCACTTTAACAGCTGGATATGTGACTATCAGCGTTTCAGGTTAAGTACCTTGCTCAAGGGTACAAAGCAGTTGCCCCTCTGAGACTTGAAACTGCAATGTCTGATATATGAGGCCAGTTCTTAACCATTCCTCTACGCTGTTTCCCCATTAGTAACTCCTTTTGATTTCCTTCTGCTTTGGCACAGACAACTGTGAGACACGACCTGGTGAATCAGCTGCAGGACATCACCAGGGACCAGCTTGTGGAGGAGAGGTCTCTAGTGATACATAGGGACAGATGGATCGATGACCTGAAGGGGAAGGCCACACTGCACAATGCAGCAATACGGGTGCTTCTGCGGAAGTCCTTGCAGGAGCTGGAGATGGATGATGATGACATTGTAAAGGAGATCGTTGGGACCAGGAGCAGGGATGGGAAGTTCCTCGACCTCTTGCGCCACTTTGAAATTTGCCTTCCTGCCCAGCTGAGCAGTCCCCTCAACCCACAAGCCCCAATCTTTTTCCCGAATAGAAAGTGGGAGCCCTCAAAGCCCTCTGTGCACAATCCTGGTGCCTGCTTGTTCCCAAACTATCTGAGGGATAATGGCACAGTGTTGAAGATGTGGGGGGAGGACAGTAATGAGGACATTCAGGTGCAGGTCTATTTCCTCCCTGAGGTGCCACACGGATTCTTCCACAGGTGATTAGACCATATCAATGTTCTTAATCTAAAATCCTCACCCAGGCACACATCATTGTTTTTCAGTTGTAATCTCTTATTCCATTGCAATTCTTGTGAAGCCAGAAGAGTTACCTGTACCTGCCATTACCTCTAAATGGCTAAGCTGTATGTATGTATACAAATTAGAATATGCCAGTTGCTATGTGGAGTTGAGAATAAAGCCCTGTAGAGTGCGGACGCAGTGCAGTATCAAATCTACAGGTTTTTTTTCTCCCCCTCTAGGCTTATCATTAGGGCCTGTTCCTTTTACCCCACTCACTGGGTGGGGAAAGACCACTGTCTTGTTAGCTCCAGTAACAGACTGGTACTGCTCAAAGAAAAGTGTGCAAGAGGGGATCAGCTGATTGAGATTCGCTGCAGGAGACCTGACCGTGGTAAGACGTGTGTGTTTTCATGTGTATGTTACTATGTGTGTTTCATGTTTGAGCACATATGTACTTTTTGTATATGTCAGCATGTATATGTTTCATGTGCATCCATATGTTTCATGTGTATATAATTATGCATGTGTTTCATCTGTATGTCATCATCCATACATTTCATGTTTATGTAATTACACTCTCAAAAAAAAAGTACAATTAGGGTACACTTTTGTTCCTCAGGGTATAAATGTGTTTGTTGCAGTTCACTGTACCTTCAAAGGTAGAGATAAGATCCTTCATCATAGGGTGTTGCACCTTTTCCCAGTGAAAAGGGCACAAATTGAGGAAAGGTATAGATATTTACCAAGGTAGGGTAATGAATCCTTATTCACACTGGCAGTGGCAGTCATGTTGGAATGAAAATGAGACTTGTACTGCAAGCAACATTCTTTTTCTCACAAGGGTACCATTATGTTCTTCTGACTAAAGGTACAATTTAGTACCCTACTGCTACTGCTACAGTGACAAGAATTTGTCATTAGGTACAACATGGTACCTTTTTTTCTGAGAGTGTATGCATGTGTTTCATGTGTATGTCAGCACACTTGTGCACAGATGCACAGATGTGGCGCTCATCCTGGGACATGATGCTGGTGGTCCTTCAGAAGCTGACCCTGCTTACACACCAGTGGCCTGGCCTGTGCCTGTATGTGTGCAGCCCCTGCAGGGTGGATACATGCTCTGCCCACTTCCCGTGGATGGATTGGAAGGACCTTGATGGATCTGACATTTATAACATGTACGTTTAGGATTGCTTTCTTAATGGATCTTATTAGGAGCTGTGGCAAAAAGTTCATTTTAATCTATTCAAAATCACAGAACACATGTTAAAGTAGTACTACCTATTAATGAAAGGTTTCATTCATTTATGAAGTTGTGTTAAGTTGTACAAAAGGGTAAAAGGTCTTTACATTTTTCACAGGGTGAAAGAGGAAAAACTGCTGTGCAGCCACGGGCATACACACCAGGCAGAACTGCTGTTCCCAAAGGGTACTGTTATTTATTTTACTAGCGTGTAGTAAACGAAAACATCTCCCTGTATGCATATCCAATATGACTTTATGTTTTCACAGTTCCAAGGGATATCAAGTCTGACGATGAATGAAAATGAATGTCATCTTGGAGGAAATTTCAGGACACTACTTTCAGGACACTACTTTTGAGGACCAAAATTGTGATCTTCAACAGATAATTGTGATAATTATGTCATTGTGAAATTGATTGTGAATTTATAATTGCTTGAAAGTATAGCCTATCATACTACCTTTTATGTTATGATGAAGGACGTGGAATATGGTGAACGTTGATACCCCAGACATAAATGAAAAATACATTTCTGTTCATAGCTCAATCTTTTGGACAATTTCAGAACTGTTTGAATTGTAATTTACATTTTGTCGTAAGGAATATTCCTGGCTGGGTGAGCACAAATCTCTCAGCTATATAGGAAAATATCTGTTTATTACTAATATATGCTATATATGAGCAGGAGCATTCATGTTTTGACTATTGGCTGGTGACCTGTGTGTTGTGACATTAATTATTATTAATTTTTAAATAAATTGGTTTCAAATTTTTTTCCCTGTTTTTCTCCCAATTTGGTGGCCAATTATACCCTCTATTTCTTTCGATTTACCCTCTCTCATTAACTCGCCGCTCGCCTCCATGGGACAAGCTAATACCTCGAGCAATGATCCGCCTCCTCCGAGATGGAACTCACCCAACTATGTTTACAAGGTCGCTCTACCACTCCTCGCAAACTCGTGCCATCTTTCCCTCCCCCCTTCCCCTGTGGTGGACAACCAAACGCTGCCCCCGATCGGGGCTCCCAGCCAGAGCTGGACTGGAGCAGTTTTGCATTCCGGGCGAATGCCTTGACCGTTATGCCACCCGAGGTCCTTGGTGAGATTAATTTAATAAAATGACAAATATAGCTTGCTCTTTGATATTCAATGACATCAGCGTAAAAGGGTACAGGGGTCAGGAAATTTAATCAAAGGCTACCATTTGCTGTATGAGCACAGGGGTTTCACATTCTCTCCCTCACAAGTCTGTCCCAAAACATCACCTCAGCCATGCCCCCCACACAGACACACACACACACACACACCAGCCTGCCTGTGTCCTCTGAGTTCTGAATTACCTCAAATCTGTCTGGATATGCACAGATATGGTTCAAGTCAAGCCTACCTCCAGACACTCATCACACCTTACACCCCAGCCAGACCCCTCCGCTCCGCCTCCTCTAGCAAACTGACTGTCCCTTCTCTCCGGGTGCCTGGCAGCCACTCCTCGTGGTCTCGCCTCTTCCTCGGTGGTGGAATGATCTTCCGCAGCAGGGTCCGTCAGGACCGTGGAATCACGTGGAATCACTTGCCATCTTCCGCAAGAGGCTCAAAACCCACCTTTTCAGACTCCACTACCACTGAATTCTTGTCATCACCACTGCTTATATGTTCAATACTGCTTCTCGTAATATGTGTCCTTGCTTAGAACTTTCTCAATTTTTTATTTTATTTTAACACCTTCCCGGTGTTACAGGTATGGAATGCAACAATGCCAACAATTATGTCTTTTGCTGTATTACTGCACTGATCTCTTGCGTGAACAATAATTAATCATACCATGTATTAATGCGCATCTTGTAAGTTGCTCTGCAAACAGAGCGTCTGCCAAATGCTTAAAATGTAAATGTAAAATGTAAACGTCTCCATCAGAAATTATGATAATGGAATTATTCTCATTTCATCGTCAGCCACGGAAAGAGGACTTGGCTTTGCCGAGTCTTTTTTTTCCCCATGAGCACAAATTTGTGAGTGGGTGTACCTTATTTGTCTGTGTTTGTCACCAAGACGCTAACGCTTAGACAGACACTCGTTAACGGACGTGACATAAATGTGGAGGCCTCTGATTAAACACAGCGGCAAAATAGTGCTTTGATGACTGCTCTCACTTGTGGAAGCGATGTCGCTAATGGCTAATCTGTGATGTTTACGTGGAGATAAATACATGTGGTTTTATGTGCCCCTGACTGTTGTTTGTTACCTTTGATACTTAGAGTACTGTGTGGATACAATACTTACAATACTGTGTGGGTACAGTACTTTTTTTAGGCTGGATAAGAGTGTCTTACACAGTTTACATTTCTTTACATACAATCCATTTATACAGCTGGACATTTTACTGAAGCAATTCAGGTTAAGTACCTTGCTCAAGGGTACAACAGCAGTGCCCAACCTGGGAATTGAACCTGCAACCTCTGAGTTACAAGCCCAGCTCCCTAACCACACTACACTGCCAGCCCATTGTGAATACAATACTTACAATACTGTGTGGGTACAATACTTACAATACTGTGTGGACTGGGTTATTACATCTCCTGCAACTCCAAGTAAGAAAGTCAGAGAGGAGGCCTCCCACGTGGTCAAGTGGTTTCAACATCCGATGCTGGCCACGGCGACTGGGGTTCAATTCAGAGTCGGCTTTGGCCGGGAGTGCCACCGGGGGTGGCAATTGGCTGTCTGTCCCAGGGAGAGGGGAGGGAAGCCGGGAAGACATTCACTGTGCACAGGAGTGGCTCTGGGGTGCCGGAGTTACGGTCGGCGGTTTGGCGAGTGCCGTCTCGGAGGAGACGATACTTCGCCTTCATCGCCGCCGGTCACAGGGCTACGGCAGCAAACTATGAGGGAGGGATTGACCTGAAAATAGCGTGTGTAATTGGCTACCAAATCGGGAGAAAAACGGGAGAAAATCTGAAACAAAATTTAAAAAAGAAAGAAAGTCAGAGAGGAAAAGATCTATAGTGTTGGCATACTGTAATACAGATTGTGGAGGCTCAAATCAACAGCCTCTTAAAACAAAGCTAAATAATTTAATTAGGGTCTATCAGAATGCATAGTACCATTGAATTTAACTTATAACTAATGACAATATGTTTTTTGCCCAATTCATACCTCTCACCACACTGCCAGATCCCCCAGAAAGAGCCAATGTTGTTTTTTAAGAACTCCTGTTAAATACTCCATGTCATCGTGGATTCAGGTTATGTTAAAAATGGACGTAGTGGGATGGAAATGGTTGGGATGTCACATTGATGGAATAACTGGCAGTGTAAACGCAGTATCATCCTGGGGTATCAATGTCATTAGTAACTTATCTGGAGAAAGAAGCTATTTTCATACATACCAGCAGTGGCGATTTTACCGCGGGTGCAGGGGGTGCATTTACATTGCATTTGCAATGTAAAAAAACATTTAAAAGAAAATTATTTTTGAACATTGCACCCTGTTTTAAAACCCTAAAATCGCCACTGCATACCAGTAATTATGTGGCGGAAAATATGCAGTGCAATGCAGTCTCAAATGAATGTGCGCTCTCACACACTAATGCACACGCGCACACACACGTACACACACCTGCCTACACACCAGTGGCGATTTCTTTAACACAACGAGGGAAGCTCGGCTTCCCCTATAATTTTGCTGAATTGCCCTTAAGCAAGGCACTTAACCCCTTAAGCCAGTACAGCTTGTGAGTGTCTGTTCAGTGTGGGAAAGGACATTTTCAGTGCAAAGACCAACCGCCTGTCAGACAAGAACTTTTAGAGACTGCTAATGTGCCATATTAATCAAAAGTTGTGATTCATAGGTGAATCTGATGACTGAGTGCTAAGTTCTGTGTGTCAGTGAGCAGCAGAGGTCTGCAAGGTAGAGTAGCTCACACTCAGGATACTGCTGATAGTATGAACCAGTCCTGTTCAATGCTGTCGCCCGGAAGGGAGCTCCAAAGGCCATAATTGGTTTAATTATTATTTAATTATTTAATTGGTGTCAATCAGTCAATTGATATGGAAGTAAATTGGCTGATTGGGTGTCTGTGTGAGAATGTGAGTTGAGTGATGGTGATTGGGTGATTGCCTTACAAGTCCTATCTGAGCCAGGCAGAAACTAAGCCTATAAGAGCAGGTGGGGCGAGTGGGGCGTTAGTTAGTTAGTCAGTCTTGTTGTGTCATTGTCCGTATGGAATGGATTGTCTTGTTTGTTTGTTTGTTTGTTTGTTTGTTTGTTTGTTTGTTTGTTTGTTTGTTTGTTTGTTTGTTTGTTTGTTTTTTGGTGTGTGCGTGTGCGCGTATGTTGTGGATTGTGGAATGTTGGATGTTTGTGTAGTTTTGTGTGCGTTTGTCGAAAGTGACTGAGTAGAGTGCTTCTTGTGTGTGTGGGGAAGAGGGAGAGGGGGTGCACTAAGAGTGTCCGCCTCTCTCCCTTGGTGTGATTGTGGAGGAGCAAGAGAGTGCCCTGGAAGAGGGTCTGCCTCTCGCCCTCGGTTTTAGTGAAAGAGGGCTCACACTCGGGCAGTGGAGAATGTTTCTGGGCAACAGCCCGAGAACTCGCACTGGAAGAGTGGAGGGTGTCTCGGGGCTGGTTGCCAGAAAACTCTCTCTGTGGGGAGTGGCGAGTGTCTCAGTATGAATGGGTGGGAAGCATTTGAAAGGTCACTGGATATGTGTGTGCCTGGGGAGTTTCCAAGGGAACTCCAGATGGAGGCGCGGTGTCCTGTAAATTATGATTTAGCTTGTTATTTTAGTTCGTTGTTTTTACCCGAAATCTTCGCGGCGAGTAGGGTGACGGTTTTGTCTGTTTTGTGGTTGTCTTTGTTATGTTAACCTGCTACTGCCACTGTCTCTTCCCCATGTCTGGGGGGAGACAGGAAAAAAATCTAATAAAGTCTGGTCCGTAGACCGACAAACTCCACTCCATGTCAGGACTGCTCTGTTCCCATCCAGGGTTTGTCACGTGGCGTGTGACCGACATCAAAGTGTTTAAATTATTATTTCTTTACGACATTATAAAGACATATCTATCCTTAATTTTCATTCCGAGATCACAGTTCCCTGAAATTATTTTGTCTTCATTGTCAGAGGGAGGTATATACTGTATTTTCAGTATGACTATTAAGAAATTGGATTACACTTTCTTTTACAGTGTGATTACTAGGTAAAATACCTAGTGCTTTGCAATTATCTGCACTTAAAGCTAGTTCATTTAGAAGAGATAAAGTAAAAGTAAGTAAAGCAATGGCCATTTATGTACACAGTTTTTTTTCCATTAAGTAACTAAAAGGTTGTAAGCTACTTTTTAAAGTAAAGTAGTTTTAGTGTAGCTAACTACTTTTCTCACCATGGTAGCTTTGCTGTAGTTTAACTACTTCCAGTGTAGAGTAATTGGTAACTTAGTTAACTACATTTTCAGAGTAACTTCCCCCAACACTGAACTGCACAGACTGGAGTTGTTTCTTTCATCTCATACCAATGCTACTTGCAAAACAAATAACACTCAAATTGAGTTGAGCAAAATGACTGTAGTGCTATGTTGTTGTCACATTTGTATTCTTCTGTTATTTTCAGTTGTAATTGATATAGAATTTTTGAACCACTTGTGTATTAATTTGTAATGGTGATAAGGCCACATTCTCAGAAATGTCTTTAAAATACCTTAAACGCCTTTCTGCTTCCTCGGTCTCAAAACCTACAACATTCCTGACAGAAAGAGTTCAAAAACTTTTGCTGATAGCCAGGCATAACCAGTACTCCCCAGCAACAAACAACGAGCGATGTAGCTAGCTTCCTATATATCTATTCCCAATGTCATCGCTTGCAATTTAAGAGCAGAGTAGTAGTAGCCAGCACTTAGAATCCAAACCCTAATGGCAGCTAGTCTAGATAGATAACAGAACTATCTTTATGTGGCGGTGTGTGCATTATGCGTTGAATTTTGTACTTGATTAAAAGGTTGTTAAAATGCTGTTTCATTTAAAATGCGCATCCCTTTTAATTTTAGCCGTGGTATAAAATATATAAGCACTCAATGACAACGCAATTTCAATTGTTTTGAATCGCTTTTGAGTTGCTTCATGTAACACTAAAGTTGTCTTTAACCACAACCTGCATTTTCTATAAATGAATCATTATTCATTTTAAATGAATT
>JAINUG010000003.1:5673814-5833182 GCA_029706075.1 Aldrovandia affinis | reverse complement strand
CTGAAGCACTGTTCATGATTTTCATTCACCATCCTCTGGAGACCTTAGAGCCGTCTCTGGTATCACAGGCCAAGGGGGAAACAGTGTTCACGTTCATCCCGTATAGTAGTTATGTCAAACAGGGACGCTACCAGCAAACACGCTTGAAATCATACGTACTGTACATATACAGTGGGTTCGGAGAAAGTATTCAGACCCCCTTAAATGTTTCACTTTTGTCATATTGCAGCCATTTGCTAAAATCAATTAATTTCATTTTTTCCTCGTTCATGCACACAGCACCCAATATTGTCAGAAAAACAGACTTGTAGAAATTTTTGCAGATTTATTACAAAATAAACACTGAAATATCACATGGCCATAAGTATTCAGACCCTTTGCTGTGACACTTGTATATTTAACTCAGGTGCTGTCCAATTCTTCTGATCATCCTTGAGATGGGCCTACACCTTCATTGGAGTCCAGCTGTGCTTAATTATATTGATTGGACTTGATTTGGAAAGGCACACACCAGAACCTGGTAGAAGGACAAACATCTCTGCAGCACTCCCATCAATCAGACCTTTATGGTAGTGGCTAGACGGAAGCTACTTCTGAGTGAAAGGCATATGACAGCCCACCTGGAGTTTGCCAAATGGTACTTAATGGACTCTAAGAGCATCAGGAAAAAGATTATCCGGTCTGATGAGACACAAATTGAAATTTTTGGCCTGAATGCCAAGTGCTACCATAAAGGTCTGATTGATGGGAGTGCTGCAGAGATGTTTGTCCTTCTACCAGGTTCTCCCATCGCTGCAGAGGAACTCTGAAGCTCTCTTAGAGTGGCCATTGGGTTCTTGGTCACCTCCTGACCATGTCCTTCTGCCCGGTTACTTAGTTTGGCCAGACGGCCAGCTCTAAGAAGAGTTGTGTGGTTTCAAACTTATTCCATTTCACAATGATGGAGCCCACTGTTCTCCTGGGTGCTTTCAATGCTTTAGCAATGTTTTTATACCCTTCCCAGATCTATGCCTCAACACAATTCTATCTCAGAGGTCTATGGAGAGTTCCTAGGACTTCATGGCTTGGTTTTTACTCTGACATGCACTGTCAACTGTGGGACCTTACATAGACAGGTGTGTGTGCCTTTCAAATCAAGTCCAATCAATATAATTAAGCACAGCTGGACTCCAATGAAGGTGTAGGCCCATCTCAAGGATGATCAGAAGAATTGGACAGCACCTGAGTTAAATATACAAGTGTCACAGCAAAGGGTCTGAATACTTATGGCCATGTGATATTTCAGTGTTTATTTTGTAATAAATCAGCAAAAATTTCTACAAGTCTGTGTTTTTCTGACAATATTGGGTGCTGTGTGTGCATGAACGAGGAAAAAAATGAAATTAATTGATTTTAGCAAATGGCTGCAATATGACAAAGAGTTAAAAATTTAAGGGGGTCTGAATACTTTCCGAACCCACTGTAGCAGCTATAATACCATAACTGCAATTCCCCTGTGCGCAGGGGCGTCGTTTTGGTATGGCCTTGGCTTCTAGCCAAATTTTAAATTTTAAATCAATCTTAAATAGCATACGTTTTGTCATTGTATGTGATTTTATCCGTTCCACAAAGGTAACTCAAAATCCTCCCGGCTCCTCCTCACTTCTAGTACACCCCACCACCCAGCCTATAGATGGCGCTGTAGTTGAACGGGAGGTTGCTGCTCTGGCTAGTAACGTTACAGTTCCTCAGAATAAACAAGCCACAGATTAACGTTAGCATTACAACCTTGTCCGTTATTCTCATTCATTCAGGTGGGTTAAACAAACTGTATAAACGCCATAATACTGTTGATTCAAATGTAACATATTCATGAACAAGTCCATGTCATGTTGTGTCAATACGAACACGTTCTATGTTATTTTAGTGAAAAACCGGACTTAACGTCACCCGCGATTGTGAAGCTAACAAGCTAGCTAGCTAACATTACTTACCCTGATGAGGTCCACTACATTTCACCAAAAAAAGATTTGTATAACACTATCATTATGATCCACTGGAATTAAAAAATAGGTTTACTAGTTACATACTGTAGTTGTCTCCTTTGTTTATTAATGTTACCTAAATATATAAGTAAATTGTACAGAAACAACTCACCAAAATTGACTATTGCACAACAGATTTGACAAAATATTTCCACCAAGGGGGAGACACCCCCCCACCCACGTCCCTTGCCACTGGATCTTTATTTCAGTCTCTCTCCCAGACCCAGGAGAGAGAAACAGCAGGAGAGCAGGTTAAATCAAACAAACACAAAACGCAGTCTTCACCCTACTTGCCGTGAAGCTTTCGGGCAAAAACAATTAACTAAAATAACAAACTAAAATAAACACTAAATTAAAACCCGCCTCCTCCGAGGGGGGAAATCCCCTTCCGGGGAACACACAACAAACAGACGCCACTGTGCATGTTGTACATCCATAACCCTGGGACAGAATATCCCAGTCATAAAAATCAATAAAAATAAAGTGCTCAGTACTTGAGTGCTGCTACCACATCATAACATAATCATCCACAAAATGACACAAAATCAAAACAGGACTGAAGCAGCACTGAAAGTAATAACCCAGTCACTACTTGAAAGTATAAAATTAGCTGTTCATCTTCAACAGCAGTCTCGCTCTTCTTGGGCTGAAGACAAGTCCTGCGATGCTAAATAGCCTTTCACAGGCTGCTGAGGCAGGTAGAGGCGTGTTCAGCTTCACAGACAGCTTGCACACAGCTGGAAAGGACTTCATCGAGTCCATATGATCTGCTGAAATGGCCAGGTATCTGTCCAGTTCATTGGAGCCGTCTTGTGCTTGAGGCGCCTGCAGGGCAGAGAAGAAGTCTTCTTCGTCAGATGAACTGGTGGCATCACTTAACTGCAGGGAGGGGTGCTTCCATGTGTTGCTTGATGTAGTCCACCCCTGAAATATAGTGAGGATGCGGTGATAAAAATATAAATGATAGGATTAATACAACTTTCTAACATGTTATGACCCCAACCTAAGGTTTTGTACTAAATAGTTTGTTTTAATTTGAGGTGTATACATTTAGTTTCATGCATCCATAATCGATTTGTGAATTTGTGTCAAAATGTACACCATACACTTATTTTTCATTATCCCCATGTTGTCTTACCCATTCTGATTGTGGCATCATCTTTTGTCCAAGATGTTCAGAACTTTGGAAGAAGAATCGCAGCTGCGATCAACTCAGGGTCTTCTGTCATGTGGCCAAACCAATTCTTTATTCCCACCTGTATCAGAAATCACAAATGATTTTATAGCCATGTAGGCTTCCACTTACTAGGAATTTGTTTTGGTACATTGGTGCATGACAGTAAACAATAAATAAACATTGTGCAAGGAATGAGATACAATACAATATACCTGTAGGGCATCCACCAGAGACCTGCAGTATTTCAGTCGCAACTTGACTCTCAAGTTTGGCGGTCAGCAGGTTGATTGTTGGAAGTAGCCACCCCATCTGGACATTTGCTTCTGCTTGCAAGAGCTGTTCTGCAGCACTGAACACAGAACCGACAGCACCATGCCCATCAAGTGGGAGTGGACGCAGAGGTGCTCCTGGCTCAACATGGCGGTGCTAGAGGTGAAGCAGGACATCCTGGACCGGCAGAAAAAGGTGGAGGAGGTCAAACAGAGGGTGGAGCTGAGCAGGAGGGACACAGCGAACGAGATGGGGGAAGGCGTGCAGGTCTTGGCCGCCATTTTGCGCTCTGTTGAGAAATGCCAGGTGGAGCTCAGAGGGGTGATCGAGGGGAAGCAGAGGACTGTGGAGAAGAGGGCCAAAGGCCTCAAGAGACATCTGGAGCAGGAGATCGGAGAGCTAAAGAGGAGGAATGCAGAGCTGAAGCAGCTTACGCACACAGGACAGTGCTCACATTTTACACATCCCATCCCAGCACACCCCCCTGTGCTCTAGGGACTGGCCTGACATCATCGTTCACACTGACCTGTGCGTGGAGACTGAGGAGTGTGTTCTCTCCACTAGAAGAAGTCTTCAGAGTAAAGCTAAGGGAACTGACAGACGTTGAGTTTAAGAAAATTCAACAGTACGCCGATGACATGACTCTGGACCCCGTTACTGCACATTTCAACCTCACTGTGTCCAAGGACAGGAAAGAGGTCCGATATCACAACTGGAAACAGAATCTCCCTGACAACCCAGAAAGGTTTTATCCAGTCTTAGGAAAATAAATGTTCACTTCAGGAAGACATTACTGGGAGGTGCAGGTGGAAGGAAATACCTCGTGGTATTTGGGAGTTGCCCTGGAATCTATCAAGAGGAAGGGGAGCATTACACCTAAATCTCAATATGGTCTCTGGCTACTGCATCTAAATGGGGGAATTCTCAAGGCTCTTGGTAACTCTCCAGTCAAGCTCAGTCTGAGTTCAATGTGCAAAAAAGTGGGTGTGTATGTGGACTATGAAGAGGGCCAGATCTCGCTGTACGATGTGGAGGCCAGGTCTCCTATATTCTCTTTCATGGATAACGTCTTCACCGACAAACTCAGCTTGCTCTTAAATCCTCAATCCGATGACAGTGACATTTCTCCTGTCACGAAGGCCACATATTAATTTGTCACTTATTAATTTCAAGATTAAAGCAAACTGCATGGGCCAAATAGCCTACAGTATTTCTGGTGGCCTGCTCTCCTGCAGATCTTCTGAGGCTAGTTGTTTTATCATTTGAATAATTAAGTCTTCAGACGAAACAGAAAGCCACAAATGAGATTTGCTTTCTGTTTCAGTGTGTGAAATCTGTGCTACTGATGTGAATTTTTTAATTCGAATTTATTTTCGAATAAAGGCAGCCTATTATCAGTTTGGTACGTAAAAAGGCCAACTAGTTAATTGGTTACGGTGCCAATCAAGACAAACAATATCACAGTTTGCAACATAGTCATGAGTTTGAGCACGTGTTAATTTTGTATTCTGAAATATCATCGTGAGCTTTGTATGCAAGTGGACCAGGTTTGAACTAATGTGTCCCAACTCCAGGTTTTACATACTTTTTTTTGACATTTTCTCCCCTCTTTCATTCCACTAATTTCTTTAAATCTCACTGCAAGTTGTTGTACTTCTCAGGTCATTTATTAGGTTGGGTCTGACCTACATGGACACTTGCTGTTCCATTAAGTGGACGCCACTGACAGTGGACAGAGCATCACGCTGTGTTTTGTAATTTAACTACCAGAAAATATACATGCACAGGATATGATACATATTATTAAATTATTTATTATTTATTTATTAAATTACAAACATTTCATCCAGTTATTGTTTAACAGCTCGTCAGATATCAACCGTCGCCGTCTGTCTCCTCCTACAGAAGCTCGGAGGGGCTCTTGTGTTCATGGCACCCTTCATAATGTTCAAATAACAATCAATTAAATAGGAAGGTAATTACTAAATGAACCCCACCTGTGCGCCTCCCACAAGGAAGGCGCAACACCGCCACCCAGCGGTGAGTCTGGGGAAAAACCATGAAGGGGCGACCCCTGACGACCCTTCGGCCCCCCGCCGGTGAAAATCCTGGATCAAGGACGGATCCAAGATGTGACGGGACGGAACCCAACTGCGCTCCTCAGGACCGTAACCCTCCCAGTCCACCAGGAACTGAGTACCCCTGCCTGCTCGCCGCGAGGCCAAAATACTCTGCACCGTGTAAGCGGGACCACCCCCAACGATACGAGGCGGGGGCGGCATTACGCAGGGTAATGCCTCTTTAGTTCGGAGAACGCCGCCTCCGCTTTAGGAGTCCATTGGAACCGAGAGGGAACCGTTTTTTTTGTAAGCACAGTGATGGGGGCGACCACTGAACTAAAATTGTGGATAAACCGTCTATAAAAGTTAGCAAATCCCAAGAACCACTGGACCTGCTTAACTGAACCAGGGGATGGCCAATCCCTGACCGCAGTCACTTTTTTGGGGTCCATTTGGATCCTTCCCTCAGAAACAATAAATCCTAGAAAGGAAACTGACGGTACATGAAACACACATTTTTCCGCTTTCACAAACAGCCTGGCTTCTAACAGGCATTTAAGCACCTGTCTAACGTGCTTGACGTGCTCAGTGAGGGAAGTGGAGAAAATCAATATATCATCCAGATACAGTAAACGAAGACTGATTTTTCCAAGCGGCATAACCAGGTACTCATAGTGGCCACTGAGTATTAAAAGCCGTTTTCCACTCGTCCCCCTGTCGAATCCGCACCAAACTATAGGCGTTACGAAGATCCAATTTGGTAAAAATGGACGCCCCTTGGAGAAGTTCAAGCGCTGAATTCATGAGGGGAAGGGGGTATCGATTTTTTATTGTTATATTATTTAAGCCTCTATAATCGATACATGGTCGTAAACCCCCGTCTTTTTTACTAACGAAAAAGAACCCCGCCCCAGCAGGAGACGTGGATGACCTGATAAACCCGTTAGCTAACGATTCGGAAATGTACGCTTTCATAGCCGCACTCTCACGGACCGACAATGAATATAAGGATCCGCGAGGAGGGACCGTGCCCGGCTGCAACTCAATGGCGCAATCATAAGGTCGGTGAGGCGGTAGCTTAGTAGCCCTTTGCTTACTAAAAACCTCGCTCAGGTCTGAATAACCTTTAGGAATGCCTGTGGGCAGAGGATATCATTCCGCGCTCATGAGTTCCATCCCCTCCTGTGCCTTAGGGGGAACTGGCTCGATGACGTCAGGTCGGAACCTTTTATGGGGGTCGGGACTGGAGTGACTAACGGGTTGTTTAGGAACCCGAGATTGAGCCGGTTCCACATCAGTAGGTGGTATGTCCATGTTTGCCTCCAAAGAATCGAACGAGTGATTCTAGGTCACTAATCTCCCCCGCAGTGGACTACTCAAACGGGACTCCCCAGTCACACTGCGGATCCCATTCAAGTTCTCTCTCCGTCTCATTGGAATGCACGGAGGACGGGACATGATTAGGCGAACAGCACAATGATTCGTCGGTCTCAGAATCGGTCTCGCTGTTATTAGACCAACCGAGACCGACGACGAGGGGATGAGGTAAGCAACCGCACGAGCACTGAACCCCCCATTGTAAAATTGTGTTCCTGTTGCTGCCCCAGTTAACCTGTGGTTTGTGTCTAATCAACCAGGAGTGTCCAAGAACTAATGGATACGTGGGAGAATCGACCAAAAATAACTTTATTCGTTCGGTGTGTTCCCCGTAAGCGATGCGCATAACCACAGTCTCGGTCGACTCCTTAATGCTACCGGAACCAAGAGGGTGACCGTCAAGAGCTGTGACACCACAGGGTTGTGAAAGGACCCGAACAGGTAATTTAACTCTTTTGGTCCATCCGGAATCCACAAAACAATCTACCGCCCCGGAATCGAGAAAGGCGTTTATTTTTGTGTTTTGTTTTTTCCAGGATAGTTCCACCGGAATAAAGGTTCAGAAGACTGATGACTGATGTCTCGCTACCGGCTTCCGACCTGATAGCGAGACTATTCGTTTCCCTTAAGTTTGGGACAATTCTTCCTGGTGTGATCCCTCCGTCGGCAGTACCGACACCAGCTCATACGAGCATCCTCTCCGACCTGGTCCCGAAGGCTAGTACTGTCTACCTCCATGGGTTCGTCTGGCTTGCCCAAAACCTTTGAACATGGAGACGAAAACCCTTTCATCGGAACCAGGTGCTTTCTATCCTGTTTCTCACACTCACGCTCTCTAATACAGTTGTCAATCCGTATAGCAGTGGTCACTAACTCATCAAAAGAATCCAGTACACCAATAGCTGCCAGAGCGTCTCTCACCGGATCGGATAGAGCGTTAGTAAAAAGCGTCATGATAGGGCTCTCTGGCCAACCGGTAACCCCCACCAGAGTTCAGAAAAAAATAGAAAACTCTGCCACACTTTGGTTACCCTGGCGCATGCGCGTCAACCTCGTAGCAGACTCCTGGTCGTGGAATTCATGGTCAAAAACCAACTCCATCCTTTTCATAAACCCCAGAGTCTGCCAACACAGGAGCTTGAGAACGTATTAGTGGCACTGCCCACTCGAGGGCAGCACCCGTCAATAAAGATAAAACAAGTGCGACTCGCAACTCCTCTGAGCAATATCTAGAGGGTTGTGTCTGAAAAACAATTTGGTGCCAAAACCCCTGCATTTTCCAGACTCGCCGCTAAAGCGGGGGAGATTCTCACTGTGCATCAGTGCCTGCTCTTCATCTTTATCACAGCCCCTCTTCCTCTTCACACCTCTCGTTTCTTGGGGGCCATATTGCTGCAGTTGATCTGCAGTGTGGCCTTGCTCTCCTACAGGGAAGAGTGACACAGGAATATAATATGTTAATATATGCCATTTAGCAGATGCTTTTATTAAAAGCATCTTACAGTAGCGAATGCATACATTTTTCAGTATATGTGGTCCCAGTGGGAATCAAAATCCACAACCTAAGCATTGTCAACCTATGAGAACCTGTCAATCAACCTACTGAGCCACACAGAACCACAGGATGTTGAAGCCCTTTATGCAGCCTCCCTTTATTATAACATGGGAGATGGACGCATCATGACTCAGGAAGGTTATATCTCCAATCTTTCTTTACTTAAGGCAGTAAGAATGCTACACAAACCTCCCAGGTGAGAATCCGGTCTGTCTCAGGAAAGGAGTAAAAGTTGCTCCTGGTCACAGTCAAAAGCAGCCTCTGACATCCTGGGGAGGGACATATTGAGACAGTCAGATTTGCAGACAGGAAGTGAGGGCCAACAGTGGTTCTGCTCTCTCTTTGAGCTATGCTAAAGGTATTTTGCAGAAAGCCAGGCTGATAGAGATAGACATAAGCAAGTGTGGACAAGCAAACTGACTTCAAAGGAACAA
The DNA here is from genome assembly GCA_029706075.1 of Aldrovandia affinis. NCBI lineage: Eukaryota > Metazoa > Chordata > Actinopteri > Notacanthiformes > Halosauridae > Aldrovandia > Aldrovandia affinis. The sequence goes on along the minus strand of JAINUG010000003.1, from coordinate 5,824,285 downwards.
TTGTTCGTTTGTAACGTTTCCCCAACGGCAGGAAACCTCCTTCCCATTGGTTTAAGACCCTTGGAGGGCTGTTCTAACAACCTGTTATATCTTCATGTTAGCCCATAGCTCCATTTACCTGTAAGTTAACGCCCTGTTACTTCCCCCTTGTGATTGTTCCCTCCCCTTCCGTTGTGTTGGATATAAATATCCATTTGAATTTGAAGGCGGGAGATTCGCTGTCCTGCGTGACACGGGTCTCCGTGCAGCTGCTCGTAATTAAAGCTTTAATACTGTTTAAAGGAATTCTCTCTGATCCTACTGAGTTTTAATTTCCACGACACAAGTAACCTTCCGTTCTGTTTCCCTGTCTGATGCCAACTTCACTCCTTGCTCCAAGTGTGCCCTGCAACATGTCTGTGTTATGGCGTTACCTCTTTGAAGCACATGCCTGGCATATCATCCTCTTCCCACAAGCATCGGAAGTGTGGTCACCTCATGCAGCCATGTCAGTCTTGGGAATAGTAATGTCTTTGCTTTGGCTTGGTGGGCCTGCAGCACAACAGCCACGTTCATCCACCCAGAAAGGCAGAAATGAGCAGTCAGAACTGGTGCTGCATGGAGACCAGAAATCTCCCATGCAGGGAGCTTCATCAACTGGGCTGAAACCAACACCAGGGTGTTTGGTACATGGGCACTTCCTCAAATTTAATTTAATTTCTCATTTTAAGTGTAGGTTAACCTTTGGGGTTTTTACGAATGTGTGTGTGGGCTTGCCTGCTGCATGGAGACTCGGGGCTGTGTGTTCCTGTGCTGCTGAGGGTTGTGGACCTCAGCGGTGTACTAGGACACAACACGCAGCTGCAGTGCTGCAGGGGCGGGTCCCCATGCTGTGATTGCCTGGGGAGAAGGGAGCACGCTCATTACCACAACATGTACAAACAAACAGGAACTCTTCACCAAATCTGGGAGTGGAGGCTACAATGCAGACATAACGTCTCGCTAGGAGGTCACCATCATCATTGTCATCATCATTGTCATCCTCATCATCGTCATCATCATTGTCATCGTCGTCATGTGAGAGCCAGCAAGGTGGGGGGAGGGGGTAAAATGGAGTCTTCCTCTTCACATTTCTTCTTTCTGATCACGCACAACGGGAAGAAGAACACACATTTTGAGACCAAAACAAAGGTTTTAAACGAGAAGATTAAAGCCTTCGGGATTTCAGTTTATGAAAAAGAGAAAAGAAAAAGAGGATAAACGGGCCAAAGATAAAGATGTGTTATGTCATCTCATCATGAACATTATGTTATGTTTTGAAGTTCATTGTGTTTACCTGAAAGCTTTGCGGCAAGTAGGGTAAAGATTTTGTTTGTATTTATTTTTATTTTACCCTCCTGGTCTCGTTCTCTGCACGTGGTGGTGTGCAGAGAACTTCTCTATTGTGAAAATAAAAATCTGGTCCGTGGATCGCAGAATCCAGTCTGTCTCCAGACTGCTCTGTTCCTGTCCAGGGATTGTCACGTGGCATGTGACAAACTGATTTTGAGATTGTCCTTGTCAAAGCAAATAATTCGAAAGGCTCACCTGAGGCTAATGAGCAATCAACTCCGCTGTGAGCCATTGCCTTCATTAGGTTTTTGATACAACTTGTTTTTTTGTGGTTTAAAGGATAAGAACAATAAACTGGCCATTGGCCTATTGGAACTCTGCTTTTTTGTTTGCCTTTCATCCACTCACCATCTGGCATGGTGGCCACCCCTGCCCGTTTGCTACAGGTATTGAATTGTACCTTTAGTCAGAAGAACATAATTGTACCCCTGTGAGAAAAATAATGTTTACACCGGGCTCCAGACTAACTTTTTACATTGGTGGCACTGGTGCACCTAACTTTTTTTTAGGTGCACCCAAGATTTTCCGCAGCGCCTTTGGACATCGCTTTTTTTTGTCAGTTCCCAAAGACATCCTTTTTGCTGCCAAGTTAGCTTGAAATCAAGAATAGCTAATGAACAACATTCAAGGAACGTCAACTTGGATGCCATTTGAAGACAAATGTTGGCAGTTTATGAATAACTGTGGGGGATACCACATAGGGACATGTACATAATTCACAGTGAAATTGCTAATGTATAACGTAATATCACCTTGTGATATGTTCGGTCCTAGGTTAAGCTATTAGTGCAAGGGGTGTGCAACAAATGAGTTTCTCAAGGTCTTTGTTTTCGTACAAAATAGTTCAAAAAAAGGAACGTCCTACATACATTTTATGCATGTTCCATACACACATTTTATTTGAAATGAATGATAATCCGTAATTTAATTTACTGTTATAATAACTGCAGTACCACAAGTGACTTATATGCAGGCTTCTTACAGCAAACAATTTCCTGCTTGTAGGCCTACTCAAACCAGTGAATTTAATGCAGAATTGACTTAATATTTTATTCATTATTAAATCCCACAATGCTGTTACAATTAAATATGCAAACATTTTACAGCAATGACATGTAGTCATAAACTGTATTTAAATGCAGGAATAGGGATATAACCTAGAGATGAAATCTTATGGCTGCACGTTCACACAGCAAATAACTACAATATCAATCTCTGTGTCCACTAGGCCTGTGGTTCCCAACCTTGGTCCTGGGGACTCACTGTGTATGCAGATTTTTGTTACTACCAGTCTCTTGGTCAATTAAGGTTGTTGAAAACATCTGTGTAAGTTCTACAATCATTTTTTCTTTAAACTTATTTTAACACAATGCAGGTTTGACTGGTTGCCAATTGCTCTGTCATTGAATCCTTCATTTTCCACAAATGGTTTCAGTGACCAGCTGTCCACTTTCAAAAATTAGGCCCCCACTGATTTCACCTGTCAGTCTACAATTGAATAAATTTCCTTTTAAAGGAATCATGTCTCATACAGTGCATTACAGAAAATGAGAGCATTACTGTTGATCTAAATGATTACAATTCCAGGGATGTAAACATGAGACATGTATTGTTCGTGGCATGCATAGCTATTTCTGACATATGGCCTTAAGAAAGTAAATCAAGCTTTAATAGAAATTAAAAGTGTCTAATTAAGAACAATTAACAGCCAGTTACAATGGAGAGGTTACAATGATGATTCAAACGAAAACCAACATACACAGTTGGTCCTCAGTGTGGAAACATACCTACTGACGAACTGAAAGGTAAAACCTTGGTTTACGTATAGGATGATTTTAACCTGCATTAACGACTGTTCAGATATTCTTGTGGGGAAACTCCATTAAGTGGTTTCTTATTTTATTTACAATTACAAATACAATTTACAATTAAATTATGTATTTATAAATGCTATGGTATTGAAACATACTGTAGCGAGCATGCATGGTGGGGTGTACCGAGAAGACACACGGAGTCCAGCAGCAGTTCAAAGATGGCTACGCGAATAGCCACTTTATTAAAAGGGCGATAATATCCGTGTCTAATACACCGCACGACCCCGGATATTATCTCAGGAACTCTTCTTCGGTGCAGGGGTGTCCATTAAAGGACACGCCAGACCATCAGTCTCTTCAACCAGTTGGCACAACAACCAGGAAGTACACTCAATCCCTAAGAACACTCAATCAATGATGAACACATTTGCCACGAAACTACAAGGGACTACACTGAATAGTAGAGCGACCGGTATGGCTCTAACATTTAGCTCACCGCGACCAGCTAGCTAACACACAAATGGGCTAAACAATAACACATGCAACAAGGTTAACAACACAAAAGGGGGTAACGAACAAACACACAATAGCATTCCCCCATAATGCCCTGCGCACACATTTCTGCGTAGCGACCCCCCTGGATCGCTAAAATACGATCTCATGGAGCCAATTTACTATTATCAACGCAATTATTATTACGGAATAATACACCCTAATAACAAAAAGACCCTTCGCTAAACCACGCCCCTAAACGCAGACTGACCAATCACAGCGCAGCATAGGACAGGCTCCGACAGTTTATGGCAGGGCTCCGTTGACTCTGACGGAAAAGTTTGAGATTTTCTTCATTTTCAAGCTGGTTTTGTGGACTTTTAGCTAGTTATGGTTAAACGTTGTGCCTGGGGCACTTGTAACAGTGACACTCGTTACCCGGAGAGGTTGGAAGGAGATATACGGTTTTTTTTCCCTTTCCAAAACCAAAATCAAATCCTGAAAAGTGTTAGCCAGCTAAGCTAACGTGGCTATGGTCTGGATACTTTGTCAATGGGAAGCCCAGTCCCGAGTACCCAAATCTTGTGGAGGACTGGGCTGACACTACTGATATTTTTTGCTTTACAGAGGTCCAGGGTATGGATAAGTCCGATGAGATGGGCACAGAAACCTGTGGAGCTAACCAGAGTAATGTCGTTACAGGACACTATAGGCTACTAATGTTACGCTAGTTAGCTAATCCTAGCTAACTTACTACTGAATGTAACGTTATATAGGCCTACTGCTTTTGCTTTTTAATTATTGTAATAGTGAATAGAGACCTACCCAGCTTTACAGGAACAGTGTTGCTCCTTAATGTCGTTGTCCTCTGTCTCAATCGCCAGGTGATGCGGTGGTTCACTTTTACTCTGTGATCTGTAGGCTTTCGCTTCCATCTTAAAAATGTTACGTCATTTTGTTGCTGAGTCAGTGTGATATCTTGAATATAACCTTCAAATGCATATTGTAGACCCTTCTGTCTGCTATCTGAAATCGCTTTTTCTATTTTCCAAAAATTGGACAATATTTCTCCAGGGAGTGCAGTTAGCGACAGTGGGAGCGCCATGCTGGCTCCGAAAGCTTGACAGACTTAGCAACAGTAACTAAGGGGGCGTGGTTTAGCGAAGGGTCAATTTAGAAGTCCGTTTGGCAACAATCTCTCTCTCTCTCTCTCTCTCTCTCACACGCACGCACGCGCGCAGATGACTGGTGTACAAACACATAGGCTGTGTTCGAAACCGCTCACTCGTTCCCTATTCCCTATATAGTGTTTACTATATAGTGTACTATGTAGCGAACGACAAACTGTTTTCGGATACTACAACTGAACGTCATTTGCGTCAAAAAAAAAGTGCCGGATATTCAGGTGACGCAAGCGGATGCGCCCAGTATCGCGTAAACAAACCGAGCACTCATGGCAGCAGGTTGAAATGTACTCAGGTGGTATCGGGTTTGCATGTTCAGTTTTGAATGTTAAATCCCAAATAAATTGTTGAAATTCTAATGATGTGCAAGTGTGGTTTTGTCAACTGTGGTGCTGTCTGCTAGCCACCGCTTTAGCCACCAATAGCTACCGTTATGGAAGTCGTGAGCTAACTAGCTCGTGTGCTAACGTTAGGATAACTCACGAGCTCACGACTAGCACCAACTCCCATAGCGATAATAACGGTAGCTATCGGTGGCTAAAGCAGTTAAAATGTGAACTAACGTTACCACCATGATTCCTGTTTCTGTTTTACTGCTGTTGGCTCAACTTTTGTTCTTAAGGCATAAACGTAAGTGTATGTATGACGGTATGACACGACCGCATGCATTGTGGTACACGGGATAAATTGTAGGGTACATTCGCTGTTCACTACAAATCACAGTGAATTGTGGGTATTTTCTCGTTCACTATATAGTGAACGAAATTAACAGTTTAGAATTCGTCGCACACTACAAAATGGCGTACACACTATATAGTGCACTATATAGTGAATAGGGAGCGGTTTCGAACACAGCCATAGTAGCCTATTAGGTGACTACAGTGCATATAGAAATAGAAATAGTTTCACTAAGCACCTGTATTGTATATTTAATACAGGATTTACTTGGTAAAATTAGGCTTAATTAGCCGCACTGGAACAGCAAAAACAGGATTTACTTGGTAAAATTAGGCTTAATTAGCCGCACTGGAACAGCAAAAACAGGCTCTATACACAGTGAATCACTTACTACCACTTCTGATTGTGTTTTTCTCTCTCTGATAAATCAGAACAAAAAGCTGCATTTTCCATCCAAAACCATAAATTCGCCACCTCTGTCAAACTTGAATTACGACCAACTGGCAGCTGCCACCAAGTCCCACACTGAAACTCTAACGTTATACACGCGGCCCAACACAGCTACTACGCTTATTGACAAACTGTTGCGCTACGTATTAAACCAGCAATAAAGATTAAAATGCGGTAAAAGAGTGAGCTGTCTTACCTTAAAACGTGTTTTTTCCTCGCCTTCCTCTGGGCAAAAGCGTCCACCACGTCATTAAAATCCAGGCCTCTGACCATCAGTGACAAGGAGCTGAGGCGCCTCGGAGTCATCTTGGTTCGTAGTTCAATTTGTGCTAAGTGGAATGCACGACAAAGCTTTTTGAGTCTTCTTCGTAGCACATATTATGAATAACAAATAGCCTAACTTTAGGGATGGAAGCGTCAGGTAGCCGGTTAACTACATAGCTAACTTTCGTTAATAGCAAGTCTATTAATTCCCTAGTAACAAACACAAACAGTACTGTATCTTGGGTAAGCTATACAGGCAGGGTTAGCTAGCTAGCTAGCTAGCTACCTTCTGTGTCGTTGGCATCAACATCGGTAACGTTCACAGCCACAGCTTAGCTGCTAAATTCACTATCGAGCTGGCTGGCAGTGCGTACATCCACTGCAGCAGGTTTGAAATAATTCGAAATTGCGGGAATAGCCGCCAGCATTGCACTCTTTTATTTCCCTCTTTCCCCACTGCTCCCCCGTCTATCCATTTAGATTTTTCCTATTTGTTTTGACGTACCCTCATCATGATTCATTCATTCATTATTCATTAATTCATTCACATCTGTGATGACTTGATGAGCTTCATCCAGCATTCCCTGTTAAACACTGCTTTGCGAAGAGACAATCCGCACAGTCCTGTCTCCAGTTCGATGGACGATTTAAGGGCGATGTTAGGTCGACCTCTACGACGGGGATCATGATTGGTCCAATTAAATCACCCTATAAAGATGAAAGCCAATAATATAACGCACGTATTTTTTTGAAACTTAACCGTTAAACTCAGTGGATGGGGGGAAAGTGGAATGCGCTAGCTAGTTGCACAGGCCAGTTGATTCCTTGGAGGCGGGAGGCGGGAGGCGGTTTCTCAGCGGGAGTTACGCTGCGTGTATTCAACTGTCTTATTTGTGAGAGCGAGTGACGGGACGGGGCCCTTTGGGCTCAAGGGCCCATGGGCAACGGCCCAATTGGTCCGGTTCAAGATCCGTGCTTGCTTACAGTAGTGAATGCATACATTTCTCAGTATATGTGGTCCCAGTGGGAATTGAACCCACAACCTAAGCGTTGACAACGCCATGCTCTACCAACTGAGCCACAGGAAACCGTACATAGGTGTGAAACGCACGTTTTAAACGTTTTTTAAAATGTTTTATTATTCCGTGCATCTGTTTTCTTGTAAATGTGGACGTAGTTCAAGGGAAGCGGGGTTTAACTATTAGATGTCTTAATTATGTTCCGTGTGGCGACAGGCGCGCAGACAGGAAAGACTACAATGCTCACGCACGCACAGTGCTTATTTCATTTGTATTAGCTAAGTAGTAGTTGAGGAGTCATCTGGGGGCGAATTACCTGCCAAGACACTCCGGGGGAGATCAAAACTGCGTCTTTAGTTAGTTTTTTGTATATAGGTAGCCATATAAGTCTGCTCTCTGCAACAATTAAAGTAGGCTACTCCGGGGCTCGTTTATCAATAGAATGAAGCACACTGGCATGTATGTTGCTCATGGGTTTGAAATTCCAAAACGGTCGCCAATCTCCCTTTGGGCCCGTGGCCAAAAAGCCAAGCACTGACAGCACTTGGACATGCGTTGGAATGGCATAAGATCTTCTTGTTTTCCCCGTTAAGTCTGTTGCACAGCCTCAATAGAAGGGTTCTAGGGAATCGGAACCGGCTCATGAGCCACTCATCATCCTCGGCAATGTCCCTGAAAATGCGATCTCGCCCGAAGCTCTCTCGCCAATTCCTCTAATAGCGCAAGGTCCGCCATTGCAAGCTTAGACTTCACAGCATTTTGGGCCTTTAAATAGTATTTCTCATCAATTAATTATTTAAAAAACAAAACTGCAATTATGAAATCATAATACATCTTTGTAATGCTATTACTCATTTCATTTTTTGTTTTACTTAATTAAAATAGTATTCGCAGTTAGTTTCTTTATAATTTGTCTTTCTTTATATTTCAGTAGCCTATTTCAGGACAAAATATGTAGACAAAGAAGCCTATTTAATGACCAATTTCATCAATAAAAGTGAGAGATTCGAGTTAAAAGACGAACTACGTAGTTTACACACACTGCTCATGGTCTCAGGTTTTCATACATTTCCTTCGCACGTCCGAACAAGTTTGGACTACCGAAAACTTTGATAAATCCACATTTTCATGTGTAAATGTTGGTATGAAGGAATTACGAGAAATTTCGAGAAAGTGCATTATCCTTTTCAAGTCTATATATTGCTGTAAAATAGTGCAATTACAGCAGAACTGAACTGTATCTTTTTTTATTACTTTCTTCAAATGAAAAAGTATCTGAAATATGTGACTGACTGTGGAAGATACAAGAGGATACATATTCACTTTTTCTCATTTTTTATGTTATATTTGTTATTAAATATATTTACTAAACATATTTACAAAAAGCTGACAAGAAACCACTTTATAAATCAGACAGCCTAACCACAATTCAACCAAAACCTTGTAAATGTGTGTGTTGTTCCTTACCTTTACCAAAAAGCCCTTTTCTTTATGAAACAATAAACATTTCAAATTGAAATTCTGTCATGGTTCTATATCCAATATAAGCCAACAAATTATTGTACAATCCCCTTACTGTCATTTTGGCATTTAGCAGACTCTTATCCAGAGCGCTTACAAGATGTGCATTAATACATGGTAAGATCAATCATAGTCACTGTGACTGATTATGAATAGCAATAGATCAAGGCAGCACCAGACTGGATCAGATAAATACTGTTGTTAAAATGTATTGTGTGATTATGCATCCCAAGTGAAAATTATTTAGCACACACACACGATTCCTGGAAAATGGTATAGAATTAAGAGCAAGAAATGGTAGAGGTTTGAATTGTACTTATTATTGCATTACATTCTCTGTGGCAACTGCTTTCTATGCATTCAAAATAATTTGATATCAGCAATTAAAGGGTTCAAACTCCATATGTATGATGTGGAAAATGCACTATGTCTGGTGTAGCTGTTCGGACTTCAGAATCATTCACAGCATTTCACATGCGAATAAATTGAAATGTAAACAATTATTTTGTGTCCAGTTTACATTAATCCACAATTTACCATACAATAGATGCAGTGACATATTTTTAGATTTACATTACATTTAAAATTGTAATTGATTTTCGTTTTGCTGAGAATATCATAACCATCATAACATCCTTGGTTAGGCATGAGGTATTTGTAATACTGGGACATCTCATTTCAAACAGAGCAGAAACTTTCCTAAAAATATTAATTAAAAGGAAACCCCATCCACTACCAGCCATCACTGCTGTCATTTTCATAGTGATTATTATTGAGGTTCCTATTTTCTCATCTGTACTCAGGACCATTAACAGAACTGCAATTAGAGGTTAGTTGTTTGAAAAAAAAAGGAAAATAAAATCCGCCAGCATCGACTGTGGCACCCCCCGACGGACACTCGCAGTACTGCACCCATTCAAAGGATCCCTCAAGCATTGCCTTTATTTCGGAAGTTCAATGTAGATCTGTATGGTGTTTTTGCTTTAGAAGTGACAGCAAAGTGGGCTGCTGGGGGGCTCATCCTGTTAAGGCACTGTTCTAGTGTGTGGATGAGCCCCACGGTCTGGTATTGAATCCAAACCATACCAGTGCTGACTGTGCGCTGTATAATTGGCAGTTGTGTCACCCAGGGAGGGAGGGATTTGATGTCTTGTTGCACACCAGCAACCACCACTGGTCAATCGGGTACCCACAGTCTGCCTGTATAAAGCTTGATTGTGAACTGTGTTCGTCCGACTCATGTCTGTGCAAGCTTAACTTGTAGACTGCTGTGTGAAAAGTGGTCGCTGACATCACATGTTTCACGGGAGAAACGCATGCTTGTGTTCTCTCAAATTGACAGCCAAAGTGTTGCTTAGAATAGGATTGGGTATTCCTATTTGGGAGAAAAGGGATAAAGCATACTTTTTCCCCTAATTGACAGAAAAGAGATGCTAAGCCAAGAATGTTGTGTGATATCTTACAGACTCACTAACAGAGCATAGCAAGAAATAATTAGGCTATAGGATACTGCCTCAGCATTTGAACAAATTTGTTTATCCACAATTTTAAGTAACCAGAGCACCTCAAGGTCAAATAATACTCAGTACACACTTCAACTTATACATACTTATTATCTTCAAGTACCCCCTGGGTAGCTGCATCTCAAAAGCATTTTTCTATACACAAAATGAAAATGATAAAATGTGATACTAAAACACAGGGGGAGGGCATGAACAACTGTTTCCTGAGGATGATTGTTTTTTTTCTTTCTGACTGACAGCAGTTTCGTTCAGCATGTCCCTCAGTTCCTTCAACCTCTATGCTTTGCCCCTCTTCATCATGTCACAGGGTGCCCCTCCAGCTCTTGGCTCCGCCCCCTTTCTGGTGTTTTTTGGCAAGCTTGTACTTTTCCACGTATGCCTTCACCAAGTTGGCAACCTTCTCAGGGCTGATCTCCCCACTTTTGCTGTGGCACACCTAGTACACAAAGAAACGCATTAAAATGATTAATACATTCAAGCAAATTAGAAACATTCCTCATTTCCATTCACCAAGAGGCTAAAACGCAGGATTTGGCATCACCATGAAATGACTGGCTCCCCATCACGAGTTTATCATTATCAGGGTTAATGAAGAGCAGGATCATTTTAGTACTGAACACTGACCTTCTGGACAGCTTTTCCCCAGATTTCTTTGTATTCCTCCTTTGTGATTTCCTTCTTCAGGAAGAATGGTTTGATAGCCAGTTTCACCTCCTCAATGGCTCTTTTCTGCAGGTGTAGTTTCTTCATGTTCTGTCAATTAGCACAGGGCAAGCAGATCTAAATGCAATCCACTCTGGTACAGCTGCACACAAGCACCCACTCCCACAATGCACTCTGGTATAGCTGCACACAAGCACCCACTCCCTCATGTTTAAATGTTTGATATTGCTGTTCACTCTACCTTATAAAAACCGAAGCTAAAGGCTGAATTGTATTGCCACTGTATGAAACAGGTCCCAGGTTAAACTGTATTTCTACTGCATAAGACATATTCTAGGTTTTATTTCTACTGATGAGGATTTGAGTATTGTTCCTCTGTGTTGTGCAAAATGTGGAAATCAGCCACAATTATTTAATTATTTGCACAAATATGTGAGATAAAACAATGAATCAACAGTTAATTTACAATGAAGTAAATTCAGTTATGAATTTTAAGTAAATATGACGTCATTCATCCAGTGATGAAACAGCAGCATTATTAATGGAGCCCTGTGCGATTTGGTTGTTTTAACTTCTTTGGTTCTGCAGTGCTGACTTACATAATTTTCCACTTGTAAAAATTCCTAAAGAATATCAGTGTTGATCACAGCCCTGGATTGTCCTGAAGTGACTCACTCCTTTCACTTAAAACAAAACACCTGCTCCCAATCCTGTGGCCAATTAAGAAAAACGCACACTACAATTGTTTATTGAAGTTTGAGCTGTAAAATTCAGAGCAGTTATGGAGTGTTAACGCTATTCTCCCAGACTCACACAGCAAAGCTCACACTGGTCCCATCTGTCACTGCATGTCTTGTAGTGTAATATAATGTTAAATGTTAAAGTCCTAACTTCTCACAGGCTGTGTAGAAGCCTCTGCACTGAGCAATCATGTGATTAGCCTGATGAAGGTTGGCAGTAGTTTGAATCCAAACATTGTCATTCCTATGCTAAAATGGAAGGTTTAACTGTCCTAATCGAACCCCCAAGTGGGGTTGGAGGAGAGTATACCTGTACCTGGCTGGCAGGTGTGTGATGGCCATCCCTGCTGCTCTGCTTCAGAGTATTAAAAGGAAGCACTGTAAGATTAAAACAGTTAAATCAGTGTGATGATAGTGACCCATTCTCCATCATAGCCATAAATTCAGCTCATTCTCTAGATCAGGGGTGGCCAACCCGCGGCTCCCGAGCCGCATGCGGCTCTTTGCCTGGTTTCATGCGGCTCTTACGTTCATATCGAAGTTTGTGTTTTTCTTTTTTAATGTGCGTGTTCGCTTCGCTTGAGTTCAATACGGTATTTTCGTCAAACGCGCACCGCTCGCAAAATTTCAGAAGACGAAAAAAACCACAGTTAGGGCAGCGGTCCCCAACTTTTTTGCACCACGGACTGGTTTCATGCACCGGGTTTAAAATTAAATTAGGAGGGGCGCAATTTTTTTTATTCCTCTTACCACCCCTCCCCCCCGGTCCGCGAAATAAATGAACTGGTGTCCGGTTTTATTTCGCGTGTAGCACCCCCCCGTGATGTGGCTCTTTGCGGTAACACAGTAACAAATTTGGCTCTTAGTCTCTGACTGGTTGGCCACCCCTGCTCTAGATAAAGGTATTTAAATCAAAATGTCAAGTCAAACAGCACCCTATTCAAAATGAAGGCTTCACATACAAGTCCGTATTCACCGGTCTCACAAAATGTGTGTTTGTTTGACATTTTATCTCACAGATCTGTACTTAATGTAATAGAAACAGTGAAATTCTCCCTACCAGCCCTGACTCTGAAACAAAGCTCAATGGAACAAGAGTCATATTTCATATTCCATACTGTATCATATCTGAAAAGATCTGTATCATTCATGTCCAGGATGTCAGTCACACTTACTTCCTGTGGGCTTTGCGGGGGAGATGTCCACTTCCTGCAGGTTCCAGGTCACCCTCTTCGCTGGAGGTCTGGAGATGGTGCTGGAAGCCGTAATCCCAGCAGGCACTGTTTCAGGGTTGATTTTTGGCTGTTCCTCCTGCTTGATCACAGGTGTGTCTATAATCTTAGTGCATTCCATGTCACCTACAATCTCAGGTGAGTCCTTAATCTCAGCTCTTAAAGTCACCTTCTTCAATGGAGGTCTGGAGATGGTGCTGGAAGCTGTAATCCCAGCAGGCACTGTTTCAGGTTTGATTTCTGGCTGTTCCTCCTGCTTGATCACAGGTGTGTCTATAATCTTAGTGCACCCCATGTCACCTACAATCTCAGGTGAGTCCTTAATCTTAGCTCTTAAAGTCACCCTCTTCACTGGAGGTCTGGAGATGGTGCTGGAAGATGTAATCCCACTAGGCACTGTTTCAGGTTTGACTTCTGGCTGTTCCTCCTGCTTGATTACAGGCGTGTCCATAATCTTAGTGCACCCCATGCCACTTGCAATCTCAGGTGTGTCCTTAATCTCAGCTCTTAAAGTCACCCTCTTCAATGGAGGTCTGGAGGCCGTAATCACAGCAGGCACTGTTTCAGCTTTGATTTCTGGCTGTTCCCCCTGCCTGACCACAGGTGTGTCTGTAATCCTAGTGAACCCCATGTCACCTATGGTGTCAGGTGTTTCCATAATCTCAGTACCCCCTATGTCACTGATAGTCTCAGGTATGTCCTTAATCTCAGCTCTTAAAATTGCCTTCTTCACTGGAGGCCTGAAGGCCATAATCACAGCAGGCACTGTTTCAGGTTTGACTTTTGGCTGTTCCTCCTGCCTGACCACAAGTGTGTCCATAACCTTAGTGCACCCCATGTCACCAACAATCTCAGGTGTGTCCTTAATCTCAATTTTCCCCACATCACCTGCAGTCATTGGTATGTCCTTAATCTCAGCTCTACCCAAACTGCCTGCAGGCTCAGGTGTGTCCTTAATCTCAGCTCTCACCAAATCACCTGCAATGTCAGATGTGTCCTTAATCTCAGCTCTAACCACATCACCTGCAATCACAGTTGTTTCTACTTTGCCAGGCTTTCTGATACCCAGGCTGTGAAGGGTGTAAACTACCTTGAGATTTTCAGTAGACTTAGCAGAGGAGATCTCCCTCTCCTGTTTCTTTTGGTCTGTATTTTGTAGGGATGTGGGCAATACCTTTTCCTCTTGTGCCATGAACAGATTCTGCGGTGAAAGACTATCTGTGCTACCTGTTGTCTCACTGAGGAGTTCCATTTTCCCTGTGGGTGGAGTAACAGGTCTAGGATCAGTTTCCACAGTGGAGAGCATCTGAAGCCGGCAGGACAACTGTACAGGTGGCTGTACTGAGATCAGCTCAGTTTTTGTGTTTTTCTCCGAATCTGCTTTCTTTTTTTCCGTCCATTTGCTCTCCTTCCCACGTCCCCCCTCCTCTCTGTGAACCACAAAAGCAGAGAGCTCTTCTTTGACCCCACTGAGAGAAGTGCTTTTTTTGGTTCTCCTTTTTTGGGGTTTGTTCACTTCTTTGTCCCGACTGGGAGAAACAGGTTTGTTCTTTTTCATTTCTTTAAGGTCTGTGAAGTCTGTCAACACTTTGGGAGAGACAACTTTATGTTTTTTTGTTTTTTTCAGGTCCTTAATGTCTTTGGGAGATGCTGAAGAGGATCTTTTTGTACTCTGAGAGTTCTCTGTGGAGTGAGAGCTGTGTGATGGAACTTTTTTGATTTTCCTCTCTCTTGACAGAGATGTGGACAACTGTCTCTTCCTGTCTTTGGACTTGGACCTGTCCTTTGATTTAGATGAGGCTTGTGACCTCATCCAGTCTTTCCTCCGTTCTCTAGACCCGGATCGTGACCGAGAGTGATCCCGGCTCCCACTGCTGTTGTGTCTCCTATGATCCCTTTTATCATGTGTCCCATTTCTGGATCCGTCTCCACTGCTGGAGCGGGAAGGTCTGCATCTGGAACGTGAGCACGTGCGTTGTCGTCTCCTTCTGGATCTCTCAGGAGCCTTGGACAGTGGGCTTTCTGAGGAGGACAGTGCCCTTCTCCTTTCCCTGGGGTGGGAACAGTGCGCTCTCATCTCCCTGATCTTCCCTTTGGCCTCTGCCCCAATCCGGCTACTGTCCAGATCACCAGACACAGAATGCTGGTCCTTCAATTTGCACCTTCCCTCCAGATTGGAATTCTCTCCGGTGGTTGAACATGATGAAGACCTGGACCGGGAGCTTTGATCCTTTGGTTTGGATTTTACATTTATCTCACTGTGTAAGCTAGAGTCTTGTTTCTGGGACAGTTCATTGGGAGATCTGTTTTTTTCACTGTCTGTGTTCACTGCATCTGTTCTGCCATTAGGCGTGACAGGTTGCCTTTCTTGAGGCAAAGACTCATGGTGCAACCCTTCTATCTTAATCTCCTCACTGGAGCCTGAGCCTTTGTTTTTCTCATTTATGGCTCCATCAACTGTTTCAGGTTTCGTTTGCCAATCAGCATCGTCGTGGTTACATTGTGATCCATATGACACCACCCCCTTTTCTTCTGACATCACATATTTTGAGCGACAGCCCACATCGTCGCTCTCGGAAGCAGCATCTGAGGAATGTGAGTCTGACTCCGTGGGGTGGAACGGGTCATACATGTTTGTTCTTCGCTTCTCCCAGTCCTTGTCCTCCACAGACCCCAGGGTGGTGCCATGCACCTCTGGGCTGGTGTGGCATCTGGTGTGCCATGCACTCCTGCTGGCACTGATGCAGAAGCTCACTGTAGAAGAGGAGGTTGGGTTCACTGTGGAGGTGCAGGAGGAGGCTGAGGAGGAGGTGCCTGCTCTGTCGTAACTCTGCCTCCAACCAGCCTCTGCCCTCCCTTGTTCACCCTGGGGTGCTCCCTGCTGGCTGCTGTGGTAGGAGTCGAGGGAGCTGCTGTTGGTTCCTCTTCTGATCTTTGGTATCCGAGGTAGCCCAGACACATCAAACCACACAGGTTTTGGAGGGGCCTTTTTCACTGCCCCTGTCCCCAACCCTGTCTCTGTCCCCATCTCTTTGGAGGCCCATTCAGATGTGCTGTTTGTGTTTTTCAGAGGGAAGGAATGGCTGCTGTCGATGGTTTTACTCCAGCTTCTCTGGCTCAAGCCCACAGGATTGATAGGGTTAGGTGCACCAACGTTAGAGGGCCTTTGGGGTACAGGGTTGGGTGAGCAGACGTTTGCATTTCCTAGTACAATGGGAGGCGTGAGTGGAGATGTAGACTTTGCTGGGGATGAGCTGTGGTTAGGAGAGCTTTGAGATGAGGACAGCCTAAGCGGGAGGGTGTGGGAAGGCCCTGCATCTCTGCTGGTCTGAAAGGCATTCAACCCAAAGCCAGTCTCCATCCCCACATGGACCTCTGTCTCTAACTCTGTATTACTGTTGCTGGAAATGCTGGTCTTTGATGACAATGTGCAGGCTAGAATACAAACCAGACACATATGAACATATTCCATCCACTGTAACTGTTGTGCACATTCATCTCTGCTGATCACAAAACTTTAAGGAAATGATAGTCACCCAAAACCCACCTGGCTTTCCCAGCATCAGAGAACCATCTCTGTTGATGACCATGTCAGAGCTGTCCATCAGCAGCAGGCTCTGGCCAGACAGGATGCTGCCCAGCAGGTCAGGCACTGGGGCTGTGTTCTCCATTATGCCACCCTCAGGGATACGGAG
This sequence comes from Aldrovandia affinis, assembly GCA_029706075.1. Lineage (NCBI taxonomy): Eukaryota > Metazoa > Chordata > Actinopteri > Notacanthiformes > Halosauridae > Aldrovandia > Aldrovandia affinis. The sequence goes on along the minus strand of JAINUG010000003.1, from coordinate 5,807,639 downwards.
GCTGTGGCTGCAACACCACCACAATCAGCCCCATAATGGTCCTAACACCACCGCATTCAGCCCCCCTAACACACACACCAATCAATCCCATAATGACGTATATAATTTCAGTATGCAAGTGGGTGGCTGTGTGTGCATGTTTGTATGGGTGGTTGTGTGTGGGTGTGTTTATGTATGCGCATTTGCGTATGTGTATGCTCGTTTGTGTGGGTGGTTGTGTGTGTGTGTGTGTGTGTATGCATGCATCTGTGTGGGTGGTTGTGCATGTGTGTGTGTGTACCTGGACAGGCTATGCTGAATGGGTCGGGCGACAGGCTGGTGGGATCGTAGGGCAGAGTGGGACAGGCCCCGCCTCCTCAAGTCCATCTGGGGGAGAGACCCCTCCGCTGCCCTGCTCCTTTAAAAAGCACAGCACTGTCACTGCTCTAAGCATACTCCACATCCACTCACCACGCTGTACAATCCCGCTACACTGCACAACTCCACACCCACTCACCACGCTACACAACCCACTATTGCTCTTCTGACTATGCCGCACACCCACTCACTCCAATCCACATCCCCTATCACCACACCCACTCACCACTGTATAAAACCCACTCACCACTGTACAGAAGGAAAACTAGAAATGTCCACGTCATGTGAAATGACTTAAAAAGCAATACTGTCAACAGCAGAGGCCTCTGGTGAGAACAGACACAGAAGTAATTGGACCTACGGTATCTATGGTGCAAGCTGTGACATACTCGTCATCAAAGGGGTCCAGATCGAAGGGGTCTCCGTCCATGGAGAGGGAGCGAGGTCTGATTTCAGGACAGTACCCTGAGGGTCTGGAGGGGCCCAGCTTTGGCTTTCCTGTCCCCAGGCTCTTGGTGAAGCAAGAACGAGGGGCAGGGTCCTTCTTCGTCACCTGGGGGAACCAGAGAATGCCAGTTCATTTTCATATTCATCTGGGTCAGTAATTCAATATCTGGATCAGGTGTCCAAAATAGCAAGAAATAATGTGTCTGGAACAAGCACTGCTCAGTGACTATGATTCCCCCTTGCCTATTTCCTACGATACCTCCTCACCTGTTTCTGTCCAGGTTTGGCTCTTTTTATGTGTCCTCTGTGGGTTTTTATATCTTGCCCTGCAGTTCTGTCTTTACTGCTACTGGAGGAATAGGATTTTTTCCTCTCTTTCTTCCTCTTTTTCCCATGTTTTTCATCTGGCCCAAAGGTAACAATCCAACACAAATACGTCATAACATGGAACAGCCTCATCACAGGAAACTTGCACACATTGTACTGTAGCCACAAAACAGGAAGCTATCATACAGTTACACTGTAGTTATGAATGATATCAATCATATTTGATACTGTAGTCATAAAACAGGAATCCATCACACGGTACATTCTGTCATAAACAGGAAGCTGTCACACAGTACATACTGTAAGTCATAAAACAATTCATATTTCATGGAACAGACAGTTTGTGCACAAGTATTTCTGCACCGGACTGTGTTATTTTACCTGTTCTTCGGTTCCTGCTGGTTCCCGTACGGGAGGTCACGCTGTGTGCGCATGCAGCAGAGTTCAGCACTGCATTGATTGTTTCGTCCAGCCAGGTCGTCTGTATCAAGTACCTGGGCACATGCTGGTAAAGGAATCCACCAAAATGAATTCTGCGAACCTTGGAGCAGTTTTATTAACTAACCCACATCCCTGGAAAAACCTCTGCGATCCTTAGTCGTTTCGCAAACCTGTATTCATCCATAATGTGCAGTTAGAAAACATTTTTCATTTTCTTAGCAGATGAAGGTAAAAGGTAACATATCAGAGCCCCACCTTGATTTAACCTGAAATCTTCTGGTTCTTAAGCACTGATCTACACTGCTCTACACAACCCAATTTACTAAGCTCGAGAAGTGACAAATTGACCAATATTTTAAAATATATTTTAAAATAATACTTTGAGTAGAAATAAAATGGATTATTAAACCACTCGTGGTGCAAACCTGGATAGCATGCGCCTGTGTGATGCGGTTCCTGTTCACGGTGGCTCGGACCCTCTCGCTCTGCCGTGTTCGGGCGATACTGCGCATGCGACCCGCTGTAGAGGTCCGGAGACGACTGGTGGTGGGAATAGCATCGGCTAGCAGGGCTTCCACCTCATCCTCACTCACCTCCTCCGTAGTGTCTGAGAGAGACACTGTATTAGTGCATGAATCTGCAGTGTGAGTGCATGAGACCGCAGTGTGAGTGCACGAGACCGCAGTGTGTGTGCACGAGACCACAGTGTGTGTGCACGAGACCACAGTGTGTGTGCACGAGACTGCAGTGTGTGTGCATGAGACCACAGTGTGAGCACACGAGACCGCAGTGTGAGTGCATGAGACCGCAGTGTGAGCGCACGAGACCGCAGTGTGAGCGCACGAGACCGCAGTGTGAGCGCACGAGACCGCAGTGTGAGTGCATGAGACCGCAGTGTGAGTGCATGCACATCAACAGGGTTTAACTATCACTGGGAATGGCTCTGTCCAGTGCAGTAGTCACCTTCATTACCTGTGCGGGGGTTATTAGCAGTACACTCTGGGCAGAACCACTCCTCCACGGGCACAGCGTCTAGCGGAGGCGTCAAACACTCCATGTGGTACCTGTCATGATATACAGAGTAGGGGTTCAGTATGTCACACTAGACACATCATGACATGCAGTGTGAGGGTTCAGGGTGAGAGTGGGAGATCTAGAGCAGTGGCTCTCAAACTTTTCAGCCCACGACCCCCAAAATAACGTTGGTAAAGACTCGCAACTCCCACCATCCCCCGAGGTGCTTTCTGACAATCTTGACAAGCATGAAAACACACACACACAAATACACAGCTACAGTGCCGTCTCAGAGGAGACGATACTTCGCCTTTGTCACTGCCGGTCTCAGGGCTACGGCAGTGAACTCACAATATGAGGGGGGGGGATTGACAAGAGAGGGTGTAATTGGCTACTAAATTGGGAGAAACTTTTTTCTCACATTCAGGAAATCATCTTGCGACTCCCCAAATGGATCTTGCGACCCCCACTTTGAGAACCACTGATCTAGGGCATCACTGCACCACAACTAAGCATGTCCTCTGACCTCTGCAGTGCAGAACGAATGTATTCCTCCTCACCCTGCATCACACCCATCACACAGCAGCAGACGGTCATCCCGGTCGCTTCGACCGCACACCTCACAGCTGGTCTGGTCAAAATCCATATTGATCTCCTCCTCCTCCTCCTCCATCTTCACTGGCTCCTGCACTGGGATCTGCACACAGGCAAACCCACAAAAACACACTACCACTCTCTCCAGACACCTAACCAGCACAGTGGTGATGTCCAATACAGTCTCCATCCTTTTATTTTTCATCTTTCAACTTCACAATGAACAACTTCAGAGAAATTGACATAATTCACAGTAATTTATGTGTTAATTAACCCCATCTCATTAGGCTACCACTAGACCTAGGTAAAACATATAATTGAAATACTAAATAAAATGTATATTTTTTTGAAAAGGTTGAAAATGTGACCAACCGTTTTTTGGACCTTGCCCCCATAACACTTCCTCAAGTAGATGCTGTTGAAGGCAATCCGATCAATGGGACATGAATTTGCATTCTAAAGGGAGGGAGGGATTCAATATGTCACGATATGCAGACTGGCAGTTCAATATGTCACAATATGCAGACTAGCAGATCAGTATATCATGATATGCAGAGTGAGGGTTCAGGGTGAAAGTGTGAAATCGTTGCCCCATAACTAACTGCACATGACCTCTGACCTCTGTAGTGGAGAATTAATGTACTATTCCTCACCTTAACAAATAACAAAATGGAGGGAGGAAACCCCATGGCAAACTCACTCTTATTTTGAGTAAAGAAATCCTACATTTAGAATTAGATAAGAAAATAATTTGGGGCAGGACACAAACTGGACTGCTAACCCTACCTTGGACCACTCCAGGAGGCAGTCCAGACAGAAGTGGTGCTGGCAGCCCGCAGGTGTGACCACCGGCTGCTCTTGGAAGGAGTGCAAACAAATAGGGCATTTCTCTGCATCATCGTCCGAGCTCAGGTCCTCCAGCTGTGCCATAGCACCTTCCACTCCCTTCACAGCACCCTCCTCCCCATCTAGACACCGTTGTCAAAGACAGAAATACACACCGATTTTGGTCCATTCTAAAATAATTTTATTTCTGAATTTCCACCACCCCCAGTTTCTCCCAATTTGGTGGCAAATTGTACCCTCGGTTTCTCCCAATTTGGTAGCCAATTGTACCCTCAACCCCAAACAGCAGACAGCCCGATGGGGCAGACAGCCAATCACCACCATAGAACGGGACTGCAGACCAGAGACAGGCTGGCACAGCCTGGACTCGAACCCAGGCGACATTGGGAAACCTGCACTTACAACAGGTGCCTTTACTTTCTGCGCCACTCTGGGCCCGATGTTGGTCCACTCTTGTAGTCCACTACCAACTGTTTGTAGCTAACCTTTTCCAAGTCAAAGATGAATGCAAATCAATAAACATGGAAGGGTGGCACTTCTTTTCGGATCTTACCATCGCTGTCCTCCTCGTCTTCATCCTCCTCTACCTCGTCGTCTTCCCTACTACCGTCACTTCCTTCTGAGTCATCTCCACCTTCATCAGCGCTGTTCTCTAAATAAAGAAAGAAGGGCACATCAGCACCTAACTAAACAGTCCATATACAATGACACTTACCTGCAAAATGGTTGTTCTCATTTCTCATTTTTAACCACAGGTCTGATCTCCAATTATGCAATTACTGTTTTAAAACATTTATTTCGCTTTTTTTCTCCTTGCTGCATTGATGTCCTTGTGTAGCAGTGGATGGGCTTCACCTCTGAAATTAACTACATTTTTTTAAATTAGACTAAAAAGTCTGTATTTGGTCCAGCCCTTCAAATTACTCTGAATTTAATCTCAAACCCAAACTTTAGAGATAAGGATGGCCTCTTGTGAAGAGGAGGGTCTTTAATGAAGAGGAGGTGGGCTAAACTGGCAGTGTCTTATAGTGGGGGTGTACCACAGGGGAAAATATTATAATGGGGGGTGCTAAAGTGGAGGAGCACAGTGCTTTGGGGAAAGAGTACTATATTAGCAGTAGGCCAGATTAGATGTGTTTGGTGCAGGATGCGCTAGTCCCACCCCTGTAGATCCTACCAGGCCAAAGTCAGGCTGGACCAAGATATAAAATCTAGCCTGCATGCATGCATCGAAAGATAAATATGGGCATAGAATTAAACTTAGAAAATACAAGTGTTCACTTTCTCAAAAACACATGCTAAAGCCATGCATTGCTTTAGCATGTTTTTAAGAAAGTGAACACATGTATTTTCTACGTTTAATTGTATGTATTCCTGCCACAACCATCACCTTAAGAATTACACACTACTGTGCACAGGGCTTTCTTGTTTTCTTTGAACACATTTGGGTGTACAGGCGGTGAGAACTAATTACTATGAGTGAAATAGGCCACCCCCATGCCGGTCTTTCCCTACCATGATGCAGCCTGACTCTCACCTCCATCTGTGAGGACAGACATGTGCCACCTGCCTCTCTCGTGGGAAGTGCTCCTGTTCACCAGCTCATCCTGGCTGTTTTGCTCATCCATAGCACAGTATTAGACCCGCACCAGAACTAGATAAGAGATATGCCACATACACTCAAATATGTATAATAATACCAAATAATCTAGAATGTACACACAAACACACATAAAACCACATACTGTAATATATACACATATTTTATAACACACTGACACACAGGATACACACATTCGCATAATATCAGATACAGGTATTATGCCATTGCTTTGTGCAGTACAGCAAGACTTGCTGACAAAAACAAATTAATTAATTTAAAAACTTGACAAATTAAAAATGGCTTCAAGTTGACTTGCTCCTTGTAAGCAAATAAACATTACTCATCACTCACTGTAATGACAATATTTATGCATGTATGATTCGTTTAAATTGATCGGATGGATATATTATTTGAAGTATAAATGTATGATAATGTTTTTTTAAAATGTATTGCCTGTCATGCAATGAAGGTTTCCTGAACCCAACCGATTTTTTCAATAAAAAAAGTCAAAAGAATTACAGGAGATTACAACACGACAATCAGCCACAGGTACAATAAAAAAAATAACTTAAGTATATATACTGGTTTAATTTTGTGGGATCTGTACAATAAACCAAATACGAAAATGTTCTTCCACTGGTCGTTTTTATACACGCGCGTTACTGTTGTCCTGTCAACTGGGTTGTAAAAAAACGTGAATATGTTGACACCAGTTTTTGTGGCTAATTTTCTGGACACTATGTGAGTCTCACCAAAATGTCATACAAAATCGCATTCCAACATATCACTACGTCGCATTCCAACATATTTTTGTAAACAATGATATGTTGTTTCTGTATAATATGAAACCAAGAACATGGTTTACGAGAAAAAAAATCATCCATACACATGGAACAAAATTGATGATTTGCCTGTTCTGATGTTATACCGACGCATAAAATACACCCAAGAAGCTTCCTTTCGAGTCACTATATGCGCTCCAAACATACAATATAATCGAGGCTACGAATAATTGACAAACATGCTCTATCTCCCCGGAGCAACGAGAACCGTAAAGTCTTAAGCGTAAAAGTGTTTGATGTGTTGTTTCGCGTGTTTGAAAAACATGTATATGACAAGTCACGTTACAGTATGCTCTAGTTTAAAAGTAGCGCGTCTACTTCAAAATATCTGATTCTTTATAGGTGTCACACAACACGGTGTTAGAAAATGTTTTTGTTTTTACTAAATTAAAAATCGTGGCGAAGTACAAACCAAGTATATAAACAACTGTCGTAACCAAATGCTATCTCCTACTGTTGCCAAGTAGGCTACTACATGCTTCTTTAAAAACCAATTTAAAGCACTTCTGCCAAACTCCCAATTAAGTTAAATCCGTCAAAATATAGCAAAATAACAATATAATGCATGTAGCTTTCCGACAGTGTTAACAAATACGCTCATATAATTAACACGCCCCAGATATTTAAGAGCAAATTGTGTTGTACACCTACCCTATGTGGTTGAGCGCGTGGTAATTTAAGTATTTTGGAGTCCATAATTTGTTCGTTGAGTGACACTGCCTGCTGGAGTGTAACGGAAATGGCTGATCGTGCTCAAATCACTGCAACACTCTTAAAGATACATTTGGAGTTGTATTCATATGTAATTAATGCATTTGCCTAATTCCTTACTGACAGAAAACACCCCCGTGGAGGAAAAGAGAATTAATGTAGGCTAAATGTCCGTTTATTTGCGTAGTAGGCCTGTAGCCTGTAATTCAACTGTACACACATTTAAATACAATCAAACGGAATACGAATTTAACTTCTTAAATTGTAATTAATAATGGACTTGCTGCAACAACAATATACATTAGCCTCCTTTTAGGTAGAACTGTTAACTACGTTTTAAGTAACTGAGCCATTCGGAATGAATGGAGGCCAGCATTGTTTTCTATATTTTAAAGCATTCAAACAAGTTCCCCAAATCTGCACGTGCCATTGATTTTGAACGAACAAGGTGTATTCAACATTACGACAAAAATGATACATTTTTCGGAAAGAAATGGGTATATTCACTCGTACCACGTGACATGTATGCGTAAAACAAACATATTTGGCGGATACAAAGTCTTGCCTCTCTTGAATATTCGTTTTTTATTTTTAATAATTTATCTTGGAGGTTGAATAGTTACAAATATTCAACATCCAATTGTACAGTGTCATAAACGTATTCGCAGTTTAAGTTATCAATGTGACAGTGCTCATGGAACTGAGGTTACTAACAGAAATTTGCAGGTTAAAATCTCAAATGTTGCACTACTTGAACATGCAAACTCTTGACTTAACTTTAATCGCCTTAGACACGGGGGCCTGCTAAACAAGTAGCTACTGTACAAATTATTCTGAAAAAAATCTAATAAAAAAAAAAATCCACTAAATATACGGTTTTGGACTGCTGTATGCTAATTTAAATGTTTTACTTCAGGTTTTATGATCCAAAAATATCCTGGACCACACAAATGTGCGCGGTCAACATGCACGTTTTGATTACGTTTCGGATTCGCTTTCAATATTTAAAGCCCTCTGGTGTTGGAGCTCTCATATTTTCCCTTTCTCTCTCGCTCTAATGTCGATGCCCATGTCACACTGCTTCCTTCGTACGTGCACACAGACACAAGGCTCATGGCAAAACTAAGGGACAGAGTACATCCACTGCGTATTACGGGTGGACCACTCTTTGTAAATCTGAGTACAGCATTTGCCCTCGGACTCCAATTACTGAGACTGCCAAATATGAAGCTTGTATTTTTATGGAAAATCTAGGAATGCACAAAAAAATGACCAAGGACAGGAAACAGATGACGTGAAAATGGTTTCTTCCCTAAGCCGACGTGCAGAACTGAACGCACCGCACCGCACCCAGACCATAACTCAAGAAAACCCACCGAACCCTTTGGTGACATTTAACACACCCCTCAAAGGTGGTAATACGATAGAAATCCTTATTAGGCGGGCTTTCCAGTGCGACTCTGTCTGTTCATTGGATGTACGTGAGGCCAATAACACATAGATTTACATAACCAGGTCAGGTTGCAGACACAGAGGCGTGGGTTTGGCGTCTGTTCAACTCAACTTCTACGATAGTATGCATACCGCAGTGAAAGAATATTGAACTTTATTAATATGGAATATTACTTTCACCTGTAAGTAATTGCACATATTACAGCGATAGAAACGTTGAAGCCATTGGAAATATCCACACAAAAGACAGGTCGTTATTAAGTGAAAAAAAACTTCAAAGCACTGGTGAGTACATCGATTGCTACCTTTAGCAAATAGCTATAATATTGTTATTTATTCATTTCATGTATTAATATCAAATAGTTTGAGGATATCAAAAAAATGTTAACAGTGCCGTGATCCCTGCAATAAATTGCTACTCCATAACGACATGAATTCTTGTTTTTCTTGTAAATGTTTTATCATGTTCTTGATGTGAAAATACCTTTCATTTAAACATACCATTTTATAAGTACATCGATATCGTGTATTATATCGAAATGTATCGTGTATTGAAATACAGCTGCCTTTTCGAATTAGCTATACTAACTGTCTGGCGATTATTATAACTATTATCATGAGTGTTTTACTCTTCTAGTGCCTCTTGGGGATGTGGAGCTCTTGGTCTGGTTTCCAGAAGCAGGTCAGCCACTGACTAACGCACATTGTGCTTGTTACTCTTCCACTGTGCGTGTGACAGCGGCTAACCAGCTTTTCGGGGTATCTATCGGTCACTTGTCGCTATCGGGAATCCATTGGAAAAATAGGAACTGCACATGACTTTAATCATCTAAGTTTAATCATCATAGTACTGTGTGAATCTGTCGCTATTCCCTTGGATTTCCCATCACCCCTCGGAACACGGCAATTGTATGGAAACATTGTGCCATCAATGCACAGTGATCACTTATTCTTGGGTTTATATGGCTATGCTCAATGTCAATACCAGTGGATGTCGCTGACTGCTGTCATGCTGCCAAGAAACAGAGTGTGCCAGAGGTGAGTGTTTGGTAACTAGGTGTGAGATTGTAGGTAAATGAGGAGCCAAGATGGGCCGAACAGCCTGCTCTCGTCATTATTTATTCTAATGTTCTTATGTTTCACAAGAATGTTCCTTAGCCTGATAGAGAACTTGGTTGTTGTATTGTTTGAAAATGTGGTGTTGCAAAGTGTATGAAATATGACTTATTGTGCAGAGTACTGTTGTTAACACAGAGAATTACACTGTCACAGTTCTTGTTGCATTTTTGTGGCTATCAGGGTGAGTTTAGTGAAATGCCATGTCTGATCCTCTTCCTCTTCATCCCCATGTTAGAGAAGTGTGGGCTAATTTAACCAAAATGTGGTCTATCTCAGCGACAGTGTAGTCTATTTCAGTGACTGTGTGGTTATCTGCAGCGAAGGTATGGCCAATCCCAGTGAAGATGTGGTATATCACAGTGAGTGTGTTAACACAGCCCATATTCAGGTACTCAGGTACATTCTTCATGTTCAACCCTTTATCGGATGCCTCGCCGACGACTTCGTTCCTTTTCCTGCTCTCAACATTCACACTCCTTTACATTAATTGTTCATTGGTAAGGCGACTACTTGCCTGATGCCCTGAAAAAGGTACTATGTTGTACCTATTAAAGTAGAAATGCTTGTCATTGTGGCAGTACCCCTGTAGGGTACTTAATTGTACCGTTAGTCAGAAGAACTTATTTGTAGCCTTGTGAGAAAAAGTAATGTTGCTTGCAGTACAAGCCTCACTCCTCACTACATGGAGTACATTTCACTCCAATATGGCTGCTAGTGTGAAAATGATTCATTACCCTACCGTGGTACATATCTGTACCTTTCCGCAATTTGTACCTTATTCCTTGGGAAAATGTATAAAACCGTATTATGAAGGATCATTTGTGTACCTTTGAAGGTACAATGAACTGCAACAAATGTATACCCTGAGGAACAAAAATGTACCCTAATTGTACCTTTATTTTTGAGAGTGGCAATTAACTCATGTTAAGGCACTCTCCCTCTTCAGATATAGATCAGTCAAGGTGTTCCTGGAGCCCCCTAAATCCTGTGTGTGACTTCATGTGACAGGGAAAAGTTCCACCCAGGAGCATCATTGAAAGAGAGGAGTCAGGAAGTCGGGCAACACAGTTCTTCAAAATCAAAGCCTCAAGTTTATTAATATGGGCAGAACAAACACACTCAATGTGAAGTTCAAGAAATGTACGAAAATCATTGTGATTACGATCTCATACTAATACCCCCTGAGCAAGCACTCTCGCTCCCTCCCATCTCAACTTTTATCATTATCATTTTAATCTTAGTTAGAACATCCACACTAGCCAAAAAAGCTGTGTGTTACCTGAATCAGATTGTTGTCAGGCCCCAGGGTTCAAATCCAGATACATGCAACTACAATTTTTTTACCATTTCACATGTATTCATATATATTGAGTTGCATATAGACATGTTAAGTAATCAACCTAATTAAACTAAAACTATCATGGTATGTGCGTGCCCAATTAAACTGAAGATATCCTGAAACTAATGATATATGTACTGCAAGTGTATTACTAAAAATATACCAATTAAACTAGTGATATCCTGAGAGTAATGTGTCAGTGCATGTATGCTATGAATCTATGTGAACACAAAGGCTAATCTATATGAATACAAAGGCATTAGACACAAATACATTTTATTCTGAACACACAGCCGCCCAATGTGTCCTTACAGACACACCTTATCTGCTCTGTCCAGTACATTGTTACATCCAAAATAACCAAAAGACAGAATCTTGCTTATGCTGATTCTTAAAACTTGGTTACTATATTTGCATGAAAAGACATATTGCATATTTTAAAAACTGAATCACTGATCACTAATACCCAATCTTCATCTTTAACCCCATTCATGTGGAAGTTAGCCTACTTAAAGATAAAGTATCATCATCTTGCTTCACAGTGCTTACTGTATCTATGTGGCTCGACACAGCGCTGTCTCGTACATTCACACAACACACCATTTTGGCACATATATCCAAAAATTCATCACATCCCTGTGCTCAGCACATTCTCTGTGAGGTGATATTTAATAAGGGTGAGGAGGCGCTGAAGGGAGGTGATGCTCTTTGGGTTGACAGTGATGTGGTATCTGTACTTTTAGTTCTTCTCACTGCAGCAGGAGCTCCAGTTTGAATGAATGCAGGCGGACAAGCATGTTAACCCAGCAAGCATCAAACACACAAACAGATGGGTCTGTACAGGCCAGCATAAAGGTCTCTTCTCAAAAACATATATAAAAAAAGCCCATGATAGAGTAGAGTTTACTATGTTTCCTAATTACTTCCAGGGGGAAAATATGAATATAAATATATATATTTTTACATTCTTTGTTTCTGATTTTTTTCCCGTTTTTCTCCCAATTTAGTAGCCAATTATACCCTCTATTTCTTTCAATTTACCCTCCCCCACGAGCCTGCCACTCATCTTCGGAGGCAAGCCAGTTTATCCCGTATAGGGACGCCTTTCGCGCTTCTCGGCGAGCCTGTGCCGGCTCACCCTCCCCCCTCCCTGTGGGGCGGTCAGCCAATCGCCGCCCCTGACGGGGCTCTCGGCCAGAGCCGGACTGGCGTAGCTGGGTTTCGAACCGCGGCTGCAGTGGCCAACTTGCATTCTGGGTGAATGCTTTAACTGTTACGCTGCCCAAAGCCCCTAGGAATAGGAATATTTCATATGTCTTGGCACTATTATCATATCACATCTTGGGATGTGTGCCTTTGGCAATACAGGATAGGAATATTAACTTGCTCTTGGATAAAAGTGTTGCTCTACGTGTGGTGGAAATTACAGGCATTTAGCAGACACTCTTATCCAGACTTACACACACACTTATACAGCGACTTACACAATTTATATTTATTAATATACAATCAATTTATACAGCTGGATATTTACTGAAGCAATTCAGGTTAAGTACCTTGCTCAAGGGTACAATGGCAGTGCCCCAACGGGGAATTGAACCTGCATCCTTTGCATTACAAGCCCTGTTCTCTAACCATTATGCTACACTGCATAATGCCTCTCCAAGGCCTTAAGTGTGAGGATTCAGAGCTCAGGCCCCTTTGTCCATGTCTCTCAGTGCTGATGGAGCTGGAGTGCTGTCAGGCCAGAGTCAGGGACACACTAGCAGTGTTGTATATTTATCCAGATGGACACAGCCATGGTTTTTGATGTTTCTTTATATTCCAGCTATGACACTCAAACACATGAAAAACCTTGTGAAGTACGACCTCTATCGTCTACGGTAGTTTATTGGTGCCACATTACTTCAAATGAAGTAGGCGTTCAAGACAGCACTTCAAAATAACTTGTGTTAGTGAGAGTGAGTGCCCTGAGAAAAAGAGATTAAAACTGGAGAAATGAAGGGTGCAACGAGAGACAGATTCAGGAAAGAAACATATTGGTTGGAAGTGTTGGTAAAAGAACAGGTAAAACGGGGGGTGGAAGGGTTTACTGACAGGGCTCACACATACACACCAGGGGCAGTGGTGCTTGACAGTGGAGCAAGGGGGCAACTGGGATATGGGCCAGAAAAATGTGATGAAGTTAAACATATTAAAGTGTATGTTTAAAGGTGAGATTCTAACACCAAACGTGAAAACAACTCCATGGACACTATAAATAGTGCAGTGCATGTAACAGGCAGCTTTTTAGTTGACTGGTGTGAATGTCAATGGAAAGTATGATACAGTACGTTTTTTTCACATGTCACCTTGCAACCTACCTCAAACCCACACTGCCAACATTGACTCATGACAATGGATGACAATGGATATTTTCTAGATGAGTCTTGCTTAGAGGGTAAACTCCCCTTGGATATTCTGTATAGCACTAAAACAGTACATTTTGGTGCTTTTAAAGGGTAAATATTATAAAAAATCTGACGGACACAAGTAGTTAAAAATTGACGTTAAAAAGTGAGTGATTTTTTTCTCCTTGTTGTTGTGTAGGTCTGCTTAGCCCAAAATACATGAGAAATACGTACGTGGCACAAATCACAGTCACAAGGGAAATTGTGAGGGAGGAGCCCGTGTGAAAGAGTCTCATGGGAAATATGGGATAGTTGCCAGGTATGCAACCCCTCTTAGGAACTGGCATAGCGCACACTGCAGCTCACAGTGTCACGTCTCGTGTTCGTGTTCCCCATAATTAGGTGTTTGTAGTTTATTCCATATTTTCCTGGTTGTCCGGTCCGTGTTTTTACTTTTGCTTACCTGTTCCCAGTCTAGTCATTGTATTATGATGTTCCTCATGTTCCTCATGATGTTCCTCATGTTCCTCATGTGTCTGATTACAGTTGGCTGCATTCGTGTTAATTCCTGATTGTTTCTCGTTATGTCTGATGTAGTTAAGCTGTTAGTTTCCCGTTCATTACCAGATTGTCTCGTCATTGTATTATCGTTTTCACTTATTCCTCATGTGTCTGATTGCAGTCTGCTGCATTCATGTTAATTCCTGATTGTTTCTCGTTATGTCTAAATGTATATAAGCTGTGCGTTTTCCCATGTCCGTTGCCAGATTGTCTTGTGCTTTGCTTATGCCTACACAACTCTCCAGCGGTTTCTCTGTTTACCCGTGTTTTTGTTCATCGTGTTTTTGTTCATCGTGTTTTTGTTCATCGTGTTTTTTGTTCATCGTGTTTTTGTTCATCGTGTTTTTGTTCATCGTGTTTTTGTTCATCGTGTTTTTGTTCATCGTGTTTTTGTTCGTGCTCCCGTATTTGTCTGTGTCCCAGTCTCGTTCCCGACCCACTTGTTCGTGCTCCTTGTGGTTCCAGTCCCGCTCCTCTCTGTGTTCCCTGGACTGATTTCCCGTTATCGACCTCTGCCTGCCCATTGACTACGCCTTGCCTGCCCATTGACTACGCCTTACCTGCCTCTGACACAACTGAAGCCTGGAACAAACTTTGCCTGTCCCCGACCACTCTTTGGATCCCTGTATTGCCCTGATTGCTCCTGTGTGACCATTGCCTGTTTATGCAATAAAATACATTATTGCATTTCTGGGTCCACGCCTGGTTTTCCGACACCGTTCCTGACACACAGCTTACTCTGCAACAGGGTGAGGCCTGGCACTGATTATTGGAGATTCCAAAAGTTTACTTCCCAGTTCCATACAAAGCATTTTGCTTTGAATGGAACTGGGAAGAGAGGGAGGTAACGGCCATTTGATCAATTTGGTTTCATGAATTTGTATTTAGGAATGATTCAACAGCTCTGTTTGCCATGTTCTCTGCTACAGTGTAAAACAATAAGTTTAATGCTGCTGTTGGCACGTTTATTACAGAGGGGTATTCAGCTTATTCAGGACAGCTGGGAATTCTTGAAGGTTGATTGTATGTTTTATTGGCCATGCTGATCATCAGACTCCATAAACCTGTCCAGCCCATATGCACTGCAGTCTGGTAGCACATTGTGTATTCCATTTGCATTGAGACTAACAAATTGGTTGTGGTGTAATGACCTTTGGGTTGTTGTTATTCTGAATTTATTGTGAGTATTAAATTGCTTTCAAATTGTTAAACAAACATGCTTTTCAGAACTAGCTAAGACTTCTAAAATGAGTGTTTGGTTTTACATTACCTCTTCAAAGTGATTCATTGGCAGATACTAATGAGGCATTTTATTTGATTAAATATTAACTTGTTTGAAAAGGAATGTGTCTGTGTGGTTTTCTGTACTCTAATATTTTCTTACCTCTGTATAGCTGAGCATTTGTGTTTCTGTCAGCTCTGCTAAATCAGTGTTCATTCATGCGTGCATGTGTATGTGTGTATGTGTACGTGTGTGTTGTGCATGTGTGTCTACAAAATGTCCGAATATTTCCTAAAGCAACCTTTATTTTTGTCGTCCTGAAATCTATATTTTTGTCACCTCTACTCTCCCATATGTTGTTTTTGATTGCCTGATAGGCTGTCATAGATTAAAACCATATTGTGGGGGCTACATTGTAAACAATGGGCAATCTATGCACTGTCATTGACATCTCTGACAACAACATCAGAAGTACCAGATAAGTTTGGAATTAATAAAAAAGAATTGTTCCTTTGTGGTATCCTTTTAACAATGCTGATATGGATACCATGTATTTCAGATATGAAAAAAGATCCCTCGTGGAATCTCTACACAGTCACATGAAGATAACCCCCACTAAAGCCACAAAGGGGCAACAGCGCCAAGACAGACATACAGGCAACTGATTTAAAAAAAGGCAACACTTTAAATTAGGGAGCCTTTAAACGGGTACAATACCGCGAGTGTCCATCGGGGGCTTTCCCCTCTACAACGAACCCCCTCCCATCCACCATGCCCAGCTGGGATTATTTTGGCAGTTACCTGTAACTCAAAGTGCTAAAATAGTCTACATTCATTATTCAACAGAAATAAGACATCATTTTCACACCAAGCATCCATCCTTGTGTATGAAGCGATTGACAGACAGGCACTGCGTCTAGATACTGATTGACTTACTGACTGATCAGCATGTACAACAAAAATATTTCAATGATAATAATGTAGCACTGCCATTAAAAGCTAGAGGACAGTGAAAAGCAATGTATTTGAGGACATCAAAAATCACTTCAAATGAGGCTATTTCTGAGTTTTTGCATTTACCTCATAACTTTGGTTTATCATTTTCAATTTGGTGCCAAAGATCCCATACCTCCAGAAAGGAGATGTGGGCAAGGGAGATTAAAAAAGAAGAATACAAAAGGAACTGGTTCCTAAAAGCTTAGGGAATGAACATCCTCTGTTCAGACTGCTCTTAATTGAGTTGTGCATGTTAACAGTGGTGCATCTAGGTCAGGCATGGGCAAACTACGGCCCGTGGGCCACATATGGCCCGTTGGGCTTTTTACTCCGGCCCGTCGAATATTTAATAAATAATAAGTAAAAAAACCTTCTGTAAAAAGCATCTTACTATTCATGCTTTGGCAACCCCGGTCCTACACTTGCGTGCTTTGGCTACCCTTTAAAGGGTGAAACTTTTTATGTAATGGCTTTTACATGTAATTTATATTAGTTCACACAAACACTCTCCATCCATTTGCTACTGGCCCGGCCCGTCTGTCAAATTTTAAAACCCATTGTGGCCCCTGAGTCAAAAAGTTTGCCCACCCCTGATCTAGGTGCATTCCTTCCCTGCACACACTGCTGTTCCATGCCCCTCAGCTTATGCATTAGAACCTACCAGTCCATTTTCCCTGAGGGGAATCACGGGAGAGGTTCAGAACTGGGTCGGTGACCAGGCTTCCACAGAACACAGCGTTTGGGACAGCTGGAATATTATTATTGTGTTCTCTTGAGGGTAGTCTCTGGCATTGAGCTTGAACTGAAAACAAAAAGGAACCCTCATTAAAATTGGAAATACAAAATCGCGAATTCCTAGGGGTAAGGATGCTACATTTCCGGGTTCATACTAGGCTTGGGCGATACTGATGATATTATCATACAGCACGATATTATAGACAACGGTAATAGTTTTCACTCTCTCCCGATATAGAATATTAATAATTGCCAAAAACTCCCCTTAGATTCAGCACATTTGCTCTGGTCGTTATAGTGAAAACATTGCATGTCTCTCGTACGTTTGAAGGTCGGTTCAATTTCCTTATTTGTGCCAAATTAGCACTATCACGCATATTCTTCCTGGTATGCTAGGCTACATGGCGGAAAGATGGCATATCTTGTTCAAAAGAAAAACATAACTCCACCTAGTTGGGTTTAAACCAAATTATAAAGGATAGCCAGCTAATTTGGGCTAAGTGATATGCACACTTTGTTAAAAGCAAGTCAACCTACGCACCTAACTAAATGTCCACCATCCAGGGGAATTTGCCAGCCCGCTACTAACGCCGTCATCCTCGAGTGCTAGTGATGTGCAGTTCGTGAACGATTTGTTCGAATTGAACGACTCTTTTTACTGACTCGGGAGTAATAATTCGTTTTCTCAGTTGAGTCCTTCATTTTATTCGTTGGAGTACCTCGCAGTCAACTTCCAACCAATATGTTTCTAAACATGATCATGTTAGCGGTGGACGCCACAGAGTCGGGAGTCGAGAGACTTTGCTTTGCCATTTCAATACTACTTCTTTATTCAAATAAAGCATGTAGTACAGAGGAAGTACAGCACATGAATCGGAATCACACGGGCGTCATTCTCAACGCATACATAGGCCTATACAGTAACGGTGATAACGTCACATACACTCAAACACACCATTCGTACGACGGACAAATGGGCTTTCTTACGTGAATATTTTATGAACATAACTAGCCGAGCACTCTCTTAAGTGTGATTACCTCGTAGCCTGTGGCCTACGAATATGTAGCCACCTAGCATGCTACACATGAACTAAATGGAGGGCAGCTAGCATTCCTGTGGCTAAGCTAGATGATCACCGTTACAATAATGTATTGCATTGTGCAAAAGCATTTAAATGACGCGATGTTGCAAGACATAACATTGTAAAACCAAACCTAAACCCATGAGCTGCCTAAACTCGTGTTTTGAGTGAACGAACGGGCATTACCCTAGGCTACTGAACAAAATGAACGAGTTCTTATAATCGGGTACATTATTTAGTTGTGTTTCCTATCAGAACGATGTATTGCAATGGTTTAGCACTCATGCCAAAGAACGGCTAACTCCAGTCCACTGAACGAACGAGATGTATCTGAACGACTCATTCGCGAACCGTTAACCCGGCTCTGAACGAGAATCACAACATTTTCGAGTCATCGTTCGCAAACCGTTAGCCCGGCTCTGAACGAGAATCACAACATTTTCGAGTCATCGTTCGCCAACGGTTAACTTGGCTCTGAACAAGAATCACAACATTTTAGAGTCTTCGTTCGCCGATAGGGCGGTTCCTATGCGCTCTGGGGAAGTGGTGATTACTGAATCAAGTGGACGAATCGAAAGAGTCGTTCTTTTCACTGAACGAATCGTTCGCGAACGAGTTAGGAAAAAGAATCGAACTTCCCATCACTATCGAGTGGCTCAACAACGAGTAGCCAGCCTCCTACAGATAGCTCAATCAGAATTGGAATCATCTTTATTCGCTGTAATATCGTATATAGTTTATTATAAGGAATATCGTCAGTAGGTACATTTTAATGTTGCCCAAGCCTAGTTCACTCAAACTCCGTTTACATTTTAATGTAACCATTTAACTAAGGTTGGGCTAATTTTACAGGCAAAATAAGACTAAGATGTTTGTCATGTGTCCACTGTTCTGCACAACAGACCACATGAAGAACATGCCAGAAAGCAATGAGCATAACTGATGGAAAGACTGTTGACCACATCATGGCAAGATATCACCTTGAAGAGACTGCCGACCACCCACACATTCAGCTCCATCTCTCAGCTCTGACTCTTACAGTGGATACATATTAAAGCATGGCACTTGCACTGTCCTGCAGGGAAAAACACAGTCAAGCACTGGCACAGTACAATAAAATACATGTAAAGAAATATGGACTGCACTCAATTAGTGCATTGGACCTCGATTATACCTTCTTTACTTCCTACTTGATGACCTATAATACTCTACTCAGTAAATACAAAATACAATACAAACAAACTTACTACAATCCATTCAATAATGACAAAACTACTGCACTTGATATAAAATGCCTGCACTCAATAAATACAGGCTTACTGCACCACCTACTGACAAACTTGTAGTACTGCACTCCATAAATAGCGCGGACTATTCGGACATTTCTGTGTATGGATTTATTTTCATGCAAAAGCTATTGTATTTTTGTGCTTTTTTGTTGTTTTTCCCAAGTCATAATACTCTTAAGATTGATCTTACATCAACATTATGTATTGTTTTGTGGGAAATATTTTAAAGTTTTAAATGTGAGGCTGCAACACTTAAATTCAAGATTGATCCAACAAGCAAATGCTAACCAAACGCAAAATGAATTTTCCAATATAAACTTGCTCAGACTGCGTTTCTTGCAGACAGTCCTCATGACTTTCTATTCCTAGCAGGTTTAAATCAAGTTCCATTTGCTTCATCCCTTCCCTATCCTCAGCTGATGAGTAGTGAGTTCTGGAGCAAAATGACTGCCATGCATCATTCAGGGGGGTGCTGTGCATTGGTGGTGACTGAGGTGAGTACACATACAGTGCCCCTTTAAAGTCTGCAAGTCAATGTGCGACATGGGTTGTTTTTAAAGCTGTTCAAATGTTATTCTAGTGAAAGAAAAGTTAAAATTAAACGAAAGTTTCCAAAATCCTCCCCTTTTCTGTTCGTTTGGATTCTTAGGAGTTTGTTGGGTTAGGAACATATTGAACGATAAATATGTCCTGTATTTGTCCATTTCAGGTATTAGACCTTACGGAAGTTGTGGAGAGGCATTTTCTGCTTACTGGGAAAACAAAGTGCTGAAGGTGAGCTAATAGGGGCAGTTTGTGCTTTTGTCTTGTTAATTGTTTAACAATTAACTGTGCTGTCTTGTTTTGCAGGGAGCTGGCACAGGGGCACACTAAGCATTTTGAGGAGGCAAATATGATGGCAGAACAATGTTTGAAGAAGCTGTAAAATTGATTAAGAAGGAGCTGGAGAAATCTGAGCTGTCCTACAAGACCCGGGTGAGCAAGTCCAGCCAATAACAATACAGAACTGTACTGTTATGGGAGTTTGCCCATACCATTGCCTATGGTTTGGATTCAATCAACATAACCGTTACTTAAAATTAAATGCTTTATTTTTATCTTCACAAATGTAGTTTATCAAGTTCAGTGGTCACCAAAATTAACTAACCCAACTGTGATTGTCAAGAGAAAAAAATTAACATTTTCATTTAATTGTGAGTCAAAGTCAAGGACAAATGTTGATTGAATCCAGGCCAGTACGTCTTGGGGAATGGTTAATCATCATATTTCCTGTACGTCTCTTACAACTACGAATGTGTGGAACAGTTACAGATTAAAGAACTTGAGAAAGAGTTACTTTCAACCCAGCTTACAAAGAAAAGGAGCTCTTGGTGAGAAGCTGAAATGGGCCATTGGGCCTGCAGATGAACGTCAACGTTGTGGTGACCCTTAGTCCTCTGGTGATTTATAACAACATTATAGTTTAGCATGACATTATGGTATCTGAGGAATGTTCTGTAATCTGCAATCAACATGTGTCCTTAGCGTTGCTACGCTAAAGCGACACCCATGCTAGGTCAAAGACTAACAAGATAACATATTGGCCATGGGAATTTTATAGCCACAGTATTTTGGAACTTAGCAAGCGTTTACATTTTCTCACCAATCACAGCTTATTTTTTAGTTTGTGTATCCGTGCTAAGTTAAAGCAAACTCTGTGCTATGCTAAAGACTGTAACTAGATCATTCTAGACAAAGGGGTATTTCATTTTATTTATTTATTTGAGTTTTGTGGTCATGCCAGTATTGTTAATTTGATCACTTCAGTGATGGCCGCTGCTGACAGGATTTAAGCACAGATGTTGGATGATCAGAACATCAGAAAAGACACTGCAGAAAAATCTTGGATATTCTTTACGTTGTGAAAATGTTGTGTTCTCATGATTTTGTCGGGTCGCAAACAAGACATTTTTCTAAACTTGACCTATTTTACAACATAACTGGAAAGTTGTGCTTTGGAGATGTAAAAATTTACAATGTTGCTGTTCACCTAGCCCCAAGAGCCAGGCTTTTTAAAAGCAGATATAACACCTGGCTGCAAAAACACTGTGTTTGGTTATAAGCCCGCCCACATTGCAGGCAGGAGCTCGATCTCTTATAGGTGAGTGCTTTAACAGCCAGTCAATGTAACTTAAAGTCTGAAGTGGAATGAGACCACAACCTTACTGTAATGTTGTAAAGATTTGCAGGAAAATTTTGCTAATGGTAGCCTCCTCTATTCTCCACCGAATACCATAGTTTTTGGGTCCATTCAACAAACTGTATGTGTGATGAGTCATACATATTCATGCAAGACTCCCAGCAGCTTATGGGAGGATATTCGGTAATGAAGTTGATTAAAGTCAGTGGTATTTACTTATGCCCTTTCACTTACATACAGTAATAAGCTGTCATTTCAACTACTGTACTATATATCTTATAGATTACATGTGGGCAGGATAGGCATAGGTCAAAGCAATCTAGTATGTGTAAACTGAAAAGCCCAGCCTGAACTAGAGTATGAGGGTGGTGCACTCATAAATAGTTAATAAACACTAATGAATGAGAATCTGCATGTGTGTTAATATCCAAGAGGCCAGGCCATGCCAGACCGTCCTGCTGAATACACCAGTACTGTAAAATTAAATTAGCACTGAAAACAAAACACTGCCTCTCCACAGCTGACTAACTGTGGCTGAGAAGGACAATCCAAGAAAAGAGCCAGTGGCCAGTGTTTTGTGATCACCCCCATCCCCGACACACACACACATGATGGAGACTGAAGCATGTTCAAACACACAGCACTAACACCAGATAACATTTGAATCTGTAATCCTGCAGTACAGACTGTTCTGCTTTCACTACAACAGGTAACTGTCAAAATAAAGGAAACACCAAGGATGCAACACCATTCTTCCACGAGAAATCCCATAATTTGGAGTTTTGTTCATTGTGATGGAAAATACTATCTCAGGTGCTGCTCCAGAATCTCCCATAAGTGTACAATTGGGTTGAGTCTGGTAACTTGTTTTCATGCTCATCAAACCATTCAGTGACTCCTTCCCTGGGAATGAGGCCATTATCATTCTAGAAGAGATCACTCCCATCAGGATAGAAATGCTTCACCATAGGAAGACTCAGAATGGCTTTGTATTTATTGCCATATACCATAACAGAGCCACCAGGACCCTACATTTATTTGTGTTTCCTTTATTTTGGCATTCATAAAAATAAACGTATTAGTGGGTGCAGTATACATATTATACTAATGATAATAAATGTTTTATACAGTATATGTGATGTCTGATCCTGTTTTCCATTGTCATCGATATGAATAGATCTGCGTCGTTCAAACATGTCAAGGTGTTTTAAGAACAGAATGATCCTTCCGTTTTTAATAATTTGTCAGTTATACAGCAGTTATACAAACATGGGAAAGTATCGATTCATTCATTCATTTTAACTTTTAAATTTCAGAATGAGTTTATAAACTAAATTGTAAGTGTAGCTTATTTTCTCTTCAAATGTTTTACCTTCATCTAGACATACTTAAAGAGAAAAAATCGATTTTTATATAAAGGTCGGTTCCATCATTATATCATTATTTCGGCTTACAAACCCTCACAGATCGCATACAGTATAAGAGTGGCGCTCTTGTTTCACAAAGTGAAGTCGCTTCCTGGATACGGTGAAGAGCTTGTGCCTCATGGGAAGTGTAGGCTGTAGAGACTATCGTTTGCGGCTTCGTTAAGAATACATTTAAATCTGTCCGTTTTACCAGGAAAAACTTGTAATAATAAAAGCTGAAGAGAAGACCAGACCAGAGAAGTTTAACAATACGATGTTAGCTATGCACGCAAACTCATTCCTGCACACGTTTGACCTACAGCAACGATTAACCTCATCACCCATGTGCAAGTTAATTTGGGAGGGTGTTAAAGAGTACACCGCAATCGTGATTAAATGCAATATCAGCCAAGACATGTTCTTGTATCCGCATTTTACACCTTTCTGAGGAAATCATCCAACGGCGTATGCACCAACGCCGGATATATAAGCGATATTTTGACTGGGTTGCCCGTATTGCCGGGGCGGCTCTGTCGTATGAGATTGGGCGTGGGCTGCAGTACTCTGCATTCTCCCCTCTTTTTCGCTCCACATTTGTTCGTTGTATTCTGACCTAACCGGGAGAAATGGATGCTTGCTCAGTGACTGGGCCATTTCCAGGGACAGCACTGCTTGGAGTAAATTAAAACTAGGCAACAGCAATGCATTTCTTGTAACAGATGCAGCTGCGGTGAGGCGAAGAGAAACTGACGACCAACCACTGGATTTTATTTTGTTTTTGTTTTGCTAATTGAGAGCGTTGTCAGGACCCCATCCCGTTTTGAAGAACGCCGTTTGCTGTGAGTACACGCTGTGCTTTGCTTTTTGTCGCGTTTACCCACCACGTTTGTGGAATCTCAGATAATTCAATGAAAATGTGTTGCGGCTGGCACCCTCGATACTCTACACAGGGATTTTCATGGGCGGTAGGGAAATGTCGACGAATCCGCCAGAAATCAAGACAAAATGCGGCACACCTAATTTCCTGCTTAATCCACGCAACACAAACCATGTTGTATCCGATCACAGTGACGAGTCTTTATTTTAATGTGGGGTTTGTAAAACTTACACAGCTGGTCTATCTGGATATCGTGCTACAGTATGTATGGGTAAGCGATATATTTTAACTAGCCCACACCCTCGGTTTGAAAATGCTAAACCACTAATTTTGCACAGTTAAAAAAATACTTAACTGTTAAATTGCTGTGAACAGTTTTGGGCTTCTTATCAGTTAACGTTTTGTTTGTTTGACTGCGGCTGCAACTGTGTCAATTCTAGGCTCCCCTAACAAGGGTGACGCCCCGTTAGGCTACGGTTTAAAAAAAAAAAAAAAAAAAAACCTTAACCTACTGTGGAAGCCGAATTCCATTATTTGGCATTTTATTTGAAGACGTGAGCTGGTGTTTTTCCCCATTTTTAATTACGGTAGCGATTGTGGACCCGTTCCAGTTATTAAAACGAATGATTTGAATCAATGGATGTGTGGTCTGCATATGGGCCTAGGTAAAAGACAGACAAACTGTTTTGAAATGTATGCACTCTCATACGCTCATTTGTACTGATAACCATACGTTACACAGGAGATAAAAGAAGTAGCCTCACAACTGATTAAGGATACACCATGGGTGCCGTTTATGCTGTACATGTTTTTTTCTATTTAAATAATGATCATCTCGCCTCCTCAGCGACATGATCATGTGTATTTATAAACGGCTGACATCATCACAATGCCAGAACTGGACCACTGCTCTACATGGAAAGGCCATTCTAGGTCACTGCTAATATGTCGTTTGCTTTACTCATAACATATTTTGAACAATAATAATGATGAATGAAATAGTTTTGGTAGTGTGTCTAATAAAAACAGTTATATTTAAGTTGTTTTTGAATATTAATACTGGGGAAATTACATGTGAAATTAATTCATAATATATATGAAATCCAGTCATCACACAGATCATGTTAAATAGGCCAGGGGTGGTCACAGTCATGTTTTAATGTGGAACTCTCATTATACTGCACACTGTATGTGCATGTAGAGGGTAGGCCAGTGTTGGGCCATGGGAAATTAATCTGTGATATTGATAGTAATGGGTCAATATTACATTGTCAGTTGACTGGAAATTAAATTAAAGCTGGGTTATATAGTTTAGCTGGCCATTATACTGAGTCTTTGTTAGAAATCAGTGGCACTCCCATGCCAGGTTTTCCATGATGCTGTGGGCTACTGCAGAGAGTTCCCTATAGTACAATTGTTCTTGGGACAGGTGAATCCCACCAAAGACCTCCTGTCTCTCTTTTTCTCTCACTCACGTGTGCACACACATAACATTTACAATTCTTCAATGCTGGATGTTCCTGTCCTCACTGTCAGCTCCATACGCCCCAGCACTGCAAATTGCAAACCGATTACTTACATTATGGATGTCATTGATCAATAAATAGAATAACATCTTCAACATAAGCAGCCTGATTCATATTTTTTTCTTCTTCTAAATGCCTAGTCACAGGTTTGTTTTATCCAACATGTGGAAACGCACCATTTAATGTGTAAATATGTTTCACATTGCCACATCCTGGTAATATCATGTACAGTACCCATGCTTTTTAACTGCAAGCACAGCATCTTGGGGAAAGTCAGAAATGCACTGTGAAAAGAGAGCATTCTGCGCATTCATTCATTTTTTGAAACAATTGTGATTTTTTGCAAGTATTTCAGTGTTGCTTGGAACTCTTTCATATCATATCTCTTTCATATTTCTCTCGCACATGAAGTCAGTAATTTTTGGGGGATGTGTGAATGGTCCTTCTTTTTTGTAGTATACATCTCTCCAACAAAGCTTCGTCGTCAACAAAATCAACATGTGTTAAGGTAATGATTCATGTCAATAATATCTCTTGTATAAGAGGAAGGTGCTCTATTCGCTTCAGGATACGATGGATAAAATTGTGAAATGCAATGCTGAGGCTTGTAAGCATCAGCAGGACTATGAATGATTCAGAATTAAAAAGGTAACTGTGGCAACCTACACTAATCTAATGGGAGAAACATTGGAGAGGTGAGCTTTAGATATTTCAGTAGCATGTTTGCTCTTTCAGTAGCATGCGAGCTGCAAGCAGTAGATTCGATCTTTCAGTTGCATACAGCTGCTAGCAGGAGCTTTAGAGCTTTCAATATAATGCTAGCTGCTAGGACTAGCTTGGTATCTTTCAGTTACCTACAAGCTGCTAGCTGATTTCAGCAGCCGTGTTTCCTATACGACTGTGCAGCCTAAATTACTTTTGCCACAGCATTGCTAGAATTCTAATTCTAATTAATTGTCTAATTAATGTATAGGTTTTGTAACTCACTGCCTGGTAAACCTCATGCTCACAGAGAGTTTGTATGACTTCTCCCGAAAAGGATAAAATGCCTTTAACCAGCCTGCCTGGCCAATGTCTCTTCTGCCTGTCCCTCTGCACTCATATCTAGAGTACTCCCTCTGAGTGACTACCACTGCTTTACATTATGTTATCTGTTGCACTATTGTGCGATGTGTGTGGTGTTTGTAAGAACATCAAAATCTATTGTAATTGTAAACTTTTTTTTCCATAAATTAACTTTTTTTTTTGTACATATTGCTCAGCGGTTTATAAGCAGAAATGTGTGGTATGAACCTTCCTTCTGCTGGCACTCATGATGATGTCATGCTGGGCATTGATATCAGAGGTGGACATGCGAGGGTGGGGGTGTGGCTTATAGGATCGTTTTCTGGTTTCCTTCATGGGGGGGGTGTGTGTACCTCCCTGGAGAGTTTCCTCTGGCCATTATCACTCCATTAGCAGTTACCCCTGCTGCAGGCATGTTGCTCCCCTAATGGGAATCTTTTAACTAATTAAATGCCTGTCTGTGTTGTGAATTGCCTCAGTGTTTGGGCTGGAGTTTGTTGAGGCCAGTGTGCCAGGAGTGGCTCTTTTCTGGCAAAAGCATGGTTTTTCCACTAGAGCACAAAAGAAATCGCTTGATTCCATTGAAAATACAGGCAAATGGGATTTTTATCAGCTGAATGTGGCCGGTGTGTGCTAGGAGAGAATATGGGGCTAGTGTGTGTGAGTAGAGAGACTCTCTCTCTCTCTCTCTCTCCCTGCAGTGCTGATATTTCTCTCTCCCCCTCCCTGCAGTGCTGATCTCTCTGAGGATGACGGAGTATAAGCTGGTGGTGGTTGGAGCAGGTGGCGTGGGGAAGAGTGCGCTCACCATCCAGCTCATCCAGAACCACTTTGTGGATGAGTACGACCCCACAATTGAGGTATGTGTGTGTGTGTGTGTGTGTGTGAGAGATACACAGTGCACGTGCAACTATAAGGCTTGCATTGTAATTTAAGTGTGAAAGGTTAGAATGGGCCCATCAGACAGGGGTTGTACATGGTGGATCTGATGAGTCCCACTCTGCAGGACTCGTACAGGAAGCAGGTGGTGATTGACGGGGAGACATGTCTGCTGGACATCCTGGACACGGCAGGCCAGGAGGAGTATAGTGCCATGCGGGACCAGTACATGAGGACCGGGGAGGGCTTTCTCTGCGTCTTTGCCATCAACAACACCAAGTCCTTCGAGGACATTCACCAGTACAGGTGTGTGTGTGTGTGTGTGTGTGTGTGTGTGTGTACGTGCGTTCATGCATGTTTTTTTTCTTTTTCCCCAGACATTTTGGCAGGTTTAAACAAGATCAAATAAATTGTATATAAATAACAATTAATGTATCTATTCTTCCTCTTGTTAAGAGTTTGGTTTCCTCACTCAGGATTGCTGTGGAGATAAGGAACAGTAATGGAACCTTTTTACTGGCAGAGTACTGGAGGCAGCGGACATGGCGTTCCCATGTACACACAACACTAAACACTGAACTGTCTGCCTTTCTGCTCCCTTGACTGATCTAATATTCCTGATATAATATTCCTATTTATGCACAAAAACACTGCAATATGTGGGTGATATAGCCTTTTGTAATGCAGTCCCATGATTCCAAACTTCTCTCCACTTTTATCACAGACTTTGAGTTTGTGGCCTCATAACCTATGTTTTTAAACAGCCTTGTATTTAAAATGTTTTTTTTTCTTATTTTGTGTGTGTGTGTGTGTTTGTGTGTATTTGGGTGCAGGGAACAGATCAAACGGGTGAAGGACTCCGATGACGTGCCCATGGTGCTGGTGGGTAATAAGTGCGACCTCCCAACCCGCACGGTGGACACACGGCAAGCCCAGGATCTGGCCCGCAGCTACGGAATCCCCTACATCGAGACCTCGGCCAAAACACGGCAGGTAACCACGGCAGGTCTTGCTCGCCACCTTGCAGCTTACTCCCATGAACACGGAGCTAAAGCGCTCTTCTCGTTTACACTCCGTCCCCTATTGTTCTCCTCTTCACACAAGTCAACGCGGCAATTAAATGATCATCAGGAATTTCCCATTACTGTTCTGTTATCTGTGTTTCCATAGCAACGCCAAAACAAAACAACGCCCCAGGATATTTCTACCATGTCTCCTCCCCTTGAGCAATTCCAGTTTTCCCCATTTTGTTTCAGGATTGTGCACATTTGTGATTATACTCAGCCCAGAACACCCACTGCCCACTCCACATTGCTAGCACTCACTCCAAAGTGTTAAAGGGTATGTTTACTCAAAAATCACATTTTCTTTTCACTAATCCACAATAAATGTGGGAAAAAAATGTTTGATACAACATACACAGCCAGTTCAATCTAAAGTACAATTTAAAGACTAAGCATGTCATCACCACCACCAGTGTGTTAAGGTAGGCTACCTTGCTTGACAAATAGTTAAGCTAGTAAACTAGCTAGGTAATTGGTGTGAAACTCTCACCCAAATCCTCTCTCGCTCCTGGACTCGGCTAAACTGCCGTCGGTTTTAAGACCCGGGAGATTCTCATCGCCGTCTTCAAATTGCTCATCAGGGTATTTTTCAAAACAATCTGTAGCTAAATGCTCACTACAAACTCACCGACCACTTACACCTGTGTGTTGCATCCATTTTTACCATGTTTTCTTCATCTTTTCATTATTGATGGGGAACCTATGGACACTTATCCCCTTTCCCTGATTTTTCGCATTCGAGCAACCAGCCAACACACATCTACACACCATTTTAATAGTATTTTCTACAACTCCTCTCTTGTATTGGCTCCCGTTGGCTTTCTCCTCAGCGAATGGCTGACTCTAGATTGTGGAATGTTGGCAAAAATTGAACAAAATTTATTTTAAAATAGTTTTAATGTTTTTCGGTCGATTTGTCATATTTTCCAAACGTTGTGGGCACTTGCTTGTTTTATTTCTGCAAAGTTAAGTGTGTCAGGTACCTTTTAAAGTGCAGCTCTTGCTGTACTGTATATATTTTTTATTCTCCATTGTGTTGAAACTGATTGTACAGCACCTTGAGCCTGGAAAAGGCGTTTGATGAATAAAATGTAAGATTGAATATGGGTAAAATTGTCCTGTAACACCCAATTGACACTAGCTAGCCCCCACTTCACATTGTCCAGAAATATCTGTTGTATTTGAGCCATGAGCTCATTCTTGGAACGAGATGTTAGCATGGCAGGAAAAGCAACTTTAAGGACATACACCACCAGCAGACACCTGTCCTGAAAAACATGCTTTATAAAAAAAAAAAAATAGCTATGCTATTTAATAATAATATTTTGCCTAAAACTAACTAAAACCAGCTTTTAAGATGACATTGTTTGCTGTTAGGGCTAATGGGTTAATAAAATAAAATAAATTGCAAATGGTAACTCATTCTCAGGAGTGAAAGGAATAATACTCTAAATGTAATGATATCCATGCTGTTCAGGGAGTCGAGGATGCCTTCTACACACTAGTCCGTGAGATCAGGCAGCACAAGCTGAGGAAGCTGAACCCGCCAGATGAGAGCGGCCAGGACTGCATGAACTGCCGCTGCGTGGTGTCATGACCAGGTGAGCCCACTGACTGCTGTGGTCTGTCTGTCGATGACGTAATGCGAGGTATCCCACTTCCAGTCACATGACATAACAAACCTACTGCAGCACTATCACAATTTCTGTGATAATGATGACCTGTATCGCAGTTGCTCAGTCACTGAATGTGAATGCTGTATAGTGTGGGGAAAGTATAGTGTGCGTAATACTATAAATACTAGTACTACTGTGCAACATTGCTCATTTTTTTAAATCGCTTAGGCCAATGGTTCTCAATCCTGGGGACCCACTGTGTATGCTGTTTTTTGTTTATTTGTTGTTCATTGCATACATAGCTAATTCTGAGAGAGTATTGCCTTAAGTGGATAAATAATCCTTCAATAGACATTAAAAGTGCCATATTAAGAACAATTAACACCCAATTACAATTCAGAGGTGGCAATTATGATTGTAACAAAAACCACTATACACATGGGGGTCCCCAGGTTCGAATTTGAGAACCACTGGCTTAGACAATCATTTTTACCTTGCATCATAAGCACAGTGGCTCTTATCTGCATGTACTCACAGGTTTTCTTCATCTAGATTGCTCAAGTTGATTGACAAACATCTGAGTGCATGTGAAATGAGTACAATTGGAAAATGTGAAAGCACTGGCACTAAATTCTGACCTTTGTTACTGTGTGTGTTAATAAAACTCCTCCGATTGCAGACCGGTGACTGGTGTCCCACAGAGACGGGTGGAGCTGAACTGCGGACGGGCTACAACAATAAAGGGCACCTAAGGACACAACCAGGGCATCCATCTCACTACAGCTTACATTGGCTGGAGGACCTCTGACTGCAGCTCATGGGCTGGAGGGGCCCTTGTCTGCCGAACTCATCGGGTGGAGGGACCCCCTGACTGCAGCTCCCATTGGCTGGAGTATTTTGTCAGGATGCCCCTGGTTTGCTCTGCCAGATGCCACAACACCACTGATTTGTTCACGTGTGAGAACACTGTGCAAACGCTATGCTAACACTGGGGACACTCCACCAGTCTCATTACATCATTGTTTTAACAGTCTCAACACTGTTCTTTATACTGACCTCTCTGCCCTAGCAGTCCCTGCCCCTGTGAAACCTTGCTCACTCCACTTCATTAGCAAGGACTGGACAACTGTCACACACACCCCCTCCAACTTTGACCCCCTATAACTGTGACCCCTCCATATCCTCTGTCAGAGTCCATCTCCATTTGTGTGCTCAGCTTCTATAAAAATACCCAAAAGTGACAGTCCCTCCAGGTTTCTGACATTTCTGTTTAGCCCAAAGGCCATATATTTGTTCTTAATTAAATCAGACTCTTATGGATAGTTTCTATTAAATGTGCAGTGGTTTGTAGTGCACATTGTAAGCAGTAATGCTGACCTGCTGAGGAAGAGGAAGTTGAGATAAAGATAAAGGGCGGGGCAAAGTTTGACCAATAAAACTCCTCAGCGACGACCACAGAGCATAACTTGCGGTTGTATGGATTTACATCAGGCATGCAATTGTGGATATTGTAGGTTTTCTGCGCAAAAGGCTGTTTATTGTTTGAGTAGGTACATTTATGTGCAAGCCATCACTTACTTGTACATGTTTTCTTGGTTTAGGGGTATATGTGTTGTGGGTGTAGGGGTATACGTGTGTCCTAGGTGAAGGTGGGTATAGGGGTATTCTTGTATGTGTGTCATGGGTTGGATTGGTGTAGGGGTATATGTGTGTGTTTGGGTGTAAGGGTATTCTTGTATCATGGTTGGGTCTGGGGGTTGTTCATTTGGTATTGGGGTATATGTGTATAGTGGGTGGATTGGGCATAGTGCTAAAGTATAAATGCCTTAGAGCTGTATCTTCCTGTAGTCTGTGGATCTCCTGCATTCAGGTGAATCCCAGCTGTAAGGATAGCAGGTCCCTCAGCCCACAATAGGCCTTCTTATTGGAGCAGTGTGCTGAACTGAGGGCTTTCTTTGCATTCATAGATTTCAAATTTTTATTTAAATACTTTTTCCTTGTACAGCGTTACTGGAGAAACTTTGGCATTTCACTTCTCTATAGACAAGTAAATGTGTGGGGTTCATGGCTTAGTTTAGCATACCACCGGACGCAAGATGTAGTCCCGTGGGTAACTGCAGCAGCCAGAAACGAGTAGAACAGAGACGACTGGGATATGCAGTAGGCCATCACTGTGTTCTGATGTGGCTCAGGAAAACGAGGTTCTTCAGATCCTCACTAGTGATTGTACAGGAAGGGCCTGAGATACGGCCCCTGGTATCAAAAAGAGACATGTCTGTCTGCCTGTCTCTGTCTATCTGGTGGCACAGACTGAATTCTCCCCCCTCAAAAACTTGAGACGTCTTGACTCTGTGGGTGTAAATCCCCTTTCTTTCTAGAGGGTGAATGGTCATACCTCTTTCAGAGTTACATGGTGAAAATCGACACAAATTAAAAATCTTCTGTCCTGCGTACCCTGTTCTGTGTACACAGCGCTGCTCTATTGCTGGAGCTGTGAACAGCAATGCCTCATATATATATATATAGTCTTATATGAAGACTGCCTTATTTCTGAGCTCTTTTTTTGCCTTGTAAATGCAACGTAAAGCTAAACGTTTGTCTCCTCCAGCCCCTGTTGTTTGAAGCTGATGGTTTTATTTAGCAAAAGAGGAATTGCGTGGATTTGAATAGTGAAAAGTGAAAAAGCTTTGTCTAGCTTTCTGTAGCCAATTGCTTGTGAAGAGTCGATGTGTTTCTGTTGTGTGTGTTTGTGGCTTTAGTTCTGAGTAGAGAAATTGAGAGATGAAGCTTGGTTCATTTTGGGCTGGCAGTGTCACAATTCTAATAATTTGGGTCTGAATGTTGATTTTGTTTGTGGTGTTTTAGTGACTGAAATTATTACCCAATAAGCTTTGCCATTTGGCAGCCTGTCGCCTGAGAGGAGTAACTCAGACTGATGGTACCATTTTTAATGGAAGGCCTCTCTGTTTTTCATCCTCCAATAACATTTACCCCTGGATTCAGTCAACATTTGTCCTTAATACCGACTTACAAATAAATTAGTGTTTTTCACTATAAATTTGTCTTGAATTATTTTTTGGGATTGCAGACCTCCTTGAACTGTCTGTGCAGGGCGATTGTTGATTAAATGCAGGGGTTAAAATCTTTTCAATTAAAACATACTACCTTTATAACCCTTAGCCTGTATAACCCTTTATATTGTAATGTGCTGCTAGGATGTTAAGAGGGGATATAACAGAGTGTGTGGGTGGGCGGAGGGGGGGGGTGTGGACTATAAAGAACTTGAATCGTGAATTACTTATCTCTGCCTCATTCCCATTCCCATTCCAATTTGTAATACGCCACCTGCATATACGGCACACCTGAGGTACTGCATCACCTCCACACAGCACAACTGAGTGCATGAAGCTTCTCTTGCATTTCAGAAGGTAGAGGGAGACCAGGCACACTACAGTTTAGGAGTCATGCTTAAATGAAGGTGGCTCACCTCTGTTTGACCTAGGTCTTCAGGCACACCTCATCTCTCTTCGTGCAGCTGACCGGATGGTACGGACTCATACTTCTCTCTGGAGAAATGTGCACTAATGTCCAGTATTCAGTAATGCTCAGTGATCAGCAATGTTCACAAATGCTTGGTAATGTTGTCTGCTATGTTGCGCCTTATTTTTAGAGATGGGAACAGACCAGCCTGGGTCCTATCAACCTGATGATGCATGTCTCAGAACATGGAATCAATCATGCAGAATGCTATTCATTTGCTTGTTTATTGTATGTAGATGATGGGATAAGTTTTATTACATGAGTTCTGAGCCAGTACAGTGCTAATTGTTTTTTTAGATTTTTTATTGCTCTAATGTACTTTTCTGGAATTCTGTGTCATTATGGAAAAATGTTTTACAATGGAAAGAAAGATTTTAAGATTTAATTTGTACTGCATATATAGCACTACACAATTTAACATTACAGAAAATAACATCCGTTCCTTGGGTAAATGCTATGTCTTAAGGAAATGTGTGGTATTTTTTATTTCTCACTGTGATATGATGAGGTTTTGTTGGGATTGTCTGTCGTTCCTTTTTTGGCAGAACCATATTGAGGCATCACTGCCACACTGCTTTCCAAACCTTACCCCATCCTGACCCTGGCTTGTTTAGTAACTGAGTAAAACAAAATAAAACTAATTTAACACACCCATTCACCTTGTGTGCTCTGTAGCTGTGGACTACCTTTTTTTTAAACAACATCACAATACAGTACATGCACATACTAAAAGAAAATGTCATACCTGTGCTCTTGAGTGGTGTGTCCTGCTCAGAGCACCTCACAGTGATGCGTCCTGTGGTCTGATATGAAATGCTGACCATGCCAGTGCAACCTGTGGGCAGCAGCCCCACAGGGCAATAAGTAATCGAGATGTGGCATTCCTCAGGGAGGGAAGATCTCAATGTTGACCCTGTCTGGTTGTGCAAGAGTGAGTGAATCTTTGAGCACCTGTGCATTAAATGTACTCTGCCTCTGACTGAAGGAAGCAATGACTGTGCAGCTGAGATGGTGGACTGCAGAGAGAAAGGGGCCGGCCGGCAGCACGCACTTCAGTGGAGATGCTCTTCCGAAGTTCTAGAGGGCATTGCAAATACATAAATGGCCCATCCAAATTGTGAAAATGGAAAAAGTTGAAAACAATCCACAGATTGCACTAGTTCTCTCTCCCTCTACATCTATAACTGCCAGGCAAGTGAATGGTAATTTACATGTAAAAGTGGTGCTTCTCTGGAATATGCAAGAACAGCCCGCTATGCTTTCCAGGGCAGAAACTGAAAAGGGATTTTGTGGATGTAACAAGTGGGGTCCAAACCATGGCCCTACTTGCACAGCACTGAACTAAAGACTTAAGATTCTCATTTCTCAGGCTCTATGGCAGGACCATTCAATTCCAGGTCTCAAAGGCCACAGTCAGGAATTTGCTTCCAACCATGCAGTACATCAACTGGACCGAGGGGGTCAACTGATTAGCGAACTCAAGTGGTATAGTGCGTGGTTGGAGCAAATACCCAGAGACACTGTAATGTTACCTGAAACAATGTATTAGGGTGGGAATCTCTATAGAAAATGTAGTTTTGTTTTTGGGTGTAACGGATGTGGGATTGCTACAGGTACCGAACCACAGCCTACCTTGCACAGTTGAGCACACTGAGTCAAGAGAAGAATGTGATTGAAGTCCTGAGTCACGTTCTGCTTGGTGCGTCGCATCTGCGCAGATTCACTGATTGTGAAATAATCTGGTTAGCTCATTCTGTTAACTGAGTTTATCCCCATGTTATGAAGATCAGTGGATAACAGTAGATACACGACGACAACCCGACCAAGCAGAATGTGACCAAATAAACGCACCTAATGTGGAGCAAAACGGCTGATATGTTTTAAGGGGTTTGGGAATGTAATGTGCTGTGACGGCAGATGGCCGGAAGAGTTGTAGCCACGAAGAAGGAAGTTGTATTATTATGTACACATTATGACTTCCTGTAGAAATCATATCAAATGCTCGCTACCCAGCTCTCTGTCAGCATTGATCTCATTATTGTGTTCTATGGGCTAAGAAAGATTTGCAATCGGTAACATAGTGATTAATACCTCTAAAGCACTAGGTTCACTTAACCGACTGTGGTGAAGCGAGGCTGACAATTGGCTGTCTAGCTGCATTTATGACCGTTTGGCCAGGGAAGCTAGCTAGGCTAGTTAGCTGGCTAGCTACCAGGAACGATTCGTTAGTTGAAGGCCTGTAATTTTTAAAACAATTCTACTTGTTCTTAACATAATCGTATTTAAGAGGAATATAGCAAAATAGCACTGTTCGGCGAAATCATGTCTGTTGTTACCGAAGGCGCGCTTAAGAAAATGCTGTCAAAGGTAAGCAACTAATAATTCTAGTTAGCGAACGTTAGATTAGATGTGCTAAACTAGTTTGTTTACCCTGAAAATGACACTGGTTATTTTGCAAACCTGAATAGTTACCTAGCAAGTGTCAGTTAACGTTAACTAGTATTACTAACTTCTGTTTCCATAGGTAGCTACCTAGCGAAGTAGCATATTGTGCAGCTTTGAATATAGCTACCTAGCGCTAGCTAACCTTTTAAATTCGGCTAAACGAACAAGCTAATGTTAGTTCGCTTACTGTTGAGTTGATATAACGTTAGCTCCCGGTTAGTAGCTAACGCTACTTTGTCGCTTGCCAATCCGATAAAACTGTTTTCGATGTAACGTTACGTGAATTATCTAGTTAGCTATCCACATTAGCGTTTGAAGAACGTTGTCTTAAATTTTTCTCATTTGTTTTCTGTTGTATAGCAATACAAATACAGAGATTTGACAGTGCGCGAAATCACCAATGTGATCTCTCAGTACAAGGATCTGAAGCCGGTTATGGATGCGTATGGTAAGTACAGGTGTCTTCCTGGTATTCTCAGAATCAGACGATGCATATCCATCTATTCATGTGTAAGATGTAGAGCACTGTAGGTTTGGATTTATGGAGTCTATCTGGCCTAATACACATTTCACAGCTTTTGGTATGGAGTTAATGTGGGAAATGTAATCTTCCTTGTGAGACTCCGTGGAGATTTATTTTCAATCACAATACCAATTTTAATGTATTAGTTAAATATATGCCTGGGACACCAGGGGGCGTGGGTTTTTAGTAACACGTAGCTTAGATGTAATACACGTACCGACATCGGTGTAAATAGTCGAGTCTTCCATCTATACGGTTTATGGAAGCCAGATGAAAGTACTGATTGTTAGGCAATTGCTCTATACAAATACCATGCCTAATAAACGATCGCATAAATATTTTCTTTCAGTGCTTTCATATTGTTGTTTATTCTTACAACTCTTCGTTTTATTTTTTTATTTTTTTATTTTTTTACAACCAAGAGGTACAATTACTATTGGCATAAGTAGGATTAAATGAATTTTCCGAAAGAACACAAAGTGAAATACTTACATCAGGGAAAACTATGTGGTTGCTCCTAGCACCTGGAATTGTACTTCCCTCTAGGGTGGCTTTCAGCTAAACTGTTCTTGACTACGGTTAACACTTTGTTGTACGTCGCTCTGGATAAGAGCGTCTGCCAAATGCCTGTAATTTAATGTAATGTAAAAAACAATGTTCCATTGTCTTCTTTGAGGCCTATACAGTCACCCATAAGTTCATCTAAAATCTTTCAAGATAACCAAATTAGGCTTATTATGTCATGTTTCAGTTTTTCTTCATGTGAGCTGTGTAATCCAATCACTTTAATTTTTGTACAAATACACTTGTCTCACATTTGCAGTGCTAGGAGCATTCACCAAACACAAGATGCACTGCGATGGTACATGGCAGATATATTCTCGCATACCAATGGAAAGATCTTTAAGGAAAATTAGTGCATGAATGATATTTGCCATTTGATTGTCATTTGTATTTTATATTTATCTGCTCTCAGTTAAGATTACTTTACATACAGTTGTTACTTTACATATGACAGACAGTTGGCTAATGTATTCTCTTGGATTTAGTATTCAAATCCATTCAGGTTTGTAAGTAGTGTGGGCCTTGGTAATACAATTACCAACACAATAAGCAGAGTAGTGGTTGGACCAGTTTCCGGTCACACCGTGTACCGCGATGTCAGCTTACTAGGGCTGGGTATTGGCAAGAACCTCGCAATACGATTCGATTTCCATACTATGGGTCACGATAAGATTTGATTTTGATACGATTCTATACTTCACATAATATCGATATTATATACATTATATGACTGGAATTCACAAAGAATTAGAATTAGCATTGGAATAAAATGTTAAACTGAAAAAAAAAAATGTGATAACAACATTTAACAAGCAACGTAAGGTTCTTTCAAATACAAGGTGGTGTAGTCCTTTAATCAAGGATGAGATTGAGAATGTGTGTTCTATTAACCTATTGGCTACTGTGTAAAACAATGTTAAGTGTGCTTCTATTATGTTGGATTCATGAAAGTATTAGGCAACGAATAACAGGCATTATTGTTGAAAAACATGTAGTCTTGTCAGGTAGAGGTGGTCATCAAAAGCGCCATGCTGCCACCCTTTGCCGAGCAAGGTGTATAACACGCCATAACACAACTGAGCCTTTGCTGATCATGTAACAACGGTACAGTAAATGTTGTTTTTATCTCACGCGCCCACTCGATGATGGTTAAACCGTATACCTCTGTATTTTTTTAACATTTTTTATTTTTGTTTCTGATTTTCTCCCATTTTCTCCCAATTTGGTAGCCAATTAGACCCACTATTTTTATGTCAATCCCCCCCCTAGTAATGTGAGTTCGCTGCTGTAGTCCTGCGATCGGTAGTGACGAAGGCGAAGTAACGCCTCTTCCGAGACGGCACTCGCCAAGCCGTCGACCGTAACCCGGTACTACAGGGCCACTCTTATGCGCAGCGAACATCTTGTCAGCTTCCCTCCCCCCTCCCTGGGGCGGACAGCCAATTGCCGCCCCTGGTGGCACTCCCGGCCAGAGCCGACTCTGGCAAGACGGGGAATTGAACCCCGGTCTCCGTGGCCAGCGTCGGACGTCTCTGTATTTTAAAAGGACGGTATGCCGGTTTGAAAATGTGGAAACCGCCAAAGCAAAGCTATCCCATTAACCTTCTTAATTAGTTGGGTTGAGTGGAAAGTAAACCCAGCATCCCCTGGCATACAGAGTGTACATTACGTCAAAACATGCAAGGCTTTTGTCCAACTTTCCATAGTCTATACATAACAAAAAATCAGTAGCCACAAATGTGAGGCAGCCTAAATCTCAATTCGCACATTGTGTGTTTCTCACAAATGACTTATAATGTTTTACTTAATCCTTAAAACGAGGGAAGCCATACGAAAATGCATCCATACAGTGGCGATAAAAAGTTTGTGAACCCTTTAGAATTTTCTGCGTTTCTGCATAAATTTGATTTAAATTGTGATCCGATCTTCATCTAATAATATATAATATACGCCATTTAGCAGACGCTTTCATCCAAAGCGACTTACAGTAGTGAATGCATACATTTTCAGTGTGGCCCCAGTGGGGATTGAACCCACAACCTAAGCGTTGCTAACGCTGTCCTCTACCAACTGAGCCACAGAGAAAGTCTTACAAATAGATCAAGAGAACCCAGTTAAACAAATAACACACAAAACATGATACCTTTTCATTTATTTATTGAACAAAATGATCCAACATTAAACATTTTCCATCTTTGTCTGAAAAAGTATGTGAATCTTTGCTTTCAGTAACTGGTCTGATCCCCTTGAGCAGCAATGAGTTAAACCAAACGTATCCGGTAACTGTTGATCAGTCCCGCACATCGGCTTGGAGGAATTTTGGCCCATTCCTCCTTAGAGAACTGCTTCCACTCAGTTATGTTGTTGGGCTTCCTGGCATGAACTCCTCGCTTCAGGTCCTGCCACAACATTTCTATTGGATTAAGTCTGGACTTCCAAAACACGACATTTCTTCTGCTTCAACCATTCTTTGGTAGACTGACTTGTGTGTTTAGGGTCGTTGTCTTGCTGCATGACCCACCTTCTGTTGAGCTTCAGTTCACAGACGGATACCCTGACATTGTCCTGTAGAATTTGCTGGTACAATCCAGAATTCATAGTTCCGTCAATGATGGCAAGCCGCCTTGGTCCCGAGACAGCAAAGCAGCCCCAAACCATGATACTGCCACCACCGTGTTTCACGGTTCGGATGAGGTTCTTATGTTGGAATGCAGTGTTTGGTTTTCACCAAACATATCGTTTCTTATTTAAGCCAAATAGTTATATTTTCGATTAATCCATCCACAGAACATTCTTCCAGTTGTCTTCTGGCGCATCCAGGTGATCTTTAGAAAACTTTAGATGGGCAGCAATGTTCTTTTTGGAGAGCAGTGGCTTCCTCCTTGCTATCCTCCCATTCACACCATTCTTGTTCAGTGTTTTCCTGATGGTGGACACATGAACACTGACATTAGCCAATGCAAGATAGGCCTGCAGATCCTTAGACATTATCCTGGGGTTCTTTGTAATGTTCTTGAATATTGTACGCCTTGCTCTTGGAGTAATTTTTGTTGGACGACCACTCCTGGGGAGAGTAACCTGTTAGTTACCACAAGAAATTGTGACATGAAAATATTGCCCTCAAAACTGGTGGCCATTTTGGTCCTAAATTAGACTCCTATATAAAAAAATTAAAAAAAGACAAAGAATACTGTAACCAAAGTTTAAATGTGTTATTTTAAATGGTCAATGAATGTGGAGGCTATTTCACTGTGTAAATGTCATGGTAAGTTTGGCAGCCTCTGAATGCTTTAAGCAATTTGTAAGCAATTTTCTGCCCACAGTGTTCAATGATGGCTCCAGCAGGGATTTGATGAGCCTAACAGGAACAGTGCCAGTGAGCTACAGAGGTAAGCACATTAACTATCTGATCAAAGAAATGCACAAATACATTCGGACAGCCCATTGCAAAGAACAATAGATATTATTGTAATAATCTTTTTAAAGTTGCATAAACGACAAGCTCTGGGGTTCTTGGGTAGCATGTCCAGCTGAAGCACTAGTTCTCGCTGCAGTAAATTGTAGTTTTGACAATCTCTGCTGAGTTGAAACTGTTGCTGTGTTTTCCCCTGTTCTCCATAGGGAGCATCTACAACATTCCTGTGTGTCTGTGGCTCCTGGACAGTTACCCCTATAATCCCCCCATCTGCTTTGTGAAGCCCACCAGTGCCATGATGATCAAGACAGGGAAGCACATTGATGCTAACGGCAAAATCTACCTGCCCTATCTGCACGAGTGGAAGCATGTGGGTCACTTTCACTGTCTCTCTAGGGTGTGGGTCATTTTCACTGTGTCTCAGTGGGTTGTGGATAAAGTAAATCAGTAAATCAGTAATCATTAATCAGTATTAAAATAATAATGTATTATTATTTTAAAAAATATAATAATAATACTGTCAAAGTAAATTGAGCGTGTTGCTTTAGTTCCCGTTCAGTCGACTGTCCAAATACAACTTCAGTTACCTTTGAATACTCCTGCTCTTTGCTGTTCTGTACATTTGTCCATTCTAGCTGGGAGAGTTTCAGCTCCTGGTTGCTTGTCATTTTCTGCCCAAATAGAGAATGTACTTATATATGGAGATGTCACATTACTGTCTAGTTGGCTGGGTTCTGTGTGTGTCCTGTAGTTTGGGTTCTGGCTTTGTCCTGTGGTTTAGGTTTTGGATTCCAAGTGTGTCCTGTATTTTCTTTTTTTGGCTTCTGAGTGTGTACTTTGGTTTGAGTTCTGGGTTGTGAGCCTGTCGCATTTGTGTCTCCAGCCGCAGTCGGACCTGTTTGGACTGATCCAGGTGATGATTGTGGTGTTTGGGGAGGAGCCACCAGTATTCTCACGGCCGACAACACAGACTGCCTACCAGCCTTTCCCAGCAACTGGACCTCCCAACCGTGAGTTCAGAAAGCCTCAATGCCCACTTAGTTATGTCATGAATGGAGGTAACTGCCAAAATAAAGGAAACACTTGAGTTTCTGGCGGCTCTGTTATAGTGTGTGTGTGTGTGTGTTGTGTGTGTGTGTGTGTATATATATGTAAAGATTAACATGTCAATCAGAGCGGTTAATCAACTCATTTGTAAAGGGAACAAGCTTGAAAGAACAAAGACGTTATTTGGGTTTATTTGTACATATTCATTGCATAATGTGTTTAAGCCAACTTAAAATGATCAAATCGTAAACATCCGGCATCATGATACGGTCATCAACAGCCCATTTGAGTAACAGCACAATAGCGTACAGACCTCTTAAGGGGAATTTATATGTTTATATGGTAGATAAGTAATAAGTCATAAGTGCATATCGCCATCTAATGGCACAAGTAATTATTTAAATCAATACAACGGATGCATAGCAGTACAGAATGCTGTGTTACAAGTACAAATAAAAGCATAGTATGGTTGAAGTTGGGTATATTTCTTTTATGTAACGTTAAGTTGAGTGCATGACAATAACATTACATTATTAATAACATAAAACTTTTGAGACACGGGCCTATTTTAACAGCATAAAACAATCATAATTATGAAGGAAATGAAACGCCACTCAGTAGGCCTAACAATGAAAACAATATTCCTTTTGAAATGAAAAAGGCTGTCCGACAGCAGAGGCTTGGAAAAAGTTGGAAAAAGTCGGAAAAAGTCCCCTTACTGGTTTTTATTTAAGAATATAAGCATATCCACGTGTTCAAGGCTGAGCCGTGTGCCCAGCCTGTTTACAGTAAGACCAGCGGCTGAGAACACCCGTTCCGATGGAACCGATGTCCCGGGGATGTATAAATACTGTTGTGCCAAGAAAAGAAAAAAAGATTTCACCAAAAACTCAGAGAAATGCGGAAGTGACGTTAGGCATGCTTAGCGAATTCAAGAGACCATGCTATTGTTGGCTGAGGTAACGTTAGGCTATACAAAATATAACAAAAATGTTTCTCCACAATGTGAACG
Organism: Aldrovandia affinis; assembly: GCA_029706075.1. Lineage (NCBI taxonomy): Eukaryota > Metazoa > Chordata > Actinopteri > Notacanthiformes > Halosauridae > Aldrovandia > Aldrovandia affinis. The sequence continues at coordinate 5,765,114 of JAINUG010000003.1, read as the reverse complement.
CTGATCCTATGCCACACACAGACACAGTTTTTCAAAGTCTTTATTAATATTTTTCATAGCAGCATTGTATACATACGCATTCATATAGAATAAATTAAATAATAAATAAATGTTGTCACTTAGCAGGCAGACTTTGCTGATGTGAGCTATCCCAGGCCCTGTTATGCGAACTCTTGAGTATCAGTTTCAGTTGTCAACTTGAAGGCAAGATGGAGGTGGAAAAATGTTTTCATAGTCAGTCGGATGGATGATGGAGCGGTGTCTTCACAGTTTCAAGACAATTATGCCTGGTCGATATCAAAGTTATCATATCACAATATTATAAATGTAAAACTAATAGAATAGAATAGTACTTAGTCTGCTAAAGCAACATTTATAGAATTTTTTCATTTGTGAGGATGCCCCACTCTTTCTGTATTATAATGACATTATCATGCCAGGATGTAGTACTCCTGTATGACACTAGATGTCACCAAGTGTCTGTTCCTTGTGGTGTTGTATGAGCTGTGCGTGCGTGCATGTGAGAGTGAGCAGTGTGTGTTCCCCATGTGGTAGTGTATGAACAGTGTGTGGGTGTGGCTGTGGGTGTGACCTAGAGAAAGTACAGTGTGTTCCCTCTCTGTGTGCGTGCGTGTGTTTTCCCTGTAGTGAAGTGTGACCTGTCTCTTTCTCTTGCAGAGTCTTACATGCCCGGTGTTCCAGCTGTGTCTCCCTATGGGCCTGGCCACTCTCCCGGCCCGGGGTAAGACTTCATCTCTGTAGAATCCTGTAAGATTCCACTCAAACACACCAAATAGCGGACGTGTCTGAGTGGTGAAGGATAGCGTGTAGCCTTACCTTTGTGTTACCAGAACGGGATTAAATGGAGGTTAATGAACTCCAACTCTATCTGACTCCAATGTATGTTAGCTTTTTTCTCTGTTAACTGTTACTTCTAGTATCGTATAGGCAAATGAGAGACTATAGTCTCTCTGCTCGCGTAGTGTGGCTCTATACGTGTTGCTATCTCTATATGAGATGCAGACGTGCCTTTGGCCTGTGTAAAGCCTAGCAAGGATACAGTTGCGTATCTTGCAACGGCACTAATGTATAGGCGAGTGACTACGGAGTGCAACGTTCTATGTGTGTGTGTTAACTTTAATCTTAAAACCACAATGTGTAACTGCAGTTTAGATTAATGAGAGATGCTTTGGTATGAAAATGTTTATTAGCCGGACTTGCAGAAAAACATCAAACAGAATTTGCGTAATGTAAGAATACAAAAACGGCTATACGCGAAAGTTGCGCAGGAGGTCATAGTACGAATCTCCTCGATGTATGCCACTTTCCCCCCTATATACCTACACATCAAAGGAAACCATCAAACACCAAATAAGGACATAATCACTGAAAAACAGAACCACTGCCTGCGCTGTTTCTGTACGCGCATCACACCGCCAGCTTCACAGATGGCCACTGACCGCAGATCATTTGCATTTGCACCGTTCACTTTTGAACGGTGTTCTGAGATCCTCAGTGCGCGTCACCCGCACCACATCATCAATGACACCAATCCACTGCTCATTACATCAGCTCTCCAACAACACCAAACATGCCTATACTGTACATGTGAACTGCCCTAAAGTTTCCCCTCTCCAATACCATAGTTCTCTCCTGTTGGCTCCCTGTTGGCAACCTAAACACAGTTCACACTCTTTGGGGTTACTTCAGGGCATAGTTCTGTGAACTGCCTTACATCTCCAAAACCCATAGTTGTCCAACTGCTAGTTGCTTTCAGTCCTTATTGTAGGAACCATTCAGGAAAGAATAATATAAAATGATTTGATTAATTAAGTGTAATACGTTCTTATTTCTGCTAATGTGGTGTTTTTATAGTGGATACCCAGGGTACCAGTATCCCAGTGGAAACTCATACCCCGCTACAGCTGGCCCCACTCACTACAGCTCTCAGAATACTGTCACTAGCGTGGGTAAGTACTGCAGCCTGATGGGACTTGTAGTGCTACAGGGCCTTTGAAAAATTATTCTGTCCTGGCACTGACCCTGCCTGCTATGGGTGTAAGCAAACACCTACCAATCTGATATGCATATGTTCTGTTCTTACCACAGGTTGATGAAATACTGGACAGATATTTTTAACACTTCCCAAAATCTATAATTTACCCTTTGACACCGACCCCCTGGCCACCCTTTTTGGGATACGCCCTGAGAATATTGTTGTGCCTAATGATATGCATAACAATATTGCGCTCGCTACTTTCCTGGCAAGACAGGATTGTTTTGGACTGGAGGCAGCCTGCCTTGCCCTCCCAAGTGAGATTCATTAGAGATTAAGTTTTTTATCTAAAATGAAAGAAAATCAAGTTTAGTATACAAATTATAGCATATAGTATAATTTTGAACAAATCTGGTCACCCCTTCTAAATTATTGTGATTTATATTGTGTAATTATATTGATTTAATTATTACATCTTGGACCTAAAACCTGCTACAAATTAATGAGACTGAACCCTGTAGCTATATGGGGTGGATCTAGATGGGCTGGGGGGCAGGATAATTTCAGCTCCTTCTGCTTCAGTAAGTAGTGTGAATGAATAATGTTCAGGCATAATGAATTAATCATTTTTTTAAAGTATGTAATCTGTGAATTGATTGTTGTGGCAAAAACTGATCAAAAAGATCAAATACAAAAATGACAAAACCGTATTTAAATTAAAACTGTATAAAATAAAATGATAACCTGCTCTCCTGATATAACAAAGGATACAAGTACTGAAATGCTCAAGTAGTTAGAATAGAACCAGTGTCTGAGCTTTAAACCGCTACTGGGTTATTATTATAATCCCAATTAGTAGGTAAAGAAATGATAATATGAATTGCTTGAAGAATCCATTTAAATCAATACTCCTTGAAAATTTGAGACTAATAAGTGTGGATAACACCAGGTCACTGGAATGTCATGCTATGTCAGTTTAAATGCCACATTGACTCGGATTGTAGCTTTACTTTCCAAGCAGGTTGTATACATTGACAGGGTTATGGCCTTTCTCACCAGTAGCCAAGAGACCTTTCAACGACCCGTAACTTTTGACCTTCTGACTAAAACCCAACCTGCCATTGTGACTGCAGTAGAGTGGCACTCCTTGTGGAAAAGGTTGCCGCTGTAACCAGAGCCAGGTGCTGAAGGTCACCAGGCTTGGCGTGTCGGGCCACCATCTCCCACGGCCTCTATATATAGGCCAGAGGCACACGGGAGCAGGCTGTGTCTTCTAGAAAGAGCCTTTCTCTTGTGCGGCTGAGATGAACCCTGACCTTCATACTGCTGACTCAGCACTGCTGCACCACACACACCCCTCCCTAGCCATTCACACACTGTGGACTCTCCTCCGACATCCTCTGTCCACCACTGTACGTACACTGGCACAGCTATGTGCTCACGTTACATCAGTGTTTACTGAAGCTCCCAGCCAATTCACCTTCATTTAGAATGCCGTTCTTTAAATTCCCATCAATATTGTGTTACATTTAACTGCGTTAAACACTGCGTGTTTTAATGCATTAGAGCTATAGTACTGAATCGACGGAGTGTAATGACTAAGAACTGCCCTTTCCCCTACAGTTTTATATGGTGAATATCACAGCATGACATTTTCTATTAGCATAACACAAAATGAATGCAGCTAGCGGTAAATATTGTTTAGTTTTAGTTTTATGAGGTTATTTGGCAATGACCATCTACAACTAATTAGCTGTACCAGAATTGGGTAGATAGCTAATTCAATCTGCAGTCGCTTGGCAAGAAGAACATTAAAAACATCACAATTGGTACAAGAAAAGACATGACACAAAATTGTATCACACATTAGGACATTTATTTAATTTTTAAAAAAATATATATTTCAATGGGCTATGAGAGCAATGGTGTAATGCTAATATCATTATGCTAGATATTAAGGTTGTGTGTACATTGCTTTGCCCCATTCGCTCTGGTAAAAATCTGTCACATAGCATATATGGGTTATAGTATGAATGGTAAAAGCATTGGCAGGGTGTAGACTGGAGGTCTTATTAAATTTAAGACGACGGGCCAGAGATGCTTCACTTTTAAACCGAGAGCTTCATGCGCACAGGGCCGAGCCGCGATGGCACCATCGGAGAGGACACCATCCGCGCCTCGCTGATCTCGGCGGTGAGCGACAAGCTCCGCTGGAGGATGAAGGAGGAGATGGACCGAGCGCAGGCCGAACTGGACGCCCTGAAGCGCACGGAGGAGGACCTGAAGAGGGGCCATCAGAGGGTGGAGGAGATGGTGTCTCGTCTGGACCAGGAAGTGGTGAGCGGCGGTGACCTCTAACATCCTTATTCCATATGACTAGCACACACAGCACGACCTTATAACATAGCATATGCCATTTAGCAGATGCTTTTATCCAAACCGACTTACAGTAGTGAATGCATGCATTTTTCAGTATATGTGGTCCCAATTGGAATCGAACACACATGCTGTACCTACTAAGCCAAACAGAACCACTTACTCAGTATAACACACACACGGCATGTCCTTATTGATGGGAAATTTTGAGATGAGACATACTTTATTAATCCCGAAGGTGAAATTAATTTGTCACACCAAAAACACAATCACAAACAAACAATAAAACAACAATAAATATGATGCATGCTACAAAAAATGCAATAATTCGAGTAAAAATGTGAAATATTCTTGCATTCCCTGTGTTTGTAATGTAGAAACGTTGCTAATTTGGTCGTTTGTATGTGTGGTAGGCGGATGTAGACAGGAATATCGATCTGCTGAAACGGAAGGATGAAGAGCTTAGTGCTGCCCTGGAGAAAATGGAGAACCAATCAGAGAACAATGACATCGACGATGTCATCGTCCCCACAGCGCCCCTCTACAAGCAGATCCTCAACCTGTACGCCGAGGAGAATGCCATTGAGGATACCATCTTCTACCTGGGGGAGGCGCTGCGGCGTGGCGTCATCGACCTGGAGGTCTTCCTCAAGGTGAGCTCTGAGCCACACTCCTCTCCTCCCTCCTCCTCCCTGGCTCATCCCTTGTTCCTCTGCTCCCTGTCCCTTTCGCCTCCTGCAGGGTTCAGTCTTGCTTGGTGGTTGTCTGAAGGTTGTGTATGTGTAGGTTCAGCCTTTTTGCGGTGGTTGTCTGATGGTTGTGTGTTTACGTTTCCCTCTCTATAGCACGTGCGGCTCCTGTCCCGGAAGCAGTTCCAGTTGCGTGCGCTGATGCAGAAAGCCCGCAAAACTGCTGGCCTCAGCGACCTCTACTGACCTCTGACCTCTGACACTCACCTCTTTCACTCCTCTCACACACCCCTCTCCCCTCCCCTTTTGCCCCCCTTTCTATAAGTCCAAGTACAAGAGCATGCAAGTGCTGCTCACTCTCATTGGTTTAGAGGCAGTGTTGCCTAAAACACACAGCCAAAGACCACAAACTCTCCTAACAGGAGAATCCACTTCAAGAAATAGTTCAATAATATTGCCTCTAGGTTACTGAATTTTACATATCAGTGGCTGTAGGTGGATGCACATGCGTCTGATATCTGGGCAGGCTAAACTGATTGCTTTCATTTTCTCTTTTAAGAGCGATCAGTTTAGCATGCCCAGATATCAGAGAGCTGTACAGTTGTATATTTTTTCTTGAAGTGTTTCCCAGTAGTACTGCTCCAACTCAGTCACACAGTGGGTAGCATCATATGAGCTTAGGATAGGCCTGACTGAGCCCACTTCATACTGCAGAGACCTGGCACCATGATAGCATTAGCACAGCAGCTCACCCTCTAGTTTAGACAGCATAGCCTCTATTACAGAAAATGCAATGTTACGCTAAGACTACGGACAGCATTCGAAACCCTGCTGTGCCGGTCTGGGTCTGGCCGCGATTATATGGACTGCATAGGAACTGATATATAAATTAAAATGTTTGCATATGATTGTCAACATTCAAAAAAGTCAAAACAGCAAAGAGGCTCTACGAGTGCCAAATCCTCTAAAAGGCCAATGAGTGATTTTCAACATTAGGATATGATTTTGGACATGATAGTTACTATTATGTAAAAGAAAATACATATGTAATATACGCCATTTATATACGCCATTTAGCAGATGCTTTTATCCAAAGCGACTTACAGTAGTGAATGCATACATTTTCAGCATATGTGGCCCCAGTAGGGATTGAACCCACAACCTAAGTGTTACCAACGCTGTGCTCTACCAACTGAGCCACAGAGAACCATATGTTAAGATATTATGGTGTTAAGGTGTATGGGGGGGTAGGAGGATTTGTGGGGTTTTTTGCAGTGCATAGTTGACATTCATTGAGGTGGGTTCCTGCTCTTTAGGTTGGGCTCCCTTGAAAGGCCATTTACTGGGCACTATGAAGGAAACGTTAAGCCAAGATAAAGATAAAGATAAACTATCACCCTTACAGCAGGAAACGGGACAAACTACTGAAGATGTACCGTACTGTCCCTCACAACTGGCTCCAAATGGGACGACCAGACCTTTTTTACTTTTGATTATTGTTTTGAATCTTCAGGACTTGAGGTTGATTTTAAAATGAAGAGACTTGCATCACTTCCTGTGGAGAGCTCTGGCGGCTGTGGGCACTTGTCCCTGAATCAATCCAGAATAATTAGGACGGATGGACGGACACATCCAACCACAGACGCATTAGGACAGACAGACGGATGCATCCACCTACAGGTTCATTAGTTAATGAATCACAGCTTGTCTTGGCCCTGTTTTAATAACTCATATTACCTAACATTAATCCAAACCCTGCAGTTATCAGAGCAAATCTATGCTGGCATATATTATATGGTGTATGTATGATGTACATGTCTGGAGGTTCTCGGTTCATGTACTCTTCAGTGTATTTTAAATATGCATATAAACTGTATAATTGAATAGCCCTGGCCTAGACTTTCCATTCATGGAATTTAAGAATGAGGTGTACATTAAAATAGACATATTTAGAGGCATAAATATATGAAGAAGCTCTGTTCTTTGCCATTATCACCGACAGCTTCCTGTTTATTCCTTTTTTATATGCTCTGTACATTCATTATTATTATTATTATTATTTTTCTTCGTTACTGTCAAGTTCTGTTTAGTTTTTTTGTTTTTAATCATTTTATTATGCACAATGAAGATTCCTGACATGCTTCATATACTAACTTATATAAAGTGAATATTGAAGTTAATTTTCCAATTCATTTTTAGTTTATGTTTAAAATGCACTTTCAAGGAGCTGTAAAATGGGAACTTTAGTTTGGGGATTTAATTTGGAAATAAAACTGAATTTCCACATGTGCACATTCTCATTTTCTTGTAGTTGCTTGTAGCCCCTGTAGAATTATGTTAAAACAAGCATGGCTAAGAGATGATTTGTCACATGTATGACAACCAGTTTATTTGATGGCAAAAAATGTTTGTGGGCTCAATTGAACTGAACCAGAGAGAAAGCATTTAGTGAAGTCAACTGCCATTGAATTTCAAGAAATGTATAAAAGCTATGGGCTGCAGTAAGTAACAATGAGACATTAAAGAAGAGACCAGAATCAAAAATCAGATGGTTTTGAATCTGCTGCAGGTTTATTTTGGTAGAGTAAATGTAAGCAAATGAGGCACAACACTGGTCCTGTATAGATCACGTAGCTCCTCCCTCAGGCCCCATAATGCCGTTGGTCAAATCATTGTGATGGTGCAGTGCAGGACATGCCTGCTACAGACCATCCTGCAAAGTGTTCACAGACACAAAGGCCTTCAAAATAAAACGGGTCTTCCAGAGGATTTTAATAGAGAGCAGAAACATGGACCGCTGTCAAGCAGGAATCATTGCTGTAAAAATACAGGTTCCCATTTCATTACAAAAAAATTCCCCTAGATTTTACAATGAAGTCCAGAACTATTGCTCCAAAAACTCTGTTTTTCTACAAATGTTTTCTTCTTCTTTGGGGTTGTTTAATTATTAAAAATAACATTGAAAATAGTTACCCAGTTCATCAAAAAAGGCCTTGTCCTTTTGAACAGCTCTTTGTAGATAAAAGCAATAGCTTGCCTTGCATAGGGCAGTGATATCCTGGTTTCTGTGCAGCTTGGTTAGTTTTGCGTACAGAAACATAGGCTTGGAGCGCTGCAGAGAGGGGGTGGCATATTCGGGGGACAGTTGGGGGGTCCCCTGTGGCTCACTAGGCCACCTCGACATGCTGAATGTTGAAAAGTTCTGTTTTATACACGGACCAAGGAAAAAGTGCAGACAATTGCAAATTTCCAAAGGGGCTGGGATGTTCCATGAGCCTACGGAATCGACCACCCTCTGCCCATTTGTGCTGCGGTGAGATGGGAGGTCTGCTTCAGTAGGGAGCGATGAAGGAGAGGGGAGATCTGTGGTGGGGGAGGGGTTGAGCGGTGGTTTGAGGGAAGGTTGAGGAGACGCGCGCGCGGTCACTCCTCACAGCTCCAGCTCCTTCTGGACGTCCCACAGGGTCTCTGCACTCTTCACCAGCTGCTTCTCCTCCTCGGGCTTCAGAGTCATGTTCACCACATCTGTCAGGCCACTGTTTCCCAGCACGCACGGCACACTCAGGAACACCTCGTCCTTCACACCGTGCATGCCCTGCAGGAGGAGGGGGAGGGGGAGGGGGAAACGGTCAGGAAGGACTTCTCCAGAGAGGATGGTGCGTACATAAGTGTGTGTGTGTGTGTGTGTGTGTGTGTGTGTGTGTGTGTGTGTGTGTGTGTGTGTGTGTGTGTGTGTGTGTGTGTGTGTGTGTGTGTGTGTGTGTGTGTGTGTGTGTGTGTGTGTGTGTGTGTGTGTGTGTGTGTGTGTGTGTGTGTGTGTGAGAGAGAGATTGTGTGAGTGTGATGGGTATGGGTTTGCCAAATGTGAGCCAGTTTGGCATGATAAACTCTGTACAGGCTCAGAGAAGTGCAAAAGATTAGAGTAAGAGGAGGTGTGGTTGAAGGATCTCAATTTTTTAAACATTTTTAATGTTATCTGAATCTTGGTCCCTTGAGAGGTTTCTCTGGCAGTGAATTTGTCAGCTGAGGCTGAAAAGTAATCTGTTGCGTTTCGTGTGTTTTACAGATATGCTTTTGTGTTACCCTCAGTGAAAGTCTCCTTATGTTGGAGTTTGTAGTGAGGTTAGACCCAATGCAATAACTACTTTAGCATGAATGTCTTCAGGACAAGGCTCAGGGCTTTTTACCCTAACGCCCTCAGAGCTGGGGACATGCAAAATTGGTTCAATTTGAGATCTTTGGTTGTGTCAGGTGGAATGAAGGCCTGCAAAGACTAGCACTCTGAAACCAGGCTTCTGGGTAAAGTGACCTCCTCGTGAGACGAGGTGAATTCAACATTCTCCACTGCTCACCTGTACGAGAGTGGACACAGGGTGCACCTTGCGCAGGTTCTTAAGGATGGACTCCACCAAGTCTGCCACAGACATCCCGATCGCCCAGGAAGTGTAGCCCTTCAGCTTAATGACTTCATAGGCACTGAAACAGATGGAAGGACTATTTAATAAAGAGCATTTGCTGTAAGTGTTATATTCTGCGTACATTGGTATTAAAATAGTTGAGAAACATCTTTAAATCTTGTTCATATTTCTGTTAAAGACCTTCATTATAAAGTGTGCCGAGTATCTAATCGCTTAGAATCGCTTGCTTCACAGCACTAAGATGTTTGCACACAAGCTAGTCACCTTTCCATCTCAGCATTGCTTTGGTCTCTGTGAATTATTACGTACACTTGATAATTTGTCTTGAAATTTCAATAAAGTAAAAATCTAACATGCACAGCCTGTTTGCACAAAATCTGTATGTTTTTGGTTCAGGGTGAATTTTTTTCATGAGATGATGCTTCCATTGAGGCAATTAGAGCTGCATAAAGGGTAGGTGTCCTTTCAGTGAAGGAATGTCTCCTGGCTGTGCTGGTGTGAGACTCACCCATCCACCACCTTCCTGTGCACAGCCTTCCATTCCTCCTTGTCGCCATCTGTTCCCATCTCTGGGTTGAGTTTCTGGAGAGAGACGCCGGCCACATTCACACCACTCCAGACGGGCACTGTAACGGAGGAGGCACACTGACTGGACTATTGTCATGGAAAATGTGTGTTTGATGTGTGTTTGTTACAGTATAAGTAGTGCTTTCAGTATAGATTCATCAGCCTATGTATGTGGATCTACACCTTGCTTGCTTTAAGGGCCTTCCTTGGGTGAATGGCCTGAGTCCCATGACTGGGCCACAGGCTTGTAAGAGCAGACAACAGACAGACTCCCAACAGACACACACCAAAATGGACAGACTCATTGCATGAAACTCCATGCTCACAGTCAGACAGACTCACCACTGGAGTCGCCGTGCTCTCCGACGATCCAGCCATGGCAGCTGGAGGGGTGGATGTTCAGCCTCTCGCCCATCAGGAAGCGGAAGCGAGCAGAGTCCAGATTGGTGCCACTGCCAATGACGCGGTGCTTGGGGAAACCGCTCAGCTTCCAGGCCACGTAGGTCAGGATGTCCACTGAGAAGGATGACCCAAACATTACTATCATTCCTCCTTATTTGGCCCAGAAGGGCACAAAACAGCTCAACAGATCACCACTAATTTCCCCTTAAAACCAACTCCAGTTCTTCACACAGGTCAGTTCCCGATTGCTCAAAAACATTTAACGTTGTCTACGTTGACCTTGATTATCTCTGACCCAGTCTAGGTGTAAATCTTACATTAGGTCGTGATGACTTGGTAAAAAAAAGTTATTTAACCCAGAAAGTGTCCTGAGGTGGGACATTAGGGTTAGAGTGATGCTGCCCTGGTGCCTTGCTCACACCCTCCTTTCTCTTGGTAGAGTGGCTCCTGCTTGCCTGGGTTGGAGACGATGAGGATAATGCAGTTGGGGCTGTACTTGACAATGTTGGGGATGATGAACTTGAAGATGTTGACATTGCGCTGCACCAGGTTGAGACGACTCTCCCCCTCCTGCTGGCGAGCACCGGCCGTCACCACCACCACCTTGGAGTGTGCTGTTACGCTGTAGTCTGGGAGAGAGGGAGACCTGTCACATGACTCCTGCAAGGGCACCTGCTCACTGCTACAACCTGCTCTCTTAATGCCGCTCTCTCCTACATACTGCTCTGTCTTAATGCTGCTCTCTTGTACACAGGGCTGTATCCAGGAGTTGAGAATAGGCAGTAATCTTGGCTTTGTCCAAAATCTTTGCTATACCAAAGTGAAGTCATTTTATGTACAGTAGTTCACCACTTTTATTCAGTAGAACACTGATTCAGTATGTTAAAAAAAATACAACTCAGACTCTGAATACTGAGGTCATGGTGTCCTCAATGGTAGATATGGCCATGCTTGTATGCTGCTCTCAACTATTTCTGCTGTCTCACAATGCTGATCTCTCCTACATATTGCTCTCTCTTAAAGCTGCTCTTTCATAATGATGCCCTCTATTGGTGCTCCTGTAAAATCAGGACCAAAGTGTAGGAGCATATCCCAGGAACCCCTTCACCCGGATTTGCTCACCTTTATCGGCAACAATTTTGGGCGTGCGTAGGAACAGCCCTCCGTGCTGCAGGTCCATGGCCTCGCCCTTCAGCTTGTCCTCCATCACATCAACCAGGGCTACTTCATCTGCCAACTCCTGCTCATCACAAATAATACTACCATCATACGCTCATCCCAAACAATTCTACTATCACACGCTCATCATAAACTACCATCACACGCTCATCACAAACACACACAAACTACCATCACATGCTCATCACAAATGATGATGAGCATGAAAACTATGTAAACCATATGCAATGGCCATCTCAGTCACCAGATCTCAACCCAACTGAACATCGGAGATTCTGGATCGGCACCTGAGACAGCTTTTCCACCACCATCAACAAAATGCCAAATAATGGAATTTCATATGGAAGAATGATATTGCATCTCTGCAATAGAGTTCCAGACACTTGTATATTCTATGCCCAGGCGCACTGAACCGAACCTGGTGGCTTATGGTGGCCCAACACCCTATTAAGACACATTATGTTGGTGTTTCCTTTATTTTTGGCAGTTACCTGTATATCCCCAGTCATTGGGATTACTTTACTATGGAAAATCAATAACTTTTAGACAAAAAAACCTGTGTGCACCTTTTTCTACTCTCACTGTTTCAGATGGTTGTCTTTTCTTCCAATCTGTCTGTACCCTACAGGAAAACAGGGGCTCTGCTGTCCCATTCTGTGTCTCACACTATCAATCTCAGCCCAGGCCCTTACCTTCATGAGGACACTGATGGCAGAGGCCATGCCCACCATGCCAACGCCCACTACGGTCACCTTGTTCCGGGAGCCAACGGGCTCCTCTTTCATCACATGAGTGATCAGCTTTTCCTTTGTGGTTGCCATAGCGACAGGCTGTGGAGAGAGAGGCGATACAGATAAGTGAGTGAGTGTGTGTGTCTCTCACACACTGTATGATTGTGTGTGTTTTAAACTGTGTGTTAAAGCAGATACATGCCTGTCTTTTGCCTATAATTGTAACCATATACAGACAAAACCACAGACAATCCAATCCTCAGGCTATGCACAGCGAGGTGGTCAACTGAAACATTCAAACATTTTACAAGGATATTTGTAATTAACAGAATGTATTATGAAATGTGAATGAACATCCTTTATTGCACATCAGGAAGTATGGAGAAGTTTCGCTGATCGTATTCACTGCTTTCACAATCTGTGGACTAATCTTTAATGTTGCACAGCATAAATTCTCCCCGTTGTGTACTATGCGGTTCTATTATAGGATGGAGCAATTTCTTTCTTTCCTTATATGCTAGTGCTGTACAATATGTAATTCTATTCATCATAAAAAGTTTAGAAACTTTTTGTAACGTTACAGTATGGTTGTGTAAGCTTGTGAAATATAAAAATATGGTACATACTTTTTGCTTTTAAATAATAACTTAGTTTGCCTTTAGAAACCTTTAAAAAATCATATAGGCTACCCATTTTACACTGGCTACACATTTTATACTGCTCGTTTCAACTGAAATGTCTGGTTGCCGCCACTTTCCCCTTGATACAATTACCAAGGCGTAATGCGATGTCACTAACATCGTTTCCTCAAGGACATAGAATGATCAATTCCGTTTTTAAATGAATGAATGAACATATTTCAGTGTTTATATACGGGATATTATTGATTTGATGGAATAATTCTACGGCGACTAACAATAGGCGACCAACTAAATGCAATGTAACTGGGAAACATACATTAATTATTGAGGATGCGCTCAACCGTGCTGGCTCAGTCAATGTCTGGGAACTTTACTTGTCGTTTTTATTGGGTAAGTCGGTGTTAATTAATTGACCTGGTCTTGTGTGCATCTGAGTTAAATTGAACTGAATGCAATTAACTTCTAAAAAATAATGCTTTCTCGTAAAGTTACTCCTTTCAGTCCTAGAGTACACCGTTTTATTTACTAACTTTAAAAAATCACCAGTAATAGAATTCATATTTGTTATCGAACCATATTACAAAGAGTGGTATTTTTTGGAAGGAAAAGGTGACTATAACCCATGATTACAATTGTGTCCGTTACTTTATATTCGAAGTCACTGTTGCATAATACATAATGTCGGTCAACCCAGATAATTATAAATGCTGTCCCGAAAAATACTGACGTTACTGTTACAACAAACGAAATTGATAGTCAAGCATGAAGCGATGGCTATTAGCACCAACTGACACTCTCAGTTTGGTTAGTTAGTTAGTTACTGGCGTACCATTTATGTGCACCCCTGATTACAACCCATAACCATATAGCTTAATTTTTTCTCAGCATCACTTACGCGAATGATACTACAAACAAACAGATACTAATGTCTTAATTATTGGAAGTGCACGTTATTTCAAGCATTCGACAAGCTGTCGTAAGTAATTGTTCATGCAGTAATAGCTTTTGCCCTCACCTTTTTGTTTCAGCCGAAATGGGAAAGTTACGCAGAGGGTTAGTCGGAATGTCTTCACTGGGGAGCTCCTTTGAGACTCAGCTACTCCGCAGTAAAGTCAAAGCAAGCGGAGACACTATTTAAAGAGCCATGCAAACTGCACGTGCTGCATCATTTGCATACGAGCCAGTGCAGGCGTGCCTCGCGATTTTCTTTCAAAGTTCACACAGATGGGCAGGGGATGGTGATGCTCGGTCACAGTTATTAGCTTCACTTTCTCACATTTTCTACCTTTGACCTATCACGACACGCGTAGTTATTGCCATCCGAGATTTTATTCCCTCATTTTTTGCACTGATAGCTGAATGTTGTCTCTGATGTTGCAGGTGAAATGACAGGAATTTCACAACTGATTCCATAACAAAACAAATCTGAATTAAATCACAGACATAGGTATTTAAACAGCACAGTTATTCACACTTAGATTTATCAGTTTCAAAGAACAGCTCTTGTTATCTTTTAATTGGCAAGCCACATTGGGGTGACTAAATGAAGCAAATAAATTGTGATAGATAATCCTTTATCATATTGCAGAGGTCAAAAACATTACTCGATCTGTCTGAACTTTTCAAATGCCAATTAAAGACTTGTTTAGGCAGGCTTTTTAGGCACTGTTCCTGTTTATGTTTTTTATCTTATTTCTTAGATGATGTTTGATTGAATTTTGTATTGATGCAGAAACAGACGGCTGAGAAGGGCAGAAAAAAGTGCCGGCACTGTTCTGATTCCATTCACATTCACGACGCAGTCTTTAACCCTCGGGTGCCGGTTACCAATTTAAAACAATGGCATGCATACTGTACATAGCCTACTAGATACACTACATACTAGGGCAGTGCTTAATTTGACTGGCGTGGCTGTCATTGGAAAGTTGTTTGTACTGTAATATGTTATTTCACGTATCACGTTGTGAACCCCGGCAACTCATCAGTAGGTCCACAGTTTGGGAGAACTGATATAAAGTGTATACTGTGAAAGTTTAACTGCAACTCATACACTGTGTGCAGGTCAGGAATGAAAGGCTGTCATGGAAAAACCTGTCCGGGCTTAGGAATTTTTGTCCGGGTGACATCATTGGAATTTTGGACTGTAGTTGCTATGCCAACATGACGAGCTCGCATTCCTGAGTGACAAAACCTGGAAGAATGTGTCTGGGGTGTCCGGGTGATGTCATTTAGCTACAAATATGCTGTACAGCTAAGTTAGCTGCCTTGCTACGAACATAATATATGAATTATAATATATAATTATATATAATTATATAGCCAGCTAGCTACGAAGATAATAATATGCATTGTCTGTTCAGCTGTGCAGTTAAGTTAGCTGCCTCGCTAGGAATATAATATATGGAAGTCATTACATTACAGCTAGGTGGCTAGCTACAAATAACCATTGCTTGCTCAGCTGTAAAACTAGCTAGCTGGCTAGCTACGAACATAATATATGAATTATATAGCCGGCTAGCTACGAAGATAATAATATGCATTGTCTGTTCAGCTGTACAGTTTTCCAAGTGTGCCATACATTTATATTCACATGTATGTGTATTGTTTTTTGATACTTCTGGCTTTTGACCTTGATGTCCAGAGTTAACTCATTATAACAGCCTGTATGGAAAATAGAGACACTTTCTCCCCAATTATGAATTTCAATAATTAAACTGCTCTCCATCTAATTTTTACAGCTCTAGTTTTATAATCATGTACATAAAGAATCCCAACAGAAATTTGGCAGCATGCCAAAATGTTTCAATCCTTTAGTCTCTCATCTGTATACATGGATGTACACAAATCTGAGTGTGTATCATTATTGTGAATTGTGTTCCATTGATGTGGGTGACAGGGCCTGTCTGTGTGGAGGAGGTGCTGTGCAGTTGGCTGCTCTGGCCTGAAATTGGTTGGTTTGATTTCCATAGCATTTACATTACATTACATTACATTAGACATTTACCAGAGGCTCTTATCCAGAGCGTTTTACACAGTTTCACATTTCTTTACATACAATCCATTTATACAGCTGCATATTTTACTGAAGCAATTCAGGTTAAGTACCTTGCTCTACGATTATACTAAACTGCTACCACAGCATAGTGATTTGCATCTGCTGAATAGTCTAAAGTTGAAAGGAGAGCTTTTACCTCTTGATTGAAAAACCAGTGAGGACAGCCTACTTGGTCCATGCCAACCTGCTTTTCCTTGAAGAAGGAGCCAGGAATGGCAAAGGTGAAAACAGTCTGTGCCAGTGGTGTTATGGCCAAGGTAACGAACAATAGCTAAGGGTGTTTGCAATAATCCACACATACATTTTTATTGATGCAGTCTAATATCCCTTTGGATCCAAGTTCCTTCTTGTTGTGTTATTTACCATATTATCATGGATCTATACAGCAACACACAAGTCAAGCATCACTACAGTACTGCACTCCACAGTAGCACACCAGTGCTACCAATTGCAGTACAGTACTATACTGTACAGAAAATCACAAGTCAAGTGTCAGTACCATGGGGGTGATGACATTTAGATATACATAAATAGAGGACACTTCTGTCTTGACAGTAGGGTAATTAGCTTGACATGACTGCATACAAATATTTAAAACAAAAGGTATTTGGCTTTTACTAATCAGACAACAGTTTGCAAGTCTGTTTTGAGCAGTAATGCTCATTTTTGACTGCAGCAATATTTATCTAAAATCATTTTATGCATGAAATTCATAATTTAGTCAGATACGAGATGGGAAAAAAGCTTTTAATCAGAATGAAGTGGAAGTTTTGGTTAAATATAGTAACTGCCAAAATAAAGGAAACATTTGAGTAAATGGAGGGTTCTGGTATCTTGTTATGGTGTGGGGTGCATTTTTCTGGAATGGTTTATGTCCACTCAATGCCTTAGAGGGCAAAGTAAATGCTAATAAATACAAAGCCATTCTGAGTGAATTTCTTCATTCTATGGTGAAGTATTTGAGAGTGGTATTGTCCAGGACAATGCTCCATCCACATTGCACAAGTGATCACTGAATGGTTTTATGAGAATGGAAACAATGTAAGCCATATGCCATGACCATCTCAGTCACCAGATCTCAACCCAACTAAACACTTATTGGAGATGCTGGTACAGCACCTGAGACAGCATTTTCCACAACCATCAACAACACACCAATTGATGGAATTTCTTGTGGAGGAATGGTGCTGCATCTCATTTGAGTTCCAGACACGTGTAGAATCTATGGCAAGGTGCATTGAAGCTGTTCTGGCCAGAGACACTTTATGTTGGTTTCCTTTATTTTGACACTTGTAAATATGCCAGTGCAGGATGGCACAAACTGCCACAGTAAACACTGATCTCGTCTCATCAACTGTATGACTGACTGTTTTCTTTACTGTGCAGAAAACATATAAAACATTTAAAATGCATAACACCTTTCCAATGGTTCTGATACCACATAGCCCAGATATATAATGAGGTGTGAAGAATGTTTTAAATTGAAATGTGATACCACCAAGTTTCTCCTTAAGTATTTGACTTAAATATGTCATTCTACCATAAATATTTTTAGAAATATTCCCTTAAAACTGTTGCAAAAACACTTGAAATGGAAATTTTTAGTACGAAATTGAAGTGTCTTGCTACAGAAGCATTGTTGTCATTAATTCTTAATCTTACCATGAACATTGGGTGAGTCACACCGGTGTCTATGCGCTAGTGTTTTGACAAGCTGCAATTATGTACATGACATTATGTAAATGATGTTCAGTGGCTGTAATACCAGAATATACTGGATAGTCTACATGTTATGGGAGAATGTTCACTATTTAACTTTATTTTAAATTTAAATCCTGGCTTTTTTCCATGTACATAATATTGCTGACTATATGTTTATATTTCGCCATGGCAGCTTGTCAAACACAAATGATTGAGTATTTCTCTCCAAAATCAAGGAAGAATATCTATAACACTTTAGACCTCTTCTCTGAGCACATTATTTCCAGAGACAGTCTACATGGTAATATGAACCCCAAATGAACCACAACACCATGAGGGCCCTCTCCAGGAGTGCCTGTTATCTTCTGGGGGCCCCAGAGTACTACAATCCCCTTGTTTAGTTCTCACTCATCCTTTGCAGGTTTTGTTATGAGGCATCTTATCAATGTATTTGTTGACCATGACCACAGTAACTTAAAGAACCTCTGTTACCTAATGAAATGAATGGTACTTTATCAGCATGCTCAATACATATAATTAAGATTATGTGTTTTATTGGATTGTTGAGAATACAAATAAAAAAAGAAAATAAAGAAAATCAGTACACTTTGGGATCAATATTCATCATATTTTAGTCCCTTTAGTAGGAGGAGCTTGTGTCTTGCTGGACACATGAAGAGCAAGAACAATATAGGCTTGCTGAGCTGGGCCGAGCTGTACCAACAGTGTTATAGATACTTAACCTGAATTGCTTCAGTAAATATTCAGCTGAATAAATGGATTGTACTGCATGTTAAGAAATGTAAACTGTGTAAGTCGCTCTGGATAAGAACGTCTGCTAAATTCCTGTACACTGTAAAAAATCACAAGGCGCTTTAATTGAAAAAAGTAAGTTACCTGGTTGCCTTACAATATTAAATTTACTGACTTGGTCTAAATTGCTGTTTTAACTTACTTATGTCAATGAACATAATGAATATAACTATAACTACTTATAATTTGCTGTTTCAACTTAGTGATGCTAGTAAGAAGTATGAATATAACAACTTATTAGTTATTGTTTCAATTTACTGATGTTGGTGAAAAGAATGAACACCATTCTTCATTATTTGTTTTTTCAACCTACACAACCTACCTGCTGCCTTAATATGTTAAGCTAAGTAAACTAAAACAAACTCTCACAGAAGTGAACTAAAACTGTAAATCTGTTTGAACACAGACCCAAACCAATAATCCAGAACACGTTTTCAAACAAAGATTAAAAGGAACACATTTATTTCAAAAGTAGAAACGTGCAAAACTTGTGTGTGTGTCTATGAATCCAAATACTTACTTACAGTAAGGGTTGGGAAGGTTACTCTCAAAATGTAATCCATTACAGATAAGCAAAAATCCACTGGAATACTCAAAATCTTTTGGGCTACTTTGCCTTAAAATCAACAACACATGCAGTTTAACAAACAAGTCATTTCAATTTAGACTATTTCTAGACTAATGCAAATAGGGTTCTTATTATAAATATAGCCAATGTCAACCATTATTTCCAGATTAGTAAAATTACATTAGTAGTGGTGGGCACCAATGTGATATGATATCGATATGACTATGGATAACGAAATATATAAATTTAGCCTCCATCATAGCTTATGTATAAGCAAAACATCTAGAACCTCAAACAAATGACTGCCCCTCTCCTCTGATAACTCTCCTACAGTCCAAATAGGCCTATTGAGCACCTATTGGCAACTTGTGAGGGGGTTGGAATGGTTGTGAAACGCAATTAAGAAGATATTTAAAGTAACAATACCTCAAATGTATCCCCTATAGCAGATGTTTACCCACAATGATTAGCAGAACATTAATAGTCATGCAGACACTTAAACCCCAATTGCTACTCAACGGCCAGCCATAGAAGACTGTAGCTATACTGAGCAGTTCGCAAGTGTGAATGTGTAGAACTGTATGAGTGTGAAGGAGGGCATTGCTGAAAAAACCAAGTGTGCTCAGTCAACCTTCCATAGGTAAATAAAGAATGAAAACAAGATGGGTGCAGCCCTTCACTGGGATTGTCAAAAGGACAATTTACCGGCCTGTTGAATTGAACTGATTTACAGAAACTGATATTTATCAATATCGCATCTGTAAAATGTATCTGATATTGATATGGAATTTCCATATCGGTGCCCACCTCATTAGTGTCTATAATCTCACAATCTAAATACCTTCTTACCTTCAAACATGCCTGAGTCTGAATAACCCAAAAAGTAATCATCTATTTATTCAAAAGTATCTATTAATAAGATTGCTTTCAGGGTTGGTTCAATTCACTTCCCATTCAATCAAGTCAAAATATAAACTGAAACGAATGACAGAGCATTCACTCTCAAAAGAGTGGACAAGAACCTTGTTATTGCAAAAGATTTTCAATTTTCAAACTGTAAGACAAAAACACATCCTGAGTTGAAGCAATCCCTGGTGAGGGTTAAACATCCCCTGACAACACACAACGTCTACTGTCTATGAATCCAAATAACACACAAATAACTCTTTCGATACAATTTGAAAACATCATCCCTCTGAAAACAATACTGTATTTCTTGTGACCTGTAATGATGGAGTGCCCCCAGGGAGAGATATGAAAATCCACCGTAGAGAGTCATTCAACGTTCGTGTCTACGCTGTGTAGCGAAGGAGCCTATTTCTCAGGTTATGGATCCATGCAGAGCAGTTGTCTTCTCTAGGCCAATGGTGAACCACTAGATGAGGTGATGAAGGGGATGTCTCTTGATTCCATCACCCAGAAGGTGTACTGTGTTCCCTCATCTATTCGACGTGACAGTCGTCCAATCTTCATGATTACTGAAGGAGTTCGAAAAAGGTACTTCAACTGTGTTGGGGAGTTGAGGTTCAGGCAGTAGATGACCCCCATGAGTACAGCAAAGCCCTTTGCAACATCTCAGAGCTGGAGTATGACAAGAGTCTCTTCCACAACGACTGTCACGTCGAATACTGCATGAGGGAACGGGTCCTGCAGTACACCTTCATGGGTGATCAGGAGTCCAAGAGACATCCCCTTCATCACCTCATCTAGTGGTTCACCATTGGCCTAGAGAGCAATATAAAACATCAAATTACAATTGTGTTGTCCTGTGTGAAAAGACGGTGACAAAAATAAAATTTATTCATAACATATGTACTCATAGTGATGAGTGGTATGTACTTATAATGATTGTGATGTCCGTTGCAAAACTAAGAATGACATCAATACTTTATAGATTGGGGTGGTCACACTCTGAAAATGCCATATAGAGTGCGCTATGAAGAGCACACCAAAATCAAGTTCTTTATTACCAATGCCTTACGAATATATCTTGATTATCCCAGAGGGATTCTGCCGGAGGAAATTTGGAAGTCAAAGTAGGGTAACTGTGCGTCTGCTCTGGATGGAGTCCTAAGGTGAAAACTGGTGATGCAGTTGTTTGACATATTTGAGTTTATAATACCATTTCTAGTAATAAGTGGCTCATGGTCGACTATTTCAATTCACCGCAAGGAAAACCTAGCAGCCATTAATGCATCCACAAGCTGCAATTATCCTTTCTTCTTCTTCATCTCATCAACCAAACCCTTCCATTGTCAATGTCTCCCTCTAGTGTATCTGGCAAGTAATGCACTTAACCTTTCTTGGCTTTCTTCATCTTTCTTTGGCCAATGCTTGGATCTGCTCTCTTCCTTTGTTTGTTCACTGCGACCTCGGGACATCCTGCAGCACTTAAACTCTGATGATGATTGCCCATCTTGAATTTCGGGCTAAAAACCCAGCCATGCCATCCCTGTGCAGAATCAGGCTCTCTCAGACAAGGGTGTTTAGTAACCAGAGCTTTGGCCACACTTTCATATTGTTGTCTTTTCAGATAGGCTGTAAACTTATACATGGCATCTACTAACTTGTCAAGAATATCACTTTTGGCATTCTTTGGGATTGACATTACTGAGCCATCCTTTTCATAAGATTCATTTGCCGCCCTAAACTTGTACTCAACATGAAAGGAGAAGGACTGTTGGTTGATGAAGATGTGAGACTGGCAGTATCCAAGGTTGATTCAGAGCAGGTTGATTCACTGTCTGTGAACAAGGCCTTAAGAGTCACCCGGTCTTTTGGCAGATCTTCAATATTGGTAAAGACGCACAACTCGTTTCCAAACTCTGGATCTTCAAATTGTAGGATGAAACTCCCTCTCAGACCCAGATTGCTGCGTGGAATTGCACAAAGGTCACCATCTGACTGGAGGAGACTTGGAATGGTGAGACGTCTGATTTCTGACACAGATACAAAGGCTTGAAGCAGAGAAGGGACAAAGGAAAAGATAAATTATATAATGTGCTAGTTTCAGCAATCTCCATTTAAAATGATTCAAAATTCCTGCTACAGTGAGCTTGATAAGTATTTGGACAGCAACACTCATATTTTGGCTCCATATTTACCATATTACTTAGTTTCCAAAAGCAAGAAAGTATGCAAGTTCTTGAATGTCTTTGCACAAGAAACTGATTACTCCACCACCTTGTGACAATAATAGTGATTTTCATAAACTGCCATTTATTTCTTAGTTACTATTATTTTTAGGTTTTGTATCCAACAGGGATATTTACAGCTCCAATTTTCACTTGCTATTTCAAAATCATGCATGTTGATTCATAGAATATGTCTTCACATGGCACTATTTTGTGTGAATCAATTCAACCGAATAACCTACTCAGTCAACTTGAGAAAGAAAGTTACTCCCTAGATAATGAATTAATATAAATTGAAAAGGGAAACATGAAGTAAAATGTAAGAAATTGAGGTATGAAACCAGAAATATAACTTTTAAGTTGAGATGACACATGTATATATTCCCATACAACAAAAAGGCACTGTCTTCTTTAGAGTGTAATATAAAAAACGTTCCTATATCCGTGTGAATTGTACCGTTAAGTAATTCCCCATGTCCCCTTGTTCTGCTTACATAACTCAACTTTAAATTCTGTCTGTAATCCACTTTATTAATCCATTTTAAAAATGTAAAACCCTCAAATAAATCCT
The DNA here is from genome assembly GCA_029706075.1 of Aldrovandia affinis. NCBI lineage: Eukaryota > Metazoa > Chordata > Actinopteri > Notacanthiformes > Halosauridae > Aldrovandia > Aldrovandia affinis. Next base: position 5,742,273 of record JAINUG010000003.1, on the reverse strand, counting down.
TCCTTTAGTCTCTTTTGCTGAGACTAAAGAGATTATGTAGAAGGCTTTCAGGCTTTGGGCATACCATAAAAAGAGGAAGTCAAGCATGTACTGCATGAGCCAACATCAAGTGAAAACAGTTGCGCCTCATTCAGAAAAAGCAAATACAAAACCTCCTCACTGAAATGAAAGGATGATGCCAAAATGAGAGATTCTATGGTCAAACCAGAATCCAGTATGAAAAGTGGGGTGTGGATTTGTGAGTCTCATCTAAAATTAGTTCTTCAACTTTTTAAAAACATTTCCCTCCAACTTTTATTCCCTAGTTTGGTATCCCTGTTTGTGCATCTCAAGTCACTGCTGTTCCACCCACACCCGCACATTGGAGAACTGCAGCTGAAGCACATGCACTCCTTTGGTGCACTCGCCTGTGATCAAGCAACTATTTTACACTCTACAGTCCAGAGAGTGTTTTGTTGATGGTGGTGGGAAATGCTGTCTCGGGGGCCATTCCAGAATCTCCTATAAGCCTTACATTTGGTTGAGATCTGTTGACTGAGACGGCCATGGCATATGGTTTACATCATCACTGAAGCTCCTGCCAAATATGTTCCAACAATCACCCCTCTTTCAAAATCTCTTCTTCTAGCCATGCTAGCCAAAATAATTGGCAACTGGGCCTGCCCGGCATTTTGATACATGGCCCTGAACATGCTGGGATGTTAATTGTTTAATTAACTCATATAACTGTGTGGAACTACCTTCTTCCAATATACTTTGTATCCCTCATTTACTCAAGTGTTTATTTTATTTTGCCTGTTACCTTATATATATATATATATATATGCCCATAGAGTTTATAGCTATAACAAAACAAGACTTTAACTTACTGTGCCTTTCCTATTAGCTGAGGCATACTGCGGCACTAGAGGCCTCATTTTTAGGAATATATTTTAATCATTTTCACAATCTTCACAGTGATATTATGTGTAATCAGGAAACATGCTCCAGCTTGGCATTGTGGTCTGTGGCTGCGCATTGTGATCTGCCATTCAGCTGTGCATTGTGTTCTCTGGCTGTGCATTGTGATCTGCAGTTTGGTTGCGCATTGTGCTTTGTGGCTGTGCATTGTGTTCTGCAGTGCAGCTATGTGCTATGTGGCTGTGCATTGTGGTCTGTGGCTGTGCGCTGTGCTGGAATGATGGCATCATTGACTGAAGCAGCTGAGGTGGCTCTGGCATTAGGATGGATCTCAGCTTTAATGGAATGATCTTCCTCTGGGAAGTCATGTTTTCAATTTTCCCATGGATGTACTCCAGTTATATAAACAACCCGTTTTTGCCTGTGTTCACGACACAACCGGAAATAAGATTCATTACAGTACACACATTTTCGAGTAAATCTGTTCAAACTTCTACAGACAGGAAGCCATTCGTTTAAATGTCTGCAGTGCCTTAATGAGTAGTACAGATCGCCTTTCCTTTGTAGTTGCTACAGTAGCGCCATCTAGCGGCAGTAGCAACTTGAAAGGCATGGCCATTGCCATCTTAAGGCATCACCAAAGAGATACGGTCCAATTCTCTGCCCTGGTGGGAGGGATGCTGAAGCACACATATCTGTAAAAAGTAATTAGAGTAGTTCCTTTACTCCACAATATCCCAGGGAACAGAGAATACACAACACTCACCAAAAATAAACATGAACACACACAGACACGTTTAAAAAGACACAAACCTCATTTACACAATTCATTTTGAGGTCATCCCATAAAGAGATTCCTTCACCACATTTTGGCTTTAAACAGCTTTCTTCAGCGCATCTTACCATAGTATCCTATGGACTCTTACAACAGCTTACATATGATATTTACCTTTATGACCTACCCTATTTACTTATATTGTACAGGACATTCCCTATGTAATATATACTTTACTATGTACCTTACCATAGAATTAATACACAAATACATATATGTTTTCAAATGTTGCAATTCTGTCATATGAAAAAGTTTGAAGTTTTTCCAGAACGTTGGACATTATTGTATTTTATTGTTTACTTTGTTAAATGTTATTTTTAAACTGTTTTAAAATATCCTCCAGTTACAATTTTTCAAGATGCATGACGATTTTAAATTCAAGAAATCTGCATGACGATCAGATCATTAAAGTTGCACAGCTCTAAATCTGCCCTGCGATGGATAATTCCTGCCTCTCGCCCGGAACGCATGCTGGGATAGGCTCCAGCACCCCCGCGACCCTGACCAGGAATAAGCGGCTTAGACAATGGATGGATGGATGGATAAATCTGCTGCATTAACCGGGTACAAAAGCTTGTGGCTGATAGAACGTCTGCAATCAGCCAATAGAGGGCGATATAATAAAGGTTGTAAGGAAACAGAATCTCGACCTTCAATTTTAACGGAAATCTTTCTTTCCCTGATTCTCCACTGTGATTCAAGCACGCGTAGAAAAATTGGAATGTATTTTCTTCTCAGAGTAAAATCTGAATAAGAAAATATGTAAATCAGTGGAATTATTCTGGGCTGGAAAATAAGGGCCGTCTTAACTTTCATACACCAGTGGATTTTTGGTTAACAAAACACATTTATGCAAACATTAGAATTAGTGCGCATCAGCAGAAACTCCAGTCTGAAGCTCGCTGTATTAACTGCACTGCTGACAGTCTCCCTGCCTGAGACCAATTACAGTGAGCTAATGTGACTGATGGCTAACAGAGGAATAAAGAGTGCGCTGTCACAACGATGATGAGATTTGAAGACTTGCAAATTGGGAGCACGCAATCCCTGGACATGTAAACCGCGATAATTAATTTGAGCAGAAAACAACAAGCCAACTAAATAATAGCTACCACCAAGTCCTTTACGGGTTTGATCCCGTTCCTGCCTTTGTGACTGATTAACGCACTGTAGGAGTGAATGAGGGCCATTAACCGCCGCTCCACCATGTTAAATCAGAGATCATTTCACGCTACAGTTGCCTGAACAGCTCTTTTCAAATTGTTTCTACGAAGCACCATCGCATATACTGGCAGGACCACAGCCAACGGACATGGAGGGCAGCTGTTCAGCAGATTATAACGCTATGAGAACATAATAAGAGTTAAACATGCTCCACGCCTCTCATACAATACAGTTTCATACAATCATTCTTTATTATCTCAATCTCAATGGGAAAGGGAACATTCAACATTCAGGCAGGTTCAACATAAAATTGTATACAAGTAAAAAGACAAAAACAACAATTAAAATACACATTTTTGATCAGTCTCAAGAGTGGACCCTTTACATTTACTGCCATTTTAGTGGCATAAAAGGATACAAAGAAAATGGATACAACGGGTAAAACGATTGCAACAATAAATATCTATTATCTGGGACATAGCAAAAGCATTGTTACAATGTTTAAGCAAGTATCAGATGCATTTCTTTAAGTGTATAGTCTTACAGTCAAAGGCCAATTTCCAACAAGCGAGAGAGAGAAGTGAGTCCCCTGTCATTCTGAAGTTTCAGTACAAAAAGCTTCTCCCCCTCAGCATTGCCTGGATCCACCTCTCTCTCTCTACAAACACCAACCCAATGTCCCCAACACCTCCCTCTCCTCCCAAACACATCCCCATTCCCCCAAACAGCTCCTGTCCCCTTAAATACCTCCCCTCCTTCAAAACCTGCCCTCCCCCCAAACACCTCCACACTCTTCCCCCAAGCACCTCCCCATGCCCCAAACACCTCTCTCCTCCCCAAATGCCTTCCCTCCTCCCAAACACATCCCCTCCCTGAAACACCTCCTCCAAAAAATGTGCCCACTCTCCCCCAAACACCTCCCCTCTCCCCCCAGTGCTGTGCTATAGTGTTGTGGATGTAACACAGGAGAACAGCAGTGCTGTGTCATAGTTTTATAGTTGCAACGGAAGTTAATTAATTAAAATGAATTACTTGTAAATATCCAGCTGTATATAGCTACATGCAATCTAAAAATGTAAGTGGCTTTAGACAAGGTGTCTGCCAAACATAAAATAATACATTGCAGTGTTTCATGAGAATTAACTTCCCTGAATGTGATGTGAGATGCATTTAGCGCCTAGCAGATAATCACCATGTTCCTCACTGGCTAAAGTGCTCAGCTCAGCTGTATATGAAAGGGGTTTCAGAGAGATGCACTAGCAATGCATTCCTTCAATTGTAGGTTTGGAGTGTGCTTCATCCCAAAGGAAGTACTAATATTAAAGGCCATCATGTCAAACTACAAAGGTCTAGCTCTCCATTCAATCAGCACACTTCTGAGGGTACTGTACCCTTATGAAAAACATGACCTGAAATACTGTATATCAATCATTCTACACTTTCATGAATGCAATTTTATCCACACATTGTATGGTATGCTTTATCATATGTGGCATTTGATCATTTACTCTGTGAATATAATATGGTAAATTAGCACCATTACATAGCTTAAAGTGGTAATAATTAATGTCATTTACTTTAAAAAAAATCCAATAGATTTAAAACATACACTTTTAATTTTACATTTTAACATTTATTCATTTGTCACGAAGGCCAAATGTACATCATACAACACACAGTGTGACGTTTTAGCCTTTTGTTGACACAATATAAATGTTTTGTCTTTTTTCACATTAGATTAGAGCTGTGAGACCGATGAATAGTTTATGGAGGTTTGTCTCCCGTCCGTGGCTCCAGAGTACAGATCAAAGCATGGCCTAGATTCCCTTCTTAAAGCTCACACATGGCACGCAATGAAATATTCACTGGTTTTGCCTCTACTTTTATTATTTGTCTACGTTTCTCAAATGAGATCCCGCTGAGGTGTGATATAGGTAACCTGAGACACAGAACACATCAGAAATACTTTGATGAGACACTTTGGTTAATAAAAATGTTTTCAACAAAGACGACAGGGCGAGGAGACTTTGATCTTTTTTATGTATTTTGAAGAATAGTGACTTCTGGATGAAGTGCCTCCAGAAGGGTTGTGGACATGTGTGTGAGCTAAAATTGATTTCTATCAATCAATGGGATGAAAGGAGTCTGTATATTGAAAAACACTTTTGCACACCTGATGTAACGTCTTGTTGCATGTGCGTAAGAGAAACAAAAACTGAAATAAAATGGTGGAAGGGACTCTAGCAGACAGTCTGATACTTGCAAATAAATCTTTACGTTTATTTGCAAGAAAGAACAAACCTTTAAGTTTATTATCGCACAATGTGCAGGAGTCCCTTCAACCATGAAAGGTGTTCATTTTAGTTTTCGCTTGAGAACATTTTCACAAACACATTCCAACCTGGCTACAGATTCTCCATTTAGCTACTGTCAAAAACATGTAAGGAACTGAGATCAGTAACACACCATCATGACTGTAAACCTGGCAGAGCATAGATTCAGTGATCTTGTTCAACTGTCACATCGTGTTCATGAAATCGTAATGATCCAACGAAATGTCACCGTGTCTAAACATGCAGGAACAGGGCGGCAACAGGTGAAGACTCATCTTTTGGCTGGTGTGGAGCGCGGCAGAGACCAGACATGTAGAATACAGATTTGCACAGGTGATAACGGAGGCTGGCACAGGTGAGGCAGACCGGCAACATACGTACTGTAGGTGAGCCTGATACAGTGGCATGATGGAGCTCAGCAGAGGTGAGAGTAGCAGTGGTAAAAATGAAACACAAAATAAAAACATCCTCAGAAGTGTCCCTCAACATTGCACTTCTCTTCATTTTTGCTGTAGAAAAATGGGAAATATCACAAATTCCGCACAGATATTAGGACGTTTTTCTTTACACAGAGAGTTGTCAATGCCTGGAACAGCTTGCCAGGTCGGGTAGTAGAGGCAGAAATGCTTGGGCTATTCAAGTCCAGGCTAGATGTAATACTAGATACTCTTTAGATTAGGACATGATGAGCCTAGATGTGCCGAATGGCCCGTTCTCATCATTATGTATTCTTATGTATTCTTAAGTGCAAAGGTTTTCTCAGGGGTTTGGACCTATGCTCGCCACTCCTAGCTGTAGTAGTTCACCATGATGTTTTACATACGCCTTCATATTATCACATGCTTATGAGCTCAACTCATTTCCGTTAGCTTTCAAGGGGCAGACAGAAAACAATCTCAAGTGATCATAAAGTGACATGTCAAACTAAGTTCAGTTTAGGGGCCTCCCAGGTGGTCTAGCAGTTATAACATTTGACGCTGGCCACTGCGACCGGGGTTTGATTCCACTGGCCGCACCAGAGTCGGCTCTGGCCGGGAGTGCCACTAAGGGGCGGCAATGACTGTCCGCCCCAGAGAGGGAGGAGGGAAGCTGAGATGAGTTTACTGCATATAGGAGTGGCTCTGTGTACCGGAGTTACAGTCGATGGCTTGGCGAGTGCCGGTTCAGAGGAGGCGGTACATTGCCTTTGTCACTGCCGGTCTCAGGGCTATGGCAGCAAACTCACAATACGTGGGGGGGATTGGCATGAAAAGAGAGGGTGTAATTGACTACTAAATTGGGAGAAAATGGCAAAATCTTAAAAAACACGAAACTGAGTTCAGTTTAATTTGATTAGTAGTTTTATTTTCAAATACAATTTTCCTTCTTGGCTGTAGCAAATAAAATGAAGTAGCGATGTAACATTTGTGTGTGTGTGTGTGTGTGTGTGCGTGTGTGTGTGCATATGCGGACACCTCTCTTTGAGCTTGTCCATGAGTGGACCGCGACACTAGTGAATTACCTGAGCTGGATTGAATATCATGGATGCCTGACTGTGGATTAAAAGCCTCTCTCCCTAAAGAGGCTTATCCTTATTTAATGACCCATTTGGTTCATTCTGCTGAAAATCGTGTGCATTTTGTGTCTTTGTCCCATCCAGAGGAGAATCGGCGCTCGTGCAATGGCATGAACACCGTTCCTGGAACAACAGCAAAGATGACTGGGGGAATATGAGATTATGAGACGGCCATGGGCCCTCGCCACCAGGGAGCGAGATGCATTTAACGGGGGAGATAGTGGGCCTGGGGTGCCTGTGGAATTAACTGAAGGTTAAATGTGATTGTGTGAATCAAAGTGTTTCAAATGGAGGACAGGAAAGGGGTCTGTCACTTCAAAACAGATGAATGGGGTGGGTTGGGAGGCTGATAATGGATTATTCCCCCCAACCCCCCACACTTTAGCCAGTGCTCTGTGACAATGACACACGAGGAGTATGAACTGAACAGACTCATAAAGGTCAAAAACACCCGCCTCCCCCACCTCCCACTTTTTTCCACCAATCCCTCCCTTTGATCCCCCTCTTCACACGGCCTCTTTCTCTCGGCCTGCGGCCCAAACTTCATTTCGCAGATGACGGCCTTCTGCCTCTAATCCAGCCACTGTCAGGAGGAGGAGGCTTGACTGAGTCCTTTAACTCTAATCAGCTTTTAAAACGGGAGCCCCAAAACCTCCCAACGCCCCCAAACCCCTGCCCCCACCACCACCAAGTGGACATTTTCTCTGGTTCCTAGGGCTCGGGAGAGGGAAGAGGTTATAGCCAAGGAGGTGGGGGTGGGGTGTGTCTGTAGTGGGGTGGTGGGGGGGGGTGGACATAATTTCCCAGCGCAGTGTGGGGGCCATCCAAACTGCTGGTTTCAATCAATCTGGGCTGCGGGAGAGGGGCCGGAGTCAGCGGGAATGGAGATGTCCTCGCTAATGCGTCTGCCGCCGCCGTCAGTCCCGCCTGACAACCCCCCGGACGCCCCACGCCGCCCGCGTCTGTCTGCTTCCTCCCCCAATCCATCCATCTCTCCTCCTCTCTCCTCTCTCCTTTCTCTGTCACTTTCTTTGTCTTTGTCTTAATGTGACCATTATAGTGTACCACTGGAGTGATTTTCTTTGTTTGGTGCTTAGCTGCTAGCTACTTGTAACAATAGTCAGAGGCAGAGTGAAAAGTCATAGATATGTTCAGCTTTCTGTCAGTTTAACTGGGGCCCTGAGCATTTATGTTGGATATTTTTATTTCCCCATAGAGAGCCAATGGTCTTCAATCCTTTATTGGGAAATGGTTCCTTTTCAACTGGTTAACCCTCCACCCAGGCCCTATAAAAGCGGGCACGACCCACAGATGTACAGGGGTGTGTGGGGGTGAGTGTAGCTTGTGTGTGGGCATGGGCTTGTGGTCATGTGTTTAAAGTCACCTCACCTCCACCTTCGTTACCCATTACCATGACACTGGCTTTAGGTTTCAAATATCATTTTCATTTGAAAGTTTTTTGATTGTGAAGCCTATGTTATGAGTGACAATGGGTCTGGGTAATCTGATTGGATGAGGAAGTGCCAGTTAGTCCACCCAGTGGGCAGAACTGAAAAGGAGGGTATTATATAGTGCAAAAGCACTGAGCACAGACAGCGCAAAGAAAACAGAAAAAGAACAGTAAATTGTGAAACGACATGACTAATTACTTTGCCTGGTTAATGTAATTGCAGTGGTTTTGTCAAGCTGAATTTCCAACACCACATTCTGCATTAGCAGCACTATAATTATTTAGGCACTACAAACTTAATTATCCCTGCTAGCACCAAACTCCTGATTGCTAACCATTTGCATCTTATATGACAATTATTTACATCATAATCACTGTGCATGAATTACAAACAGAACACTTGTTTTAGTGTGTGCCTCCAATGTCTTTTCTCTTTTTATCTCCAGTGGATTTTTATTATTTTAACTTGTGCTTGCCAACTCCTCTCTTTGTACCTGCTTGCCAATACCTAACTGTCATTAATGAAAATCAGGGTCATTTTCAATGATATTTCATTTTCCATACTTGCTCATGTTTTTCTGGACTGGGTTCCTGTTCTGTCTCCAGCTTTAATGTTTTTCTGTCTGGGCACATCTTCAACACTTCTACAATAAATAATCATCATGCTAACATGATCCTCATCTGTAGTAGTTGCTATGATTTATGATCGTGCAAAAAGGTGCAAGGTGATTTTATCCCATCTCCCCATCTGGCTGCTGATTTCAAGTGCCACAAGGGAGGACAAAAAGGCACTTACAGGGGGCCTCGGGTTGTGTAGCGGTAAAGGCATTTGTCCGGAATGCAGGTTGCCCAGTGCAGCTGCTTTGCGAAACACGGCTGCGCCAGCCTGGCTCTGACAGAAAACCTGGTCAGGGGTGACGATTGGCTGACTGCCCCGGGGGAGAGGGTAAATTGAAAGAAATACAGGGTAAATAATTGGCTACCAAATTGGGAGAAAAACGGGAAAAAAACAATCATAAACAATATTTTCTAAAAAGGCACTTTCAGGTAAAATTCTGGGCAGGCCCAGTTAGACATTATTTTAGCTATCAGAGCTAGAAGTCAAGATCTCAGAGACTTTGAAAGAGTGGTGATTGTTGGGGCATGTTTGGTGTATGTAAACCATATGCCATGGCTGTCTCAGTCACCAAATCTCAACCCAATTGAACACTTATGGGAGATTCTGGAGAGGCATCTGAGAACCTTTAGAACAACCATCCTTAAAAAACACCAATTGATCACATTTCTCGTGAAAGAATGGTGCTGTGTCCCTCCAACTGAATTCATGCCAAGGCCCATTGAAGGTGTTGTGGCAGCTCGTGGTGGCTCAACACCCTTTTAAGACACTTTATGTTGGTGTTTCCTTTATTTTGGGAGTTACCTGTACCTCTTATTCCAAAAAGTATACAATTGATTAACAATTAAATTGACAATTGATGCACTATGCACTTTAACTAATGGATTGTATGTTGCATACTGAAGCTTGTGTGAGGCTTGTCTTGTCTCTGCTCATGGTTTTTCTTATCACTGTTATTCTGACGACACTCAACTCTTTCTCTCCTTCTCTCCATCTGAGATGCAGGTCCCGGCACGGATCTCTGCATGCCTGGCTGACATCTCTGCCTGGATGTCCACCCACCACCTGAAGCTGAACCTGGGGAAGACTGAGCTGCTCTTCCTCCCAGCGAAGGGCTCCCCGATGATTGATGCTTCAATCACCATGGAAGGCTCCATAATGTCTCCGCCCCAGTCTGCTAGGAGTCTTGGAGTGACCCTGGACGACCAGCTGTGCTTCTCGGGCCATATCGCAGCGATCACCCGGACCTGCTGATTCTTCCTCCACAACATCCGGAGGATCCGACCGTTCCTCACCCAAGAGGCCACATAACTCCTGGTCTAGGCCCTGGTGATCTCGTATCTGGACTACTGCAATTCCTTGCTGGCAGGCCTACCAGCCTGTGCCATCAAGCCATTGCAAATCAGAATGCTGCCGCACGTTGGTGTTCAATCCCACACCCAACCCTCTACTTTCCTCTCTGCACTGGTTCCCCATCGCAGCACATATCAGATTCAAATCACTGGTGCTTGCTTTTCAAGCAGCTAGAGGATCTGCTCCCCCTTACCTCCAGACACTCATCACACCCTACACCCCAATCAGACCCCTCCGCTCCGTCTCCTCTGGCAAACTGATTGTCCCATCCCTCCGGACGCCCGGCAGCCACTCCTCACGGTCTCGCCTCTTCTCTGTCCTGACCTCTCCGTGGTGGAATGACCTTCCGCAATCATTCAGGACCACAGAATCACTTGCCATCTTCCGCAGGAGACTCAAAACCACCTTTTCAGATTCTACCAACACTGAACTGTGTACATCTACCCAATTGTCATTACCACTGCCTACTTGTTGAACACTTCTTGTATATGTATCCCTGCCTACTAATAAAAAATGTAAAAAAATAAAAAAGACTAACCTTCTCCTTGCCAGTGTTACAGGTATGGTATGCAGCTGTCTACAATGATATCTATCGCTGTATTACTGAACTGATCTCTTGTGTGAGCTGATTGTTCCTACCATGTATTAATGCACTTGGATAAGAGCGTCTGCTAAATGCTTAAAATGTAAAATGTAAGGTAAAATGTCATAATGCACTTTCAGGTGTTTGTTTTTCTACCTTGAATGTTATTGCCTATGATTGTTATGTATATGTTTATGTTTTGTTATGGTTACTCGAATTGTGCAAAGCAAATTCCCTTCGGGACAATAAAGGTTTTCATTCATGCATTCATTCATTCATTCAGCATATTGATACATCGTTCAACTAAATTCAGCATCTGATTGGGAAAATTCAAAAAAATTTCACGGTATGTGACTGTTCTATTATTTCTCTTCCATGTTCCCTAGAAGAGTGGCTGACTGGAGAGCATCTAATTCCAGTGGATGTACCTTCACCTCCTCTGCAAAATCTATCTGTAAGTAAAGGTGAAAGCGTTCTTGTACATGACAGGCAAGTTGTAGGTGTCCCTGTGTAAAGTCGGTGGCTGAAGGTGTATGTAGGTGAAAGGTGTAGGTGTTTGTGTATAAAGCAATGTGTTGTTTTGAATAGTAATGATAGCAATGGAGATAGCATTAGCCCTCTACTTTAAACAATTAGCTCTGATTATTCCCAGCTGCCACACAATTACCTGTAAAGTACAGTAGCCGTAGTAGCCATGCTTATGCTAATTAGCATATACAGCTATACCTGAGTACCTGATATAGAATTTGGGTTTTAACTGCGCATCAAAATTATGACAGAAAAGGCAATTTTACTATTCTATATTATATTTACCACTTTTCACCTGTATTTTTTTTTTTTTTTTTAAAGGCTCCTGATTGTTTTCAAAATGATAAATTGATACATTATCATTCTACGATATAAAACAAAAACTGCAGGGCTTGCCCATGCTCTTCCTGACCCAAAATGGACGGGACGTTTGTGAGGCTCTTCAGCAAATGGGTCTGCTTTCATCGTGCTGGCTCTGCTAATGTCCCTGGTAATGTCTTTCTGCACTCAGTCTCTTCACGCTCGTCTCTGGCAAGACACTTAGCTTCACATGCTTCAGTGACGCTTTGCATTCGCTTCCATTTCATACTGTACTTCCTCAAATCTGGGTAATGGCCTTCATTCTGTCGTTAAAGTTTCTTTCCGAGTGACAAAAGTTTTTCGTCTTACAGAAAATGCATGGAGTAATATGACAGGTGCAATCAGGTGAGCGATGATCTTTCTTTTTGGTAGTATTTATATCTCTCCCAAGAACCTCTGGGACACTGAAATGAATCAGAATGTGTCTGATGCTCTATGTATTGGGTACTGTATATTCTTGATCATGTATATATTTGATCCCATACGTATTTGATGCTGTGTTTATTTGATGCTGTATGTATTTGATGCTGTATGTACTTGGCGCTATATGCATTTGTGGCTGTATTTATGTACAGTTTTGACGCTGTTTATATGAATTTTGTGTTGTATATATTATTAATGGTATAAAGTTATCTTTGTGTTTTAGGTGTGTTGCCCTGCAGGAATGCGCGAAAGCCTAATTTAAGTGCCTCCAGCAGAAACACACAAAGACACACACACACACCCACACACACACATGAAAACAGTTCAGATCAGGAGTAGTTCAGACACCACTCGTACAGCCAACACTATCTACAGTCCGTCCTCACTTTTGTCAGAACTGAAGAGCAACTTTTTTGTGTTACTTTTTTAATTGTATGTTTAGCACTGCCGAGGGGTGACGCCTCAGTGCTAGCCTCTGAGAAAGGGGATCACAGAACAGGAACGGGTAGAGAGGGGAAAGTACTGAAGAGCCCTTGCTTCATGGGCAGTGCACATTTATGTCATTTATGCAATTAAGAGGAAAATATTCAGTTCAACAAAATAATTGTTGTTTAGCCAACAATTACTGTGATTCGACGCAGATTATGTCGTTGTATTGATGAGGATTGGTCAATGCCTTGTTGACTAAAACTGACGATGATTCCATTACTAAATGCAACTGTCATTTTTGTCAACTACGTTTGACTTTAGACAAAATAAAGTGCAGAGGGAGAGCATTTCAATATAATTCAGAACATCCTAACGATCCAGGCACTCCAGATGAATTATTCTAAAAGCCAGTAAAGGCATCAGTAGCCTTTATAAGGATTGGAACCTGATGAAGCCTACTTCTGCCAAAATTCTTGCTTTGCCTCTCCTTCACATTTATTCTCAGTGAATGGTGTTTCTTCTGAATTGATTGGTCTGAATTGTATCAGTCATTCATCATGGCTTGTGGATGTTTTCTTTTTCCTCTTCAGTATAATTTAGTTTCTGTCCTTGAACAATAGAGAGAGAGAGAGAGAGAGAGAGAGAGAGAGAGAGAGAGAGAGAGAGAGAGAGAGAGAGAGAGAGAGAGAGAGAGAGAGAGAGAGAGAGAGAGAGAGAGAGAGAGAGAGAGAGAGAGAGAGATGGAGAAAGAGAGGGTCACAGGAAGTCAGGTTACCAGCACAAGCATGAGAAGAGAAGGGAGAACAGTCATTGCCCTCCTTTGCCTCCTATGACTAATTTCAGCTGTTGTGCATACAGTGCCACGTATATATTTATCTTTCTATCCATCTATATTACATACCATTTACACACCGTCTGTATATCCACCTTGTATTACTTATATACTTCACATCTCATTTCATGTCTCATTTCCGTCAGCGACGGTTGCTGTTGGTTTTGACAGCTCTGTGACCTTGTGTTCCCTAGGGTGTCCCTCATTGAGTCCTCTTAGTTCTTGTCTCTTTGTGACTCAGTGTTGTTCTGGATTGGAGTTGGAGTGACATGACATGGGGGCTGTGGAGGAAGACATTTTGTATCAAGTTGGGATGCTAGACCACATCCACAGGGATGTAGACACTAATTAACTCAGTGTGACGCTGCAGTTCGGAGTGGTCCGGTCAGAGACAAAAGGCTTTTTGCGCCACAACTTCAAAGGAACATTTGTTCTTTTGTAACATTTCCCCCACGGCAGGAAATCTCCTTCCCATTGGGTTAAGACCCTTGGAGGGCTGTTCTAACAACCTGTTATATCTTCATGTTAGCCCATAGCTCCATTTACCTGTAAGTTAACGCCCTGTTACTTCCCCCTTGTGATTGTTCCCTCCCCTTCCGTTGTGTTGGATATAAATATCCATTTGAATTTGAAGGCGGGAGATTCGCTGTCCTGTGTGACACGGGTCTCCGTGCAGCTGTTCATAATTAAAGCTTTAATACTGTTTAAAGAAATTCTCCCTGATCCTACTGAGTTTTAATTTCCACGACAGGGCCTTGGACCCCAAAGTCTTACTGCTGCCAATTCCTGTGACCAAGGGAGGCACTAACCCCATTGGAGGAGGTACAGAGATCTAACCTTAAACCGATCAGCATCTTGAACCTGTTTGTATTGTTTTTCATGGCTACGTTTTCCAATATGAATAAGGCCCAGGAATCCCTTTAGTTGCTGTTTTTTGAACTTGTGTTTGATATGTAAACATTACAGTAACTTGTAACTACAGTGAAAAAAATGTGGTTCATATTAAATAATTAACTTTGGTTGATTTAACTTTAGCTCTAAAACTTCAGCTTAAACCATTTGCTGTACAGCTTTAACCTGTACTGTTTGTTTTTCTGTCATTCACTCTGTTTTTCTTGATTTTATCTAAGGTGACCTTGAATGTCAAGAAAGATATATATTTTTAATTATCATTATTATTATTATTTGGTTTTCATTATGACTTAATTTAAATGTACACAAAGCTACAGTGAGCTATCAAATGCAGATGCAAATGCAACAAATTAAACAGAGGCATCAGAGGCTAAAGGGTGCACCTGGTTTAAATTGCATCCTCCTCATGCAAAATAACCAAAAACAGGTTTGGGATAACAATATATTTTTTATTGCAATCTGGGCTGGTATATATAAACCGTGCTAGGAGTGCAGTTATTTATTTTTGCGCATAATGGACAAGGTTAGGATATGGGCTGAAGAAACCTGATCTGATATCAGCACCTCTGCTCTGAGACGCTTCATACATACCGGCCCTGAACTCTGGGTTTTTAGGATGACTGTCAGACATTTTTTTACTGAAGATTTTTTCTGGTATTAATTTATTAAAGGCACAATCGATAATTTTCCTTGACCACACATCTACTTAGCGTTTTAGTTTAAGTGTTTAAATAAGCTTTATAACAATAATAAGAATAAACAATATATGAAATAAACTAAACAGTATGCCAATACCCAAGTTAAATTAAAATTATAGACACGTCTGCAATGATCAAAGCTTGCTGCTCACAACTGAATTGTCACAGGATACCTTAAACCACAGCCACCAGATGATCTTGTGACAATCCATTTTGAGATGGGGGGCTTGTTGTTGTTCAGTTAAATTCCTGTTCCATATTGGAACAGCACACATGATGTTTGTTTATTTCTCACTTAAAGAAGGTATGTCTGGGTTCAGCTGACCTTCATTTCCGCTTAATTGTGAAAGGTACACACCGATTTAAAATATGACAAAAGGATTACTAAAGCGTTCAAAAAGTTATTAAAAAGTGGCACGACTGCTATTTTATTGGAAAAATAGGATGTTCTCACAGAATTAATTGAAATGTGAGGCTACAGTCTATTTTTATAACATTTGAAATACATTTTAAAAGTTAGCTACTGTGATTTCATCAGTTTAAATTGCTTTGGGTTAGGAACGGTTTGGAATATTCAGTTTAATATTTTTTCAGAGAAATGAAGATTTGAGTGCTTTACAGAACATTTTTATTAAGATAAAGTAATAAAAAACATTATTTACAGCTGTGTAATTTTTCCATCATTGCATAGTTGTTCTTATTTGAGTTGAACGTGATCATGTTCATCCATTTTTTCCAGATTTATTTTGTTTCAGAAAACAGTTTTTAATGGATTTTTAAGCATTTAAATAACAAAAGGAACACCACGGGAAAACATCTGACCCTTTGATTTGATTACAAACCTCTGACATTGGCATAATTGTACTGGGGTGTGGGTTAAAACAAACAAACCTGGATCCCTATTTCAAATGACACCTGGAGACATTATCATTTGTCTTGGATACTGAAAAGGTGAATAGCAGGAGACTATGCTGAGGAGGGGTATGCAGTGTGAACCTGCCAGGGCAGGAGATGCAGAATAATTCTGTGTCTCTCTTGCAAGCTTTTCTACCCTGTTTCACTCCAATGAACTTTGTTTATACAATACAACAATGCAATACAATACCACACTATACAATATCACGCAGTGTCTATTATCCCAATGGGGCAATTCGGCAGGCAATAAAATCACACACAACCACAATAGACTGGAACCTTTACAGTCATAGCAAGGCTAGTGGCATTAAAGGTACTGTAGAACTGTCGGTTATAAATGCATCAATAAAAACAAAAGAAAATGTAATAAATAAAAATGTAATTTCATATCAAATGAAAAGGATGCAGTGTTTATGTACTGTTTTTAGTGTTTGTTAACTGGTAAACCCCCCCTCCACTCCCTGGGGACCAGTCAACAATGGATCCACCAGTGTTACAGCACCAGCGGTACTGGTTTTAGGGTCATATGGTCATAAGGTCATAAGGTCATAGGGTCGTAGGGTCGTAGGTTTACAGGGCCATAGGAACAGGCCATTAAAGGCAATACAACTAGTGGAAGGAACACATTTTATTGCTAAACCTTTTTTGCTACCTACTGCAACCTTTTTTTGTTAAGGTTACAAATTAATTGACCTCTACCGAGGGTTGAGCTTTCAATGAAGACAGTAAAACAGGCAAATAAAGTCATTCAACATTCAGATGATATATTTCTCCAATACATTTGCAGTAACTAGAAAAGAAAGGATGCTGGAGTGTGCTTCTGTCCTCAGGCCAGCCTGTTTGACGTGGTTCCCAGATACAAAAGCCGAAGGTGGAGAAATGGCCTTGAAAAAGAGAAGGGGAAAATCTCTCTCTCTCCCATCGCTCTCATCCACTCTCTCAGATCTCTTTCTCTCCTCCTTTTTTATGGGGGAGTGATTAGGTATTGTAAACCTTCTCATTACATTTTACACATTCTCTAAGCCATAGATGCTTCCATGTACCAGGGCTAAATTCCACAAAGGCTGCCTTAATATTTCAATTTTTATATTTATAGCTTTTAATTATTACATACAATATCTTTCCTTAAAACACAGGGAAAGGCTTTAGAGTAAGCTCTAAGCTGGCCCATTGTTTTGGTACCTCACTATAATTTGAAGCTCTATAGTGCTGAGGATAGATTTTTAAGTGTTTTACATTTTAAATTACATATTTTAAAACAAACAAGGATATCCTGTTTGTAGCTAAAGAAATGGACCTCTTTATTTAGGCTGTAGTACTAGTCTGGGCATTGATTTACTGTTGGTAGATGACTCATATTTTAAAGGGGATACTTAGCACAAAAGTCCCTCCTAATTATTAGGAGCTGAATCTGAGAGGTGAGGAAGGTGGGCTAATTGGGGTAGGGGTGCAGGGGACAGATCTGTTACACTGGGATCTCTTGTGTAAAGACTATTGATGTAAAAGAGTGTCCTACATGCAAATCATTTAAAAGCTCATAAGGAATAATAAGGTTAATGTGACAGAGAAGTTACCAGTTTGAGTTACACTATGCAAAAATGGGCTGGTGAGGTTATTAATGGTGAGGAGGCTGAGAAGGGAATCAACGTAAATTGAAGTATACCAATCACCCTGTGATTTCCCTTAGTATTTGTATATTGATTGTGTCGTGTCAGATTTAAGCGACCAGCAGATGAATACTGGAAGCTGCCACACCATGCAAATTACATGAATAAACTGGCTCAATATTGTACATGCTGTGTGTGTGTGTGTGTGTGTGTGTGTGTGTGTGTGTGTGTGTGTGTGTGTGTGTGTGTGTGTATGTGTGCTGTAAATTCTTCCTCTGTTTAACAATAGATATTGTTTTTTGTATGAAGAAAAAATAACATAATAGAAGGTTATGTTGTGTTCATAGAGCAGATTGAGTTGAATACTTTCAAGTTGAGGGAATTGGGTAACTAGGCTGCTTTAATGATTTTCTGCAACAAGAAGAATGCAAACCATGCATGTGATCTACTATGCTTTCTCTTACCCATTGTTACCTTGATGGACTTGATGCCTCGCCAAGTCAATGCCGCACAAAATTGAAACAAAATATTTGATATTTGATATTGCAGTTGTAATCATTTGTTCACATTAACGTCTTTAATCTGAATGGATTTCAGAAACTCAAGAAGTGCAAACAATTCACATACATCCAGCACAATTTGTGGGTGGAATAAGATTTGATGTCCTGCTCCGGCCTTTTACACCATCACGCTTCTAGACTCTTGATGGTTGCTGCTCACGAAGGCGCCAAATGGACCAACACCTCTGATAAAGATGTACATACACAGACAAGTGTTTAATAAACATACAGGTAACTGCCAAAATAAAGGAAACGGCACCATGAAGTGTCTTAATATGGCATTGGGCCACCATGAGCCACCAGAACAGCTTAAATGTGCCTTGGCATAGACTCTACAAGTGTCTAAAACTCTAATGGAGGATGCAACAAATCCATAATTTAGTGTTTTATTGGTGGTGATTGGAAACACTGTCTCAGGCACCACTCCAGAATCTCCCACAAGTGTTCAATTGGGATAAGATCTGGTGGCTGAGACGACGATGGCATATGGTTTACAATGTTTTCATGCTCATCAAACCATTCAGTGACCACTTGTGCCCTCTGGATGGGGGCATTGTCATCCTGGAAGAGACCATTCCCATCAGGATAGAAATGCTTTACCATGTGATGAAGGTGATTACTCAGAATAACTTTGTATTTATTGGCGTTTACCTTGCCCTCTAAGGGGTTGAATGGATCTAAACCATGCCAGTAAAATGCACCCCACACCATAACAGAGCCATCAGAACCCTTCATTTACTCAAATGTTTCCTATATTTTGGCAGTTACCTTTATACAGACACTGAAACCTGTCCAATAAAGATGGACATAGAGACATATATTCAATTAGAATGTACATTTACAGATGCTTGTTTGCAAGAACTATTAAGGAGCAATGACCTGGCCTTTGTCCAGACCTCAATCCCATAGAACTTGCAAACTGGAAAGGAAGAGTCAAACCAAAGCAACACTGTACAAAGATGAGACCAGCTCTGGAAGACTTTTTGGGGATTCAATTTTCAATATAATTTTCTTGAACATTGTTTGATGGGTTGTTTTACATGTTTTTTGTCATTTTTAAAGTATTTACTTATACTGTGATAAAAGATAAAAATAGCTCAGCAACCCCAAACTTTCATTATTTGAATTAAAATGTACATTTACAGATGCTTTGGAAAAAAAATCACAAAAAGCAAAGATGAATCAAGACTTGGGGTTGAAGTTTTGGCTTGTTTTACAGTTGTACACTCTGATAAAATAAAGCTCCACATCATTATTTGATCAATCTGGCTTTGGAAAAAAAGTCAGTTGAATCAAACATCAACACTGAGCTGTAATACAATAGGAGGTTATCACACTGCCTATTGCTCCATGTTAACACACAGAGTAAATGTCCTCACACTGCCTATTGCTCCATGTTAACACATGGGTCTTCACGATGCCTGGCACAGCGGGTTCCCAGTGTCTGTGATATCAGACATTGAGAGCCAGGACATTGGCACCTGTCCCCCAAACATGCACAGTCCCCCAGACCACCGGAGTGTGAAATGAACCTGCAGGCTAACAGACTTTCTTCAGAGAGTGGGAAAAACTCTCGTTTTTTAAATGAAAAACCTGTTAGGAGTCAAGGATTAAAAAAGGAAAAAATGCATATATACAGAAACCAAATGGGACCATTTGGCAATTTTTGAAGTTGGGAAAAAAAAACTCTAGATTAACAACCATTCACTTCAAATGAAAAAAAGTCCCCAAACAGTAGCAGAGCTACTTTTATCCTCTCACTGCACCTGCTGTACGCTCTCACACAGCTGAACCCCCATAACTAGAATCATTATGAACCTCCTCAAGGGGACTGTTCAGAAATACTGCTAATTCCATGCTAATTAAGGAATCTTAAATAACCTGTTTTTGTCACATGAATCATTGCATTGATTTGTACAGGCATCTTCCAAAAATCACTGGCACCTATGTATAGGTAATACTGAGGTTTATTTTCTAGTGTAATCAATCAACATTATGTACAACCAACATAAGTGTTTTCAATGTTATTTAAAAAAATTTTTTTAAAGAATTTGTTTCAGATGTTCTCCCATTTTCTCCCAATTTAGTAGCAAATTACACCGTCTATTTTTCATGTTAATCCCCTTTCGTATTATGAGTTCACTGCCATAGCCCTGTGACTGGCAGTGACAAAGGCGAAGTACCGTCTCCTCTGAGATGGCACTCGCCAAGCTGTCGAACGTAACTCCGGTACTCCAGAGCCACTCCTATACGCAGCAAACTTCCTGCAATCATCTTACAGTAATCATACTCTAATCATTGTTCCAACTACTAGCTGACACAATTGCTGCAAAATCTCCATCTTAACAAGTACCAGCAAGAGTGCCACTGTTAGTGAAACACAAAAAAGGTATCATTAGGTGAACAGCATGTAATTAGATAGGCTATTCAATTTGTTTTAATTGGGTTCATAATTGTCCTACTGTTCCTATGCAAAGCAATATAAAGAGGAGTCTACGCTTGAATGTACGCTTGACTGGGACATTTCAGCAAAAGCAACAGGGTTCGAAGTATCTACATCACTGCTGAACATGCGTAATGTGTATTGCAGCCTGAAGTATTCAATATTCTCTCAAAACACCTTAGAGAATGTATTTCTATGTAGCCTTTTGTGTTTTACACATGAACGACTATTACTTCAAGATGATATTTATGAAAAATGTAAGTGAGGGGTTCTCATACACTTGGTTCTGGTGATCCACTGTGGTCTTTGGTCCGACCCTAATTGCAACCCTAAATTGTAACGAGCAGTTAATTCTACTTAAATTGACATTTTTAATGTGTATTGAGGGATGATTTACCCTCTCACATTATGTGAGAAAATGTTACATCTCATATTCACATCCCATGGCTTTTAATCAATTCTCAGACTGACTCTAATGCTCACATTGTTTTGTAATGTGCTATATGGCAAATGATTACTTTCGTAAGAGGTTACATTTTTTACTTGATTCAATTATAGACTGACAGGTGAAATCAATGTAGCCCCAATGGTCACTGAATTTAAACCATTTGTGTGAAAATTAAATGAGTTCAATCACAGAGCAAATGGCAACAATCCAAACTTGTATTATGTTAAAGTAAGTTTAATGAAAAACTGATGGTAGAACTTAAACACATGTTTTAAGAAACCTTGGCTGTTGGCTGTAACAAAGCCAGTATACACGTTCAGTCCCCAGGACTATATTTGAGAACCCCTGATTGAAGTAATTAAACCACAAGGCACTCAAACACCGAGTTGCTCCTGACTGCACGTGTAGAAGCTCACTAATTGGTCAAATTACATGTCAATCACCGCTAACTTCTGCGGCCCGCCTCCTGTCTCCCCTGCACTGCGAGATGCGCGCTCTGGTGGCTCCACAGCACCGACACTGGCGGAGAGAAGCCGCGCATGTTCCCGAAACACAATGCTGTTTGGGTCTTAGAGCGCCTCTGTTCATCTGCTGCAAAGGAGAGAAAGAACAGGGGAAATCTACCTACCCATACTGCGAGCGAGCGAGAGAAACCGAGTAGAGGAAACGTCTGACCTGGGAAATAAGATCATTGCTGGACCAGCAGAGAACAAGAAAGGATTGCGTTATTCGTTGAATAACAGCACATAGGTTGTACAACAATCTTTCTTTCCTTCAAGCTAAAAATGTCATCGTCTGGTAAAGACAACAGCGGTGCTCATGCTAATTACGTGGGACCATATCGCTTGGAGAAGACGCTTGGGAAAGGACAGACAGGTTGGTCTTTTTTTAAACCTTTTAAATTGTCTATCCCTTTCACGCTCAAAGGTGGTATCACTGCGTCCCTCTCTGTCTTGGCTCGCCGGTTGGTTGTAATTGGTGTAATGTATTGCTCAGTCTATGTTGTCGTTGTGGGATAATATCAGCTCCGGTTTATCACAAAATCTAGGCTTTGGTTCCCTACACTATTGCTTGTTGGAAAATAATTACGCTGGAGGTCTCCAAAGGCTGAGCAGATTGTCTTAATCTTGCACATTAATTTTGTTCTCTGTAATGCTTAGGTGGCCGCCCGTTTTGAATTGAAGGTGGGTAATGCACACGGGAACTGGAAATCCTGGCATATTGATTATTTGAAGAAAATGAACTTATTCCCTGTAGTTGTGCTTGCTTTGCTGCTTTGTGTAGCCTTTAATTGCAATTATTCTGATTTGCCAAATACCTGAATCTAATATAGCCGTATGTATTGGAGTTCTTTTTACATGACATTTTACAGTGTATCGGCGTAAACGAGTCGTTGACCAGTGCCCTGGATCGGGTAATGTTGCCTTGTAATCATGTAAAAGTGCCTGGTGTGACGAAATCTAAATTGCATGAGCATATATATCCTGTAGCAGGTGCCGTAGTGGTTTAGTTTATAGTCGTCATCATCAGTGATTAAGCTGTTAAGCAATGTACAGGGCAGTACATCTACAGCAGTCATACTGAAGAAAAATAATTGCGCCTTAATTTACAAAAAAGGCGAACGTACATAGTGTCAGCTTTGAACTTATATAATTATAGTGATAGAATTGCAGTCATTATAAGGTGCATGACATATTTTAGAAAGTATTCGGATAGTGGTAGTGAGGATGCGAGTTAACGGCAGTGGAAGTTGGTGTGGAGCAGTGAAGCACGGTATTGACCCAAACCGCGAGAGATGCGTAAGTGATGCAGCACTCCGCTAGCTGTCCTCGCAAGGAGAAAGTCCACTGCGCACAATGTGGATTTCTGTCCAGCTGGTGTATAAAACGGCTACAATAGGCGTTTCCTACCCACCCAACTGACATTTGCTGTAACTCGCTCCATGAACACAACTTCTGCAGTCCCTTGTTTTATTCAGAGGATTTCATAACATATCCTGTGGGATAATTACCATCCGCTCACACCATAGGCTCGTCTTAAAACGTAACAAAAAACAATTATTTGTTTTTACGCGAATATTGCGGGTCTAGTTTATGATCATGCATCCGGTTTGCCACAGCGTCAGTCACAGATGGGCAGAGTGATTACTACTGTAGAGATTAATGGCATCGAGATCACATTTAAAATTATGATTTAGGGTTTGCTTCCCAGACATGGTGCTTGTCTAACAGAATACAAAACCAAATGTCTGAAGCACATAAACACCTGAAGCAAATATAATCCTTCTGTACCAAAGGGCTCATAATAGTCGAAAGTATTATTCTCTTTTGCGGGCTGTGTTCAATTGTTAAGTTTTAAAAAACTTTTTTGGTTGCCCCAGTTATCTGAAACTTGTGAAACTTGAAAAATTTTGGTTCCTGACTTCTTTTAAATGATTTCTGAGGTTTTACTATAAGAACATGCTTAGAAAATTATTTAAAATGAAATATTTGTTTATCCAGCTTCTCTCTCTCTCTGTGTGTCTGTGTGTGTGTGTGTGAGTGTGAGAGAGAGAGATTTACTGTGTAATCCCTGTGAGTGAGTGTTACTTCACCAGTATGTCTGTTAAACCTTCCCTGGTACATATTGTACAGTATTTGGGTATTAACCAGAAATACATGCACACAGATCTTCTGGAAAGTTCCTCACAGTTCTTCCGTCAGAGTTTGCCAGTGGGTTTGTTCTTTTTTTGTTTTGTTTTTGGAGCGCTTGTCTCAAAAATGTCAAAAGTTTGGTTTAAAATGAACCAGAATTGGTTTCAATAACAAATACATAGGCCTACATATTAGCACTGTGAGTACGTTCAGCGGTACTGAAACTAACCCTAACCCTAACTGAGAGTGTATTCCACAGCGCTGAAATGTGCCCATAGCAGCACTGTGAATGTATTCAGCAGTGCTTAAATAAATGCATACGGTAGCAGCACTATGAGTATATTCAGCAGCCCTGGGCATACGAGTGTCCAGTAGCTGCTCCCAGGCCGCAGCACGCTGGTATTTATAGCAGGGGCTGGAGGGCTGGTGCGATCAGGCCATGCTGCAGGGAGCTGGCTTCATTATGTGATTAGGCAAACGCACACATGCCTCTCTTCTGCCCGCGCACATATAATCCCCCATGTCAAAGTCACCTGCCACTAACGCTCACGTGTGCTCGGGACAGCAGAACATGGCTGTGTAACCCTGAGGCGCAGTGCTGAGACATGTGCTTGGACAACTGCTCTTTGATTCCCTGATTGGGTTTCCCCTGCATCTTAATTGATTGCTTTAATGCAGGGGTTCCCAAACTCAGTCCTGGGGACCCTTGTGTATGCTGGCTTTTTGTTCCCGAAGTATAAGGAGTTGTTTTTTATTGTGGACACTTTTAATGTCTAATGAGGGATGATTTAACTTGGCTGAATGAATGCCACATTATGTCGAAAACAGATATTCATGTTATATAATTAATATTCTCTATTCATTCAAGGACTTCTAATCAGTCAGATCCGTTCTCAGACAACTAATCCTTTCATTTTCTGTAATGTGTTGTGGCAAATGATTCTTTCTGAAAGTGGGTACATCTTGAATTGATTTATTGATAGACCTACAGCTAAAATCAGCGAAGCCCTAAATGCTGAAAGTGTAGACACCTGGTCATTGCAACTAAACCATTTGTAGAAAACGAAGAGCTCAAAGACAAACCAAATGGTAATGAGCCAAACCTGGGTTGTATTAAAATCTCTTTAAGCACAAACTTAAACACAGGTTTTCAACAACCTTAATTAATCAAGTGATTGGTTGGAATGAACACCAGCTGTTGGGGGAGGGGGAGGTATGTTGCAGATTGGTGTTCAGGTTTCATGCAGATTTATATGGATACTAACTATTGAGATGTTTATGGTAGCTTATACAGCACGTCAGTTATCCAAATTCCAACTGCCACTGTCTTGTTAAGTTAAATGGACCTTTCTATTACAAGGCAGTGACTAGCTAGTGGGTATTCGTTATCTGTGTTCATGTAATGATGTGTACACATTAGCAAATATAGTCCTGGAGTCAAACGAAAAGCAGTTGTTCTTAAAAATCTGTGTGCTGTCATCATGGATGACTTTGTGTGTCAGATCTCTTGGATAACATGAAACTCACAATGAAAAGAACTGGAACTGTGTTTATGCGTGTGTGTGTAGAAGTGTATAATAATACTTATACATATTGTTTGTCAAATATCCTCCTTTTTAAACATTTTGACTTGTTCTGGGTCAGGTCATAGCCTTTTGATTTTGTTATTAGCACTGTGAAGCTTTGGACCTGTGCTGTGATGTTCCCCTTTGCAAGTTCAAGGTTATGTAGCCCTCTTTTCCTCAGATTCCTTTCCATGTTTACAGCATAAACATTGTTGTGTAAACTATGGCTTAATATGAATATGCAGTACTAATTTTTCTTACAACTTAAGACGAGAGTATTTTATGGGAGGAGAAAAATTAGAACGTGTAAAATTTGAGAAAGACTTGGGAGTTGTAGATGAACAAAATCTCAGGTTCTAAGCATTGTGCTGTAGCAGTGCAAAAGGCTAACAGGATGCTGGGATACAGAGCAAAAAGTATTGAGTATAAATCAAAGGAGGTTATATTGATGTTGTATAATGCCTTTGTCAGACCTCATTTAGAGTACTGTGTGCAGTTCTGGGCACCACACTACAAGGAAACTATAGAAGCTATTGAAAAAGTACAAAGAAGGGCACCTAAATTGGTACCTGGTATGAAAGGTAAAAGTTACAAGGAAAGACTTAAGACACTTAATCTATTCAAGATTAGTAAAATGAGACTAAGGTGGATTTAATTGAAGTTTTCACATTCATAAAAGGGATGAACAAAGAGTTGTAGGTTGCGTTCAGTTAGCCGAACGAGAGGACACGGGTAGAAATGAGTTAAAAGTAAATACATTTTTTACACAATGCATGTAAACACGGGTTGTCTATGTGTAACAACTTGCCAGGTCATGTAGTGGAGAAAGAAACATGTGGGGTATTCAAGACCAGGCTTGATGCAGTGCTGGATATTCTTTAGACTAGGAAATTGAGGTTGGAGGGGCTGAACGACCTGTTGTCGTCATTATATATTCTTATGTTCTTATGTTATAACTCTAGGTAGAAGAAAAATACTGTCTTCTTGGTGACTGGCGACCCTAAACAATTATTTATGTACTGTGTCATGAAAAATATTACAGCATATGACAGTTTGTTTCTTGTGTTGTATTTGTTTGTAAAAGTAGGACAAACAGCATTACATTGTTAGTGCTCAGGAATATCCAGTGACTCAAACAGTTTGTAAGGTCCAGTTGTTGTTTTGCCTGGAAGAATGGTGATGGTTATTATTTTCTGTGTTCTGTTTGGAAGTTGAGCTCATTGGCATTATAGCATACTGTCTGTGATTTTGATTTCATCTGACAGCCAGAAGCTTGAAGTCCTGGTGTCTGACTCCATATGTGTTTGATCTGAGAATTTGGCTTTGATAATGTGAGTTTGTATAGATGTTGGCATGGGTTTTTCCATTACATCTTTCTCCATTTCTGTATGTAGTAAAAATGTCATATAAACATTAGTTTATTTCTGCTTACAGATTTGATGAATCCAGAATATTGTCTTGCTCCAGGCAGGAATCTGTATTGTTGTATGGAAATATATAGGCAACTGCCAAAATAAAGGAAATACTTGAGTAAATGAAGGGTTCTGGTGGTTCTGTTATGTTGTGGGGTGCATTTTCCTGGCATGGTTTAGATTCACTCAACCCCTTAGAGGGCAAGGTCAATTCCAATAAATGCAAAGCCATTCTGAATGATCACCTTCATCCTATGGTGAAGCATTTCTATGCTGATGGGTGTGGTCTCTTTCAAGATGGCAATGCCTCATCCACAGGGCACGAGTGGTCACTGAATGGTTTGATGAGCATGAAACAATGTGAACCATATGCCATGGTGGTCTCATTCACAAGATCTCAACCCAATTAACCCACTTATGGGAGATTCTGGAGTGGTGCCTGAGACAGTGTTTTTCACCACCATCAACAAAACACCAAATAATGGGATTTCTCATGAAAAAATGGTGTTGCGTCCCTCCAGTACATTACATTTACATTTACATTTTAAGCATTTAGCAGACGCTCTTATCCAGAGCGACTTACAAGATGTGCATCAATACATGGTAGGAACAATCAGTTAGCGCACGAGATCAGTGCAGGAATACAGCAATAGACATCATTGCAGGCATCTGCGTACCATACCTGTAACACCGGGAAGGAAAAGGTATTTTACAATGTTTACAAAATTTACATTTTTTTTTTTTTTTTTTTTAAATAAAGAGTATAGTGTTGAACAAGTAAACAGTGGTGAAGACAATTTAGCTAGATGGACAGAGATCAGGGGTAGTGGAGTCTGAAGAGGTGAGACCGCGAGGAGCGGCTGCCAGGCGCCCGGAGGGATGGGGCAGTCAGTCTGCCAGCGGAGGCGGAGCGGAGAGGTCTGGACGGGGTGTAGGGCGTGATGAGTGACTGGAGGTATGGGGGAGCAGTACCTCTGGCCGCTTGAAAAGCAAGCACCAGTGACTTGAATCTGATGCGTGCTGCAATGGGGAGCCAGTGCAGAGAGGAGAGTAGAGGGGTGATGTGGGTGAACTTCGGCTGGTTGAACACCAGGCGAGCAGCAGCGTTCTGGACTAGTTGCAGTGGCTTGATGGCACAGGCCGGAAGGCCTGCCAGCAAGGAGTTGCAGTAGTCCAGGCGTGAGATCACCAGGGCCTGGACCAGGAGTTGAGTGGCCTCTTGGGTGAGGAACGGTCTGATCCTCCGGATGTTGTGGAGGGAGAAAACGGCAGGTCCGAGTGATCGCTGCAATATGGCTCGAGAAGCACAGCTGGTTGTCCAGGGTTACCCCAAGACTCCTGGCAGACTGGGACGGAGACACTATGGAGCCTTCCACGGTGATTGACGATCAATCATCGGGAGCCCTTCGCTGGGAGGAAGAGCAGCTCAGTCTTCCCCAGGTTCAGCTTCAGGTGGTGGGTGGACATCCATGCGGAGATGTCAGCCAGGCATGCAGAGATCCGTGCGGGACCTGGGTATCAGATGGAGGGAAGGAGAGAAACAGTTGAGTGTCATCGGCATAACAGTGATAGGAAAAACCATGAGCAGAAATAACAGAACCAAGTGACTTGGTGTACAGAGAAAATAGGACAGGGCCTAGCACCGAGCCCTGCGGGACACCGGTAGAGAGGGTGCGGGAGAGGAGAGGGGATCCTCTCCAGGCCACCTGGTAGGACCGGTCAGCCAGGTAGGACTCAAACCATGTCAACACAGATCCAGAGATTCCCATCTCGACGAGAGATGAGAGCAGGATCCGGTGGTCCACGGTGTCGAATGCCGCCGACAGGTCGAGGAGAAGGGCTCCAGTAGAGCTCCAGACAATTGTAGAATCTATATTAAGGTGCATTGGACTTGTTGTGGTGGCCCAAGCCCTATTAAGACACTTTATGTTGGTGTCTCCTTTAATTTGGCAGTTGCAGGTGGTTCCTTTTGGCAGTTGTATATTCCTAATCAGAAAACCCAGTCTATGATGTCATGGGAACTGCTGTAATGGCTTGTTCCACTCAGACTGGCGGAGTCAATTGAGCTTTTCCCATGTATGAGTTAAAGTATCAAGTGACAAAGACATCACAACATCGGCTATTGATGATTATTAAAACACAACATTAAGCTTGGACACTGGGGTTTTAAAGCTCACCCAACAGAGTTGGTCTTATTTGAACTCGAGCACTGCATTATATTACATGGCAGGAGAACACTAAATGCAGCAGTATTCTCAATCTTGATTTGACATGTGCAGGTCACTCAGCTCTACAGTATTGGGCCCTGTACTTTTCCGCAATCCCCAGCAGAATTGTGGAGCTGGGCTTTTGGAAACGGAGCAGAATTTAGCTTGTCAAATATTGAATCTGTTTTCCTGCCAATGCACTTTATTGCAAGCCAACCAGTAGGTATATAATATGAGTTAAATAGTGTGGAGTACTGTGCAATTGTTTTAACAAATAAAATAAGGGGGGAGGGTGTGCATATTGATTTTTATATTTTGTTTCACCTATATGCCACATAAGAAGCACAAATGAATTAACTGTAACCTGCATGGTCTACATTTGGTGCATAATCTCCCCAGCACTGATGCAATTACCATTTTTCACGAGGAAAACATGCATGTGAAATGTGTTTAATTTAATTCAAGCGATAATCTCACGGGCCCAGATATTGCCTCTGTACTTGACTTTTCCGGCTACGCGTTAATATGAGCCAGTTGCTCTCGTGATGCGATAGGTCTGATAACACCGCTGCTGGGGGGCTTACAAATAGGGGCGAACACAAAAAAAGTTAAACGCTGTGAAAGAGCTGGCGGGATCCTGAGAGTAAGTCCTAAAATAGTGCGGGGTGAATGAAGTGTTATGACACCAAAAATCGGTGGAGATACCTGTAACTCACTGATTTGAACCAGTCATTGTGTGAAGAGAAAAACCTTTTGATTGGTTCAAACAAGTCAGTGATTGACAGATAATTGTGGCTCCACCCATTTTGGGTATCATGATACCCCATTCTCCCATCACTACCCTAAAACAGTGCCCTCAATCTGGCCCCTCCCTAAATTTGGAAATGCCATTTGTGCCAATTTCTGTGCCACAGAAACACACACCGTAGAGGCCAATGACTATTTTATACACTACAGGCCACACACAATACTACAAGAGAGAGCCAGTGACCATTTTTTACACCCTACAAGCCACACAGTATTACATGAGAGCTTGGGTCGAATGAAGGAGAGGCTCTCACTGGAGATGTCCAATTGAATTTGTAATGTCTTACTTGGACAGCTGCCACTTCTCCCCTGGACACAATCATTACCTTACACAGCAGTCAAGAGCGAGGAATGGACACTGTTCCACATTATTGTTCTGAGCTAAAGGATTTTTTTCACCCGGCAATACAGCCCTGATGTTGCCCCTATGCTTTAGAGGCACTGGTACAGGGCAGATGTTAATGTACAAATAATGATGGATTAATTTATATAGCGCCTTTCAGAATCAGAAAGCACTTTACAATGAGGAGGAGGAAGCTGACTTTAACTTTGCACCACCAATGTGTAGAGCCTGCTGTTCAGAGCAGTGGACTCAAAGCAATCATCAAACCCAGTCCTGTGCTACTCCCCGTATCTCTATCTAACTATATCCCGTCCCTCCAGGTCAGACAACCACTGAGGTTCTTAACACCGGCATCAGTGTAGGGTCTTTCGGTCAATTTGTTGCTCCTGTCATTCTAGCCGCACGTTCTATAACAACAGATTCTCCCATTGACTGCCGTCACCTCCCTCTCCATGCGTTGTCCCACCTCCCACAGCGCATGTATGAAATCAGTGGTGTGTTAAATCTGACATGCCCGGGCGGGGGCTGTATCGACCTGTGAACACGTACAGTTCATATCTAATGATTTTCAGAGACTAATGACGGAGAAAGCGATGAGGAGATAAAAAGGAAAAATGTGAAAAGGTAAGGCGGGCTTTATCATGCTCTCCTTCCGCCTGAGAGGTTTCTGAAATCGTTCATGCTTCCTCCTCTTACTGATGGATTAATGAAATATTTCCATCCCTGTTTTATGGCCTGAGACTGCCTGTATTTCAGGGCCAGTGCACAGTGTTGTGTGTGGTGTGGTTGTTCTGGCTTTTGGAGGTCTTGGGTGCTTTTTTTGTTGTTGTAACAGTGCATCCACATTTGTCTCTGGCTGTAACAGTTTTCCTAGGGTCACACACACACACACACACACACACAGATACTTTCCTCATAGACACTTTGGTTTTTGCAGTTTTTTCGTGTCTTCACTTTTTCCCCCAGTTTATATAAAATAAAGTAAAATCTATTAAAAATACACATTTTGGTGGAACTAGCTGTGCCATTTCCCGTGAAATTAAAAACATTATCAGACTGTGTGTATGAGTTTTCGTAAGGTTGGATGATTCCCTAATGAACCAGTTTATGTATTTTATGAATGGCCATATATAATGGATGCTATTTTGGTTTCCGGGATGCACTTAAGGTATTAGCTGCTAGATTCAAGGCCTTTTGAATTATGTGTCTGTTGGCATCTGTGGGCGTGTAGTCTGTTTTTAACTTGAACCCCAGTCTTCAGTGTGCCTGCTGGTGGGAGATGCGTAGCGGGCGGTTGTCATGGTTTCTCCTCCCTTCCAGTTGGTGCTCTCCTCACGGTCTCTCCATCATGGCCATCACAGCGAGGCCCTCCTCTGCTCCACGTCCTCTCTACACCCTGTCCGACTAGCAAACGTTCACAACCAGAACAACAACAAGAGGCCACAGGTGGAATTTAGTTAAAGGCTAATTCTGCACAGATATTAGGACGTTTCTCTTTACACAGAGAGTTGTCAATGCCTGGAACAGCTTGCCAGGTTGGGTAGTAGAGGCAGAAACACTTGGGCTATTCAAGTCCAGGTTAGATGCAGTACTAGATACTCTTTAGGTTAGGACATGACGAGCCTAGACGGGCCGAACGTCATTATGTATTCTTATGTTCTTATGTACATATTTGTAGTTTTTTTTTTGTAATATATGTAACCAATCACATGGAAGATATGAAATCAGGCAGGGGTTTCCAAACGGTAGGTTGGGACCCACTAGTGCAGGGCTGTCAAATCTTCTCAGAAAAGGGCCAGTGTGGGTGCAGGTTTTGATTCAGCCCACCATTAAACTGATTTGATTTAAACCTTGATTAGTTAAATCAGGCCCACATCGGCCCTTTTGGGATAAGATTGGACACCCCTGCACTAGTAGGTGGTATATCATACACTTCACATTGACAGTCACACCAGTCCTGTGAAACACTTAATTGTATATGCAGTTGTTTTCCACATGCTAACATTTTAATTCAATATGTCAATATATGATCGTCTACATTCATAATAAAGGGTGAGTCACAGAAAATGTAAGTGCTCATTAAGTCAGTGCCTCACCTGAAGTCCTTTCTTCTGAACTGCGAGAGGTGGGGGTGTGTTTTAGGGACACTTAGGGACATCTCACTCCAGCACTCATGGGCCTGGAGCGATTAACACTGGAGGCGAACAGATGCTGGCTTTGGAGGAGCGGCAAGGTCGAGCCGCTCGCATGCTTCTGCCCAGGGACGGAAGGCTCCGTCCGCAACCCGCCCTCCCCCAAAAACGAGAAACTTTCCCAAGATCGGCTCATCATGCACGTGCAGCCTAAACCACCGCACGTTTCCATTTGCTGCTCAAGTGATTTGGCAGCTGCGGTGAAGCACATTGCGAACCAAATGTGGCGTCGGGTGTACCCTCCACCCGACGCTCCAGTGACAAGAAGGCGCCAAGCTGAGCGACGCCTCTGGTCCGCACGACAGGCGTATTTCAGAAGCCCCCGCAGTGAGCACTCTGTGAGCAGGAGCCGTGTCAAATCTAAAAAATTGTGTTCTTTTCAATGCTTTATTCCTCAAAGTACCAGATTGCCCATTCTGGCAGCTGTCCGTCACCCTGTTGGTGTTCCACCACAGCTGTGTGCCGCCTTGCTCTCTCTGCACCTGCTCAGTCTCACAGGAGGAAATTAGACCCGCGCCTCAGGTGTGTCTGTGGGCAGTGTCAGTCACCAGTACCTGGCTGTTTACCTGTACTCTATCCCAGCATCTCAGTGTTCCTGCAGGAAACGGGACTTTTCATCGTTGAGTTTTTAGTGCATAAATTCCACCCCATTTGTGTGTCATCTTAGTATTCATATATAGTGATAGCACAACAGTGGAAACAGTGGGGTAGGCAGTACATGGTGTTAATTAAAGAATGCACACAGAAATTAAAGTGCACAGTGAGAATTGTCCAGAATGGGACAGAGTACTTCAAATAGGGCTGTGGTCTTCCGTACTGTTCAGTGTATATATAAATGAGTTGGCACAGGCCCCCGAGTGGTAAAGGCACTTGTTCTAAGTGCATGTTGCCCACCAACCCAGCTCTGGCCAGGAGTCTCGTTTGGGGGTGGTAATTGGCTGTCCGAATTTGAATTTGAATTTGAATTTGAATTTGAATTTGAGAGCAAGGGGACACTTAGTGATTGAGAGAGGGAGCACTCCTCAGAAGTGAAGCTATTACATTTCCATCTGCACCAGTTTCCTCTATAGGTGTACACAGCACTCACACTCGCACACTTACACACTACTCATGTACGTACTCACACGCTGCTCATGCACGCACACACACGCGCACACACACATGCACTTGACCTGAGATTAGTTTCTCCACAGTTCAGTATGGGTTAAGTGCGATTGTATGGTTCCAG
This sequence comes from Aldrovandia affinis, assembly GCA_029706075.1. Lineage (NCBI taxonomy): Eukaryota > Metazoa > Chordata > Actinopteri > Notacanthiformes > Halosauridae > Aldrovandia > Aldrovandia affinis. The sequence continues at coordinate 5,708,942 of JAINUG010000003.1, read as the reverse complement.
TGCTTCTCAGAGGAAGTGGGGTTATTTCTGCTATTTCTGCGTGACTCAGGCAGTTTTATTCTGTGGCGTTTGCAGTGGGAGTGTGTTACAGATGGAGAATGGCGGCAGAGGCTGTTAGTGCCGATCATTAGCGAGCGCTGACGTGCAGGAGGGGTGTTGCAGTGAGGCCTCCTGGTAAGCATGGGGGGTTTAGAGAAATTTTAATGTTTTTGTACATCGGCACCATCCACAACCCCCCCCCCCTTTCATCAAAGGGGCTGTTTGGGGGTTTCCATGGCAATCTGGGAAGATTCCGCATCCAAATGCAGGTATCAGTGGTCTTTCTCCCCGGCATGTCATTGCATGTTTCTGCCCAGAGGGTACGTGGTGCACTATTGATCCTGGCATCAGCCGCTGAGCTGGGAGAATCTGAATGAGATGCCCCGCCCCTGTCTCCTGCACTCTAACGAGAGGCTCTCCACGTCGTAGGAGAGCGATGTTTTTAAATGAGCAGATATCGAGAGTGTGTTGTTGTTCGTTCCGTTGCAGGCTGATTGAGGCCTCACCTACTGCAAATGGGGAGTTTGCCAGATGTACAATACAGCTCTCCTCTTTTATCTATTGGACTATTCTCCGGACCCCTCTTACTCCCTCTCACTGCTATGGGGGGGTGAGTGTCCCAGGGTTGGAGAATCCACCATAATGTGATTTGTGACTGAAGGAGACGCAGAGAAATGTTACGGGCGATGACAGGCGGGCGAGCAAGCGAGTTGGCAGGATGTGTGAGCAGGTGTGAAAGCACACTTTATTTTTTATTGCTTTTGGGTACAACCCTGCTAGGATGCGTTGCGTTTAACATTCTTGTGCTAGTGAACTCAGCGATGATGGAGGAGAAAATCAGTTTCCTTCCCTGTATTTGCCAAGTGCCCAGATTTAATGCGTGCAATCTTTTCTGTACAGAAATGCAATTTTTGTACATGTCCCTCCCTCCCATATCTTCCAGACGTGTTCCGCATGCCCTCAGGTCTGTGCGTAATTGCATGATGCTGCGATGGTGCAATATTAAGGCTGCAGGAACAGAAAATCCACAGCCCCCTTTCCTGGAAATGAAATTTCATGGACGTTCTTTTCAAACGGCAGGGAACATAAAACGCAAACATAACATTACAGACAGAAACACTTGTTTAATGTCCCCATCAAAAAAGGCAATTTGGTTCAGAGGGAATGTTTCAAAGTGTATCGAATGGATGTTGCCTCTAGTTTTATAGTGCAAATCTAGTAATTGCTTGTAAAAGGGATTAGCACCACATACAGAATACATTGGTCATAAAACGGCTTAAATGTTCTTGCTTAGTATTTGAAACTTTTATGCACTTAAATGAGAGCTTGTGTAGAAAAGCTTGTCGAATTAACCGGTACTGCAGATCGCAGTTCATGTCATATGGTGATAAAATAAAGGAAAGGAAACCCCAACATAAAGTGTTATTAGGGCGTTTGGTTTCCATTGTTTTCGTGCTCATCAATATATTCAGTGACCATTCATGCCTTGTGGTTGGGGATGTTGCTGTCCTGGAAGTGACCACTCCCATCAGGATACAAATGCTTCACCACAGGATGAAGGTGATCACTCAGAATGGCTTTGTATTTATTGGTATTTACCTTGCTGTGTAAAGGGTTGAGTGGACCTAAACCATGCCAGGAAAATGCATCCCACACCAGAGCATTTTATACATGACCCAACATTTTTGTGCATGACCCAGAGCATGATGTCAATTGCTCAATAACTCAGGAGCCACACGTGTGGAAGCACCTACTTTCAATATACTTTGTATCCCTCATTTACTCAAGTGTTTCCTTTATTTGGGAGTCACTCTAGTAAGTCATGTAATAATTATTAAATAATATCATCTTAAATTCCCCTTCAGGCATGCTTAAACTGAGATGTTGGAAAAAATCTTCTGACAAATTAAAAATTAAGAATATTCAATTTCATAGAGAATGTAATTGCTGCCTGTCTAGTAGAAAAAAATTAATTCTTTATAGATTTCTTTGCGTTGTTCTTTTCATATTACCCGCAGGAAGCGAAGCTACCTTTGTGATTATTACATTCCTTTATTTTCATCATTCTTGCCTCTGGCTGCCTCTCACCCATTAATTCACAATCCCCCCCGGTCCATGCATGAAAATAGGGTCCTAATGAAATATTAAAACCCTTTTCACTGGAGGTGAGTTTGGAAGTTTGGTGGAGAGAATGTTGTCGTCTGTGTGTTATGGAGTTTGTGCCCCCTTCCCGCCCTGTTGGGCAATGGAAAAGTGCTCCACTGCTGTTTTTTAAAGGGCCTTGCATCTGAGGCTGAAGCGAAAACACACTTTCTAGCCTGGTTTCAAGCATAATTTTTGCATATGAATAAATTTTCCCTTTTTTCCCATTTGGATTTCATTGCTGAACTTGGCAAACCGTGTTTGTAAAGAAAAAATAATGAAAACTTCCATTTAATTATGAGTTAGGGTTAAGGGCTTAATGCTTAATGCTGATTGAGTCCAGGCCAGTGTATCTCTCCTGTCCATATGCCTGTAGTCGTGTTTGTGTGTCAGGGCTGAACTGAGCCCATATCACAGCATTGCAAAGTCTGTTCTAGGAATTAATCAACTCCGATTAATTAAACTGTACACTTACAAACCTTTACAAATACCAAAGACTGTGTATTGCCAGCTTACTGACAAGTGCTTTGTGTTAGTCCACAAATGTACTCTCTTACATGTACACGGAAGGGCCACAGTCACCACACTGGTGGCTGTTTTTGTTCATTCGTGAAACTCAAGTTCAGCTCTTGTGAATGTCATGTACAGTAGATTCAAATGTGTATTCCCTCCTTTTTAAACCCAAGGGAAACAGGAAACTATTGTAGGCCATGGTGTAGTTCCATAACGTTCCAATGAACTTCAAATAAATTGTATATTTATGAAGATTTGTTTTTGTTGGATTCAATTTAAAAGAATAGTTAGGGGTATGAATAATTGTGATCCAGATGTTTTCTGGAAAAAAATTATTCATAAAACAAAATGTTTTTCTGAACAATTGTATTAGTAATGTAGGTTCGGAATTTTCACATTTATTATACGATCTCTTTTGTTTATCTTTATCAAGGGTATGAATAAAAATGGAGCCTACTGTATGTTCCCTTTGTGCCAGCCGTGTTACACTCCTGAGGTATTGGGTTCACCTGGGGGGATTGGGGAGAGCTTCATCATCTCTGTGGCCTGTGAAGAATATTGAAGTGTCTGTTTCAGCTCGCTGTGTTGGCCGTCTCCCCCGTCGCTCCTCTCTCGGCGGTGTGAAGAGGCGGGGAACGGCCACTCTCGATTGGTTTGCGCCTGTATTGGCACGTGGGCATCGTTGACGTCAGTGGCGGCTCTCGAGCGCTCTTCAGCACCGCTTCAGCTGCAGAGGGACACTCGGCATCGCTCGCCTCATGAACTAACGTATGCAGCGCCCCCTGTCTGTGCCTCATGAAAACGGCGTGTCTGACAAATCCGCTGGGGTAGTTGGAGCAGCAGGTACCGTAGCTGCCTGGTATCTCTAATCTGTGGTGCGTGTCGGTCGGGAGCCTGTGTGAATGTGTGAGAGGCTGGCTCGTAGCGGGCTGGTCTCTAGGGAGGCGTCGTTATTGTGACTCAGAGAGCTCGGTGCTGTTCTCTCTCTCTCTGCTGCGCTTATTTATGTATGTTCATGCACACTTATTTCTTTATTTACTTCTGCGGGTCAATTATGTTTATTACGGAGCGATGAGAGATTTAATCGATTGGCACCGACTGCAGAGGCAGTGCGGTGCTTACTAATTACCCTGTGGAGAAGACCTGTGTGTGTGTGTGTGTGTGTGTGTGTGTGTGTGTGTGTGTGTGTGTGTGTGTGTGTGTGTGTGTGTGTGTGTGTGTGTGTGTGTGTGTGTGTGTGTGTGTGTGTGTGTGTGTGTGTGTGTGTGTGTGTGTGTGTGTGTGTGTGTGTGTGTGTGTGTGTGTGTGTGTGTGTGTGTGTGTGTGTGTGTGTGTGTGTGTGTGACTGGTGTTATGGGGAGTGTTTGCTGTGTGTGTGTGTGTGTCCTCAGCACCATGCGTACTTTGTGTGTGTGTGTGTATGCGTGAAACTGACTGGTAGAAACCGCAGTAAGCAATGTTCACTGTGGTGAGACTGTATGTGGCTGGTGGTACTTAAATGGTAGATTTACCCCCACACTCATAGCTGAAACACAGCCTTCCTGATCGCTCGACTGTGTTACAGGTATGTCATGGATCTCATGTTGTGGTGGTCATTGTGGGTGAACAGTGCAGGTGTCCGCTGTGGTTTTAGGAACATATTCTGCCCCCTCTCACTCTGATCCTCTACGTGCCGTGTGATTGCAGGTTGTGTGTGTCGTGCTGTTTGCTTTCCCCAGTGGGAGAAAGAGGCCTTGATTGGTTTGCATTATTTGTGGGCATATCCTTTCTGCATTTGCCTCTGGTTACCATGGTAACAGCAATAAGTGTGTGTATGTGTGTAATAGTGTGGGCTTCAAAGACGTGATTGAGATTGGGGTGCGTGCACACATCAGTCAGAATGTCACAGAGGAAATACCAAGCAATTGTTTCGTCACCTCTAAGTCCTGTTAAAGACAGACTGGGACATAACACGTTCACAATAAGATATTTCAGATCGCAAAAGAAATAGACATTAACACATATCTTTATTCTGTTGTGAATGTGAATTGATTTTAATCCTACAGCGTTTATTCAAATAAACCTTGAGTTTAACAGGACGTCCCCTTTTCACCATGTCAGCGCTTGACTTAGAGGCATTAAAACTGTCTTAATCTGAATGCGAAAATGCTTACAAGTTAAGCTCGCAGTAGCGGGAGAGCTGTGCCGTAATTGAAATGACGGAGTGTGGCGGCATCACGTGGCTGCAGAGCATTGAGACGGAGGATGATGGGACGCAGGGCGTAGAGGAGCTTGAACGCTGCTGCCTCATTTCGCTGAACACCGGGGCCTCATCAAACACTGCTGCCTTATGTTACTGAGCATCACTATTCCTGAAAACCCTTGCTGTGCTCCACTGTGTCCAACCGCGATCAGTCAGCTGCTGTGCTGTGAGCAGGTGAGCGTCTCATGCATTCCAGCCGAGGGCAGCGTCTGGCTTCACGTTCAGCGATTGAAGGTTAAACTGCGCCGTTTCCCTGCTGCCCTTGACATGGGAGGCTCTGATCACCTGCCTTTTTATATTAAAACCAGCTGCCACCTCCAGCAAAGCCTTGCCTGCTGTCAGCGCCTACTGGATCTCTCTCTTCCCCTCTCCATCTCTCTCTCTCTCTCTCTCTCTCTTTCACTATGTTTCTCTCTCTACAACAATAATGTCATGGTAAAAAGCCTAGTTTCAGCACACGTGTGCAGGCAGAGGTGGTTGGGTCCCTGTTGGCACGGGAGCAGGGTGTGCAGTGGAGAAAGGTCCAGGCTGGTGACTGATAGGAGAAGAGCAGATGGCTGTTTGAGACTGACGCACATGCTGTATGGAGCACGGTCACATGACCCTGAGAGCCTCTTCTTGTAGTCTACCTGTGATGCCTTACCACCCCAACCCCCCCACCGCCACAGCTCTGAGATCAGTCTGCATCCACGCACACATACACATACACACTGCATAGTGAAATTTGTCTTTTGTTGGTTGTATATAGCACATTTTAGATTTCAAAGCCTTTTCAACTTTTTTTCCCTTTAAAAATCTTTTTACATAATATCCATATACACGAGAGGGTTTCAGAATACCTTTACACAAAGACAGGGGTAAAGCAAAAACATTCAACATTTACCAGAGTCATACATTGTCACAAGTGTGGTCTTGGGGTAAAAGAATAAATAAATAACCTTACAGAGAAAAAAATGAATAAATAAGCCAATGAAAAACCAAGGAGGACATCAAAGAAAAAAGAAAAAAAAAGGGGACATCCTTTTCATTTTAACAAAACACTAGAAGAGCTATATAAAAGCACAAAGACAACATTTTTGTTGGGGAATTGGGTTTTCCCGCAGTAGTGAGTGGGGTATATGGACAGTTAAACCACAGTAATGCAGTGGTAGCACTGTGTAATGTCGTGTTCCTGGTTAGCGGTCGTATTCCTTGTTAGCAGTAGTGTTCCTTGTTAGCGGCTGTGTTCATGATTAGCGGTCCTGTTTCTTGTTAGCGGTAGTGTTCATGATTAGCAGTCGTGTTCCTGGTTAGCGGCCGTGTTCCTGGTTAGCGGCCGTGTTCCTGGTTAGCGGCCGTGTTCCTGGTTAGCGGTAGTGTTCCTGGGTGGTCACTGCACTGCACTGCGCTGCGGGATCAGCACGCAGATGGATGGAGCCCATCACGCCCTCTGCCCGTGGGGGCGGTGCGAAGCCCATCTGGCCAGGCCAGAGACTGGACAGGCAAGATGACAGGCCAAGGTGACCGGCCAGTGCTGTGCCAACATCAGGGACACATGCTACTACTGAACTTGAACACCCTCACACTCCTATACGTCGTGCGCACACACACCCTCAGACTCAGGTATACACACACACACACACACACCCCCCTGACCTTGCTGTCTCTACTCAGAAGCATGGCTGAGTCTGTGCTGAATCCAGTGAGGCTGGCACTCCTCTGCCGTGCCAGGACGGGGTGGAGGCGCCTCCACCAGTATCACACCTAATTAACAGATCCTGCTGTAGACTGTGTGCCCTTCGTCTGCTGGAATATCGAGAATGACACCGCCATAATTGGACTATAATTACTCATTTGTATAAATTACAGATGACATCATTGTGATTTGCCTGCAGGTTTGGATGAGACCCCAGTATCACTGTTGGCTCTTGCACTTTGCCAGTGCCCCTGCTCCCTATGCCTGTGCTGTGCAGCTCCTTGCCTAGCGTCCCTGCTTTCTCTGCCTGTGATGGCTGTGCTGCAGCTACAGTTGGGCCTTTTTCTGTATGTATAGTGAAGCTGTTGAGGTGTGTTTCTGTATGTATAGTGAAGCTGTTGAGGTGTGTTTCTGTAGGTAGAGTGAAGCTGTTGAGGTGTGTTTCTGTAGGTAGAGTGAAGCTGTTGAGGTGTGTTTCTGTAGGTAGAGTGAAGCTGTTGAGGTGTGTTTCTGTGTGTATAGTGAAGCTGTTGAGGTGTGTTTCTGTAGGTAGAGTGAAGCTGTTGAGGTGTATTTCTGTAGTGGAGATGTGATCAGAACTCAAGACCGGCGCCAGATTCACTTACCCTGAACTACAGGGACATGGGCCTTCACTGCTCCTTCTGACAGGCCAGCTAAGTGCATGGGGCTCACTCTGTGATTGGCTAAATGGGTGGGGCTCACTTTGTGATTACTTAAATGCGTGGGGCTTAGTTTGTGATTTAGCTAAATGGCTGGGGCTCAGTTTGTCATTGGCTAAGTGGGTGGGGCTCAGTTTGTTATTGGCTAAGTGGGTGGGGCTCAGCTTGTGGCTGGTTAGCAGTAATGTTGGCTTTAGATGAAAGATTAAAGGAGAATCCTCTCCTGTGTGGAGAGTGACCGGTGCACTTGTCAGGGGTGATGTCTGGGAGGATGCCGGGGTGTTCTCAGGCATGTGTTCACTGAAGGGGTTCACAGGTCACCTGGCTCCCTGGGGCTGAGCTGTTGAACAGCAGTGGTGGTGAGGGGCGAGGTCTTCCCGGGGGAGGGGGTGCGGTGTGGCTCCTGCCTCTGTTTGATTGAGACAGGCAGCTGGCAAGTGGTTGGGGGGGGTTCGGGTCATGTCACACAGTAGCCTCTGTGCTCATCTGCATGAACACCGTGGACCAAAAACTATATTATAAAGACTATCACAGATGACAGCTGTGTATGTCATGCGTTTTGTGCATGTGTGTGTTTGCACACACGCCACTTCATCGGTCATCCGCACCGAACCGTAAACCCCTTCGTTTCTTTTCACACAACAGAACAGATAAATGATACAGAAGCTGGAGAAAGTATAACCGGAACTTCTCTCTCTCTCTCTCTCTCTCTCTCTCTCTCTCTCTCTCTCTCTCTCTCTCTCTCTCTCTCTCTCTCTCTCTCTCTCTCTCTCTCTCTCTCTCTCTCTCTCTCTCTCTCTCTCTCTCTCTCTCTCTCTCTCTCTCTCTCTCTCTCTCTCTCTCTCTCTCGCTGAGTCACACAATCGTGCACGTGCTAAGGTCACAATTCACTCTCCCTCTCCCCCTCCCCTCCCTCCCCCTCCTCTCTCTCTCTCTCTCTCTCTCTCTCTCTCTCTGTCAATCTGTGCCAGCAGAGTCCTCTTTCCCCAGTGATGGATTAACATGACATCAAGTAATCACTTCCTGAACATTTAAATCCAAGTAAACAACATGGAGTAATCACAATCAAATCTAATCACGAACATGTAAACAACATGGAGTAATCACAATCAAATCTAAACGACAGGAAGTAATCCCAATCTAAACAACAGGAATTAATCACACTCACATGTAAATGACAGAAAGTACTGTAATCACATCCACATATACAGTAAAAGTAACGTAATGACATTCATGTATATGAAATGAAGTTATCACGTGAAATGCGGTAATCCCGCAATATAAAGTGATTTATATTTGCAAATGTCATTGCAAATATTGTCCATTTGCATTTCGGTTACATCACCACTGAAATCTAAAGTTTGATAATCCGAGTTCAAGAGGATGATGTGATCACGAGTCACTGCGTGGGATGACTAGTCTCGGAATCCAGATGGTCAGATCTTGAGGGATCTCCGTGCTCTCGCCTCACTGTTTGGGAACAGTGCTTTTTCAGGTTGGGGATTCTCCCCTGCAAGCTGTTTTCTTATAATAAATGTTCCCGAAGAGCACTCTGCCTTGCTGTGATCCTCACCTCATGATATGATGGCACACAAGCCCGGGGCAGAGGCCTTTGGATAGCAGCAGGTGAATTACACTGTTCCTAGTTCACCCCCGTACCTGACCTCCAGAAGAAAAATGGGTCTGACACTGACCTGGCATCAGTGTAGCTGCTGTGTTGTTGGGCGATTCATTTCTCCCAGGATGGAGGACAGTAAGAACCGTTAAACAGGGAGATTTCTGAGGCACTGTGTCATTGGGGAGCCTTCAGATTTAGTAGTGTTTCATCATTTACTCTGAAACCATGTGTAAACTGCCCCTTCCTCCAAACTCGCTGACCCTCCCCTTAACTCTCCACTCCTCCTCCAAATCCTCCCCTTTCCCCAAACTATGGTTGGTGGGTTAGAAGAGATGGGGAGTTGTGGTGTAATTTAATTTAATGTGAAAGTTCACCTGGGAGCTCATCTCTCATTGGCTTTGAGAGCCCTGGGAAATGGCAGGAAGGGAACACAGCAGGGACTGAGCATCCAATCAGCTGTGGGGGGGGGGGGGAGGGTACATTTCTGACTTTTTCATAAGGAAAAACGCAGAAAAGAAATGCAGCTGAAAAATGTGTAAACCAAGAGGCCAGACCCAGTTAAGAAACACCTGGCAGGTATCAGGTGCCCCCGGTGGATAAACCCTGTCCCTCCCAGAACGCAGACCTCTCAGGTAATGAGAGGCTGAAGATCATCGCTCTTTTCTTTTAACAGAGAGTGAGAAGGCGAGAGAGCGAGAGACTCCAGCCGCAGGCTGAAGGAAACCTGCCCTGCGCTTATATTTCCTTGCACATGTTGTGGCTGGTTTTAGCATCCAGTTCTCTCTCTGGCAAGTACAAGTATATCCCATTTAGCGCTGGCGGGGATGCGTGCGGACAGGACAGCTTAAAACAAAAATCGTACAGAGGCGCCACTTTAACATTGAACTAATTGAGATGTTGCAGCATTAGCGCAGCATTGCATGGAATATACAAATCACCTCAATGAAATGCACAGCATTGCCAGTCTGGACTGACAGTTGGTAGGAAAGTTGGCAATTGAATGGATTCATTCTGAATGTACCTTCTGAAATAATATATTGTTAAGAAACGGCCTGTTTAAATTGCGCCGGAAATGAAAGATGAGGATCTGTGGTGATCTGTGCAGTTTCAGTGATTTTACCGTTTGTCATCTCAGCTTCTAATTATCCAATCACCTTCCAGGGAACGTTGTTACAGTTTGAGGTGTGTTTGTTTCCCTGCTGTGTTTGTTTCTGCTATTAGTCCCTCCTCTCTCTGTATATAGCCTCTTAAGTGGCAGGTTCCCCTGAGGCGTGATGTCACACAGCTGTGTACAACCTGGTGATGAACATGTTTTCATATTTCTAATTAACATGTTTTTATGTTTATAGTCTAAGATATTTTTGTGACTTTCCTGATTAAAACTTGGGGACCCCAGCTGTGAAGAATCATTTCACAATTTCAACTTTTTAAACAGAGAAAAGAATTGGCTTAAATAAATCATCAGTTCAGTAATGAGGATAGCACTGTGGTGCAGTCATGAGTCAGTAAAGGAGATATAGGTTACTGCCAAAATAAAGGAAACACTTGAGTGGCTCTGTTACGGTGTGGGGTGATAACCTTCATCTTATGATTAAGCATTTCTAGTCTGATGGGATAGAAACAGGGCATGAGTGGTCATTGAATCGTTTGATGAATGAAACGATGTAAACCATATACCATAGGCCATCTCGGTCACCAGATCTCAACCTAATTTTATAATTATGGGAGATTCTGGAGCACCCGAGACAGTGTTTTCCACCACCTTAAACAAAACACCAAATGATGGAAATTCCTGTGGAAGAATGGTGTTGCATCCCTCCATTAGAGTTCCAGATACTTATAGTATCTATGCCAAGATGCATTGAAGCTGTTCTTGTGGCTCATGGAGGCCCAACATCCTATTAATACTTTATGTTGGTGTTTCCTTTATTGAATGAATGAATGAATGAATATTGGATTTATATAGCGCTTTTTTTCCAGGGAACTCAAAAGCCCTTACAACGATAGGGGCAACTCACCTCAACCAGCAGCACCCACCTGGGTGAACGCGGCCATAGTGCGCCAGTACAAGCTCACTTTATTCGGATCACAGTGTGTTGTCAACCAAATAATGAAACTGTTGACACAGTCTTGTGTACGGCACTTACTGCTGTGTAATAGAAGGGCAACTACCTAAATAAATACTGTAATGTAATGCACTGTGATACTATGGAATACAATCCAAATGGAGCCATAGTAATGGCCTCTGAGCTTGTCCCATTCGTTGTAAACTGATACAGTGAAATAAGAGCTGGACCAGAAAGGTAGACATTATTGTAACAGAGGAGAGGGAAAAAACATTTCTTTTATCATAACTTGTCACTCCCTCTATTTGTCTGGACACAGTGTAGAGTAACTGAGACCAGTAAAGGAAAGGGGCATATTAGTTACCTTTTATGGTTGAAATGTACTACGATTCTAAAGAAACCCATCACTCTTGTCTTTCAATTTCTTTCACTATGTCTTGATTTTCACCAGGTCTGACCTTCAGCAGGTTAAATTGCCTCATCACATGGCATGTACCTAGACACCTCTCTATTATAATATTATAATTACTAATGAGGTGATGCATTGCTCATGTAACAATGAAGAGTAGTAGCACAAATAGAGTTGTGATGTTTTTCTTTTGATTTCTAGTATAAAATCCATTTCTCATTGCCTGATCTCTTGCATTGTATAGTTATCCCTGAGCATAGAAGTATGCATTAAGACCGTAATCATGCCTTTTTTAAAAAACTTTTGTAAAGAGTTAATATATGGTCTCTGTGGTATATTCCATCCCATAAATAAAACTGACCAATCATTCGCCATGATACCCTTCGGCACTCAAACAAAGAGCGAGACCTTGCTTGGCAGCAAGACATGAATGAAGATGGACCTGGCACGTTTGATGGGAATAAATGTACATCCTGTCTTAGATAAGCCTGTTATACATCAGTGCACAGACACAGTGATGTTTATTGTACTGATGTGACAATGGATGTCTCTCTCCATATTGTTCAGAGGCCTGTCGGCACATTGTAGCGCAGATAGACGTGTAATGGGATTTCTGTTTGCCATCCCCCATGGTTTATGGCATTGGGGAGAGACAAATGCATTTTTCCCAGCCAACAAAGGGATGGAGGTGCGAAAAACACATGGGGGGAGTGAGAGGAGGGGTGTGGACTGGCTCTTGTGCAGCTAGCTGTCACACACAAAACACTCCCCCATATCAACTCTCTTTTGTTTAGTGTTTCTCCCTATTTTTGTTTGGTGGATTGAGTGTCTGTTTCCTGTCATAAGGAAGAACCCTGAAGCTGCCGGTGTAATCGAGTGGCCCGCTGAACCGGCTCAGAACAACAACAGCGCCCGAAGCACAACCAGACACGTTCCCCTTTCACGAGGACTCCCCCGGACCCAGCATGCACCTCTCTCGCATGCTGCGCGTTCACCCTCTTCCCCGTCTGAAGCGCGGTGAATGTTGTTTATCCACGGCCACTTCCCGCTGGCAGGTTTCGCCGGGGCTCCGCGGAGCGGCTTAAGACGAAACAACGCGCGAAATTAAGCCCATCTGTCTGAGAGCGCGAGGCGATAAAAGTTTCATTACGCGGTAGATCACGGGGGCGCTCTGGACTGGGGCGGCGGGAGCAGGAGGTTAGAGCTCCCGTGCCCAGATCCCCTCTCCCAAGGTCAGCCGAGAAAGGTTCGCTCAGCCCGCGGGACACAAAACCGCTGACTGGACGAATGAAAGTGTTTAACGCGCCGCCAGCGCCCGTTAGGACTCCTGCACGCTCAGAGAACAGCGAAATGAGTTTTGCTCTGACACCAGCCCTTTGGCTTACCACAACCATGCAGTTTTTTTTGGATTTAATTATCAGTTCTTTTTTTGTTGTTGTTTTTTACCCGAGGGCCTGATCTAATATGGAATTCAGATGTATTTTTTAAACTCGATGAGGAATGGTGGAGGTAATCATCTTAAATAAATAATTTCTGTGGTTCTGGCTTGGATTTAATTTAGTCTTTGTTTGAGGTTTCCCATACCCCATCCCATTCCCATTCCCATTGTGCTGGTGAGGAAATGAGGATGGCAAAATACAATAGGCAAAGAATTGTATGGCTAAGAAATTGTATGAGCTCATTTGGCTGACGGTGGAAGCACAGCTCCAGAGCAGGTATGGAGTACTTGGGTGGGGGTGGGGGAAGGAGGAGGTTGCTATTTTCTCAGGAGTCCTCTTTCCGGCTGCCTCTGTCCCTGTGCTTATGGGCTGGGGGGAGAAGCCTGCCGTTTTGGTTCGGCGTGGGCCGATCACCCAGGAATGCACAGACCCCATGTCCCCCTCTTGCTGCAAGGCTTTTTGGGAAATCACACCCAAGCTGTCACTTTCCCGTTGCTGTGATGCTTGAAGAGAGCGGAACCAGGCATTATTTTCCCCCAGATCTCACTCCCATCTTTGTACCACATCAAAGTGATGGGGGAGGGGCATCCTGGTACTTGTAATGGACCAAATCCATGTGTACAGTGCAGTTTGGCAGGTATTTCCGTATTCCTGGGGTAGCTGGCTTCTGACAGCTATACACAGGCTGGATATTAACTACAAAAAACGATCTGGAAATGGTGCCTGTGAAGGATGAGTCTGCATTTTTCTGACACAATGGGATGGTATTTTACCCTCAATGTCCTGATTTGTGTTTGCAGGAGATGTTCAGTTAGAGCAGAATAATGCCTCTGATCCTGGCTAATGTTCATTGGAAGAGAACGAGGAGAGAGGGGGAAAAACCCCTGAAACTATTCCATACAGAACCAGAAAGACCGCTGGCCTGGCCAGAGATTAGAAATATATATCATACATTTAATCTTTAAAAATGATTAGTTAACACGTTTTTGGATCCCTGATGGCTGTATTAATCCAGCTGCACTGGCACTGCGCTCTTTTGCTGGCCCAAATAGGCGTGGGATTATGGCTAGGGGTGGGATTTGTGTGTTGGGGGGTGGGGGTGGGCATTGTCTTGCATTCAGCATTATGGATCAGCACTCTAATGGCTTCTCAGCAGGCCTGATGGCCATTATACACTGACACGGAATGGAGAGGGTCCTGATTCAGGGTGGTGCAGGGTCGGCTGGTTTTCCCCGTTCCTCAGCACTAAATTGATCAACTAAAGCGTGTTAATGGATGAAAAACCGTTAACTTACCTCACCGGGCCTAAATTGGTTGTTGATTTTTAAAGTGAGAACAAAAACCAGCAGTGGATGTGGCTCTCCAGGACCAGGGTTGGAAACCCCGCCCCTAAGGCCACAGGACGAGGGAAGCGATAAGCCACATCTGGGCCACGGTGTGCCTTCTGGTGGCCCCATTCCTGCATGCAGATGGCACTGTTAATATTTTGTGTATTTCGTTCCCTGCCCTGAATAGTGTTCCCCTGGAGTGGGAGTGACCATGCTGCCGTGAGCGGCACGCTGACGTATCAGGCAGCCCTAATGCTGGTGGAGTGCGGGGGGATTACAGAGTAAGTGAGGGCTTTTGTGTCGTGGAGCCTCATGACAATAATGCGATGACGGTGCTGTGTGGAAAGACTGGGGTGAGGAGGTTAGATTAGCACAGCTTCAGTGTGTAAGCGCAGATGGAAGTGCGCAACTATCTGAGCTTCAGTGTGTTGACAGCAGGGGTGGGGAAAGACTCCCCCAGAGGCAATGCAAATGCACAGGAGCGGACACTTTCTGTGTGGTCTGTCTGAGAACCCTCCGGGTTATTAGTTTCCCAGTGATGTGCAGGTGTCAAAGCATGTGACTCAATGTGGTCCGTGGCGCTAAAGAGAAGCATGTTTTGTGTTTTTGCCTCCACCCTGCTGGACGTGCTTTCTTTACAGAAATTAATAACCGTAGGTTATAACCCTGCTCATCATTCGCAAACCTGGAGGAATTCATCCTTCAGTGAAGGACTCTGCATCCTTTGTTGTGATTGGTCTAGGGTCGTGATCTTCAGTTTACTGATCTTCTGTGTATGAAAGAATCATCCTGGCTATTTTCATTTAGCAAAAACATACCCAGAATTCCCTGTTATCCTCTGCACTCTGCAACCAGAGTTTAATACACTGAATATGGAGTATATTATAAATAAGAAAATAAACATGTAAATAAAATGCATACAGAAGTCTTGTAGTGTTATTTTGGGGTAAGTGAATAAGTGTTTGTGATTTGTTTATTCTATAGTGGTCTTTGGCTATGCTTCTGGATCTCTTTGAGCTGGCTAAGTTTGCTGTTTAATTTATGTATTTAAAATGATTTTCAAGGTTATTCAATTACCCAGCATGGGATGATATTAAACTTCACTGGAAGCAAGGAGACGTCGTCCATATAAACACACATGAATGCGTATTAGTGTGTTTTAGTTCCTGTGTGTTCGATTATTTTGGGGTGGCCCTGTGGAGTGTGTAAGTAGGAGACTTTAGCTCCATGCTGTTTCTGACTCCAGCTGTTGAAACACCAGCAGGGAGCCAAGCTCACAACAGCTGTGTCTTTGCACTCTTTATTGCACTGAATTTTGAATCCTGTATTTGGCCAAAGGTTTTTGGGAGAACTGGCTGAATATTTAGGAGGTTTTGGGGTGAACTGGCTGAATATTCTGGAAATGTTTGGGGTGAACTGGATTGCAGTGAGGATGCATGGCCTCCCTGTTTATTTAAGAGTATAATGTGCTTTCCGTGTTTGTTAATGTGTTTTTGTGGATGTTTATGAAACATTCCTCACAGGAAATGTATAACGCGAAAGTAATATCTGCGACTAATGTGGCCATAAGAAGAGGAGTAGAGGAAGTGTGTGTGTGTTTCCAGCTCTAAAAATAAGCGTTTAATCCAGAGTGATTCTGTGTAGATCCCTGGCTGTGTAGCTTTCCTCTGCAGGAAGATTACTGCTCTTTGAAGCTCCTCTGACACAAGCTCTTGTTTGAGGAGGGGCATTTCTGGTTTGTGTGTGTGTGTGTGTGTATGTGTGTGCCTGCTTGCATGCGTCTGTGCGTGGTGCGTGTGTCTCTGTGTGTGTGTGTCTGTGTGCTTGCATGCCTGTGTGCATGCGTGGTCTGCCAGTTATCCACGCTATGTTCAAGTGGGTTTTGGTCAAATCACCTCCAAGTTCAACTTTACTGTAAAATAACTGCTTCAAATGTAAAATAATGTGAGCGGTGAGCACGAGCAGAGCAAACGGAGCTCTGTGCTGACTCGTAGATGTCTGTTCCCACAATATGCAGGTGATCATGATAGGTGGTACAGATGATGATAGGTGATACAGATTCCTTAAGTTCCTCTGGAAACCTCAAGCTCCTGCTGCAGTGAACTACCAGGCTTTAGAAATCAATTTTGTTGAGAGTCGAAGTAGCAGTAAGCGTTGCACCAGGATCGATGCTGATTTGTTTGTTAGCATTGAACTTTGATAAAGTGCTGACTAAAACAAGGGGGTGTCGGGTGATAAACTCTTTTGCGATGAGAATTAGTGCAGTTTACAGACCAGTTTAATGTTAAATCTGAGTTCCCTAATCTCTTGTAATGACAACACGGGCCAGCATTGCTGTTGAAGGACACTGGTTACTCTGGCAGTGACATGTATTAATATTCCTCCTCAAGGATGTCATAGTTCTTTAGAGGAGAGGAGCAGGAGAGTGGAAGTATGGTGGGAGGTGAGGGACAAACCGTACCATGGCGTCCACGCACAATGTGGCCCTGTGGTCTTGCATTATCTTCCTGTGTCGACCAAGGAATTTTCACCAGGGATATTACAGGGAAAAAATACTTGAGGGTCCTGCAGAGCCACATGCTCAGATAGTGGGCTAGGGGTGGGGTCACACTCTGCAGAGACACGCCAACCTCCACCTGGTTTCCACTGCCATCACACGGGCCCCTCTGGTGGAAAATCTTGCCTTTTATTGGGTTGTACCCATGGGCACTGAGAGTTAACTAATGAGGCACTCATTTTCTGTGTCTGAGGAATTCTTGTTGTATTTTGCGTAATTTCATTGTAAGTGTTTCACACAACAACCTAATGTAGACAGACAGTTCAGTGCATAATCTGCATATCCCCTCTGCGGAAATGCATACGATGATTTCCTTTGAGAGAGATGAGAGGGAAGATCTTAATGTAGATGTTGGCGTTGCCACATCATCTTCATAATTTCCTCATCATCTCTGTTACCGTTGCCAGTGTTTATGACAAACATCTTTTCCGAAATCACGTCTTTACGAGATGCTGTAAAAATGAAATGCGGGATATTTATTTAATTTTATTTCAGGATAATTTCAGTTTAGAAAGAGGAAATGCTCAGAGCTGCCAGATAACTCGGACTAATCAGCAGACTGAGAACCTGATACAAGGCAGATACTCGTACAGAGGCATGCTGAGAAAATGAAAAAACAGAAAATAGCAGAAGGAAAGGGAGAAGGTCACTAATAAGGCAGGGGTTGAATATTTTGGAGGTGTATTGGGTGTTCATGGCCTCTGACTCCTAGAGGGGCTTTGATCAAAGCCAGCATCCTCTCATTAATTCCCTTTCCTGGCCTTCTGAGGGAGACACCTATCCCTAACCCCAAGCACCTTACAGTTGTCCCAGCTACACTTCATCCCATTCCCTGTTTCTAAAACCCTAAACCTAACCCAAACCTAAACCACTTTCCTAAAACCCTATCCCAAACCCAACCCTGATTCTAGAAGGCCAGGGGCCGTATGTACAAAGATTCTAAGAGTAGGAATGCTGATCTAGGATCAGTTTAGCCTTTTAGCTCATAATGGACATGGTTAGGATATGGATGGGGGAAACCTGATCCTAGATCAGCACTCCTACTCTTAGAATCTTTGTACATATGCCCCCAGATGCACAACTTCTGAGGAAATAAGCCTCATGAATAAGCAGTCATTCTGTTGCTGAATGACTGCAATGACCTTTTGAAGGCTGCTATTCACTAAGACTTTCTGCAGAGAAATAAGAGAAAAACGAAAGAATCTTCTTTATTATTAATATCTATATAGTTCTGTATTTATATGAAAGACATTGTCCTTTTTAAAAATTAAATAGAAGAAAAATGTACGCTCTGCACTACCACCGGATACCTGCTTTTGGCAAGATGAGAATGAGTAAGGAATGAAATAAAATTCTCCTAGCTTCTCTGGTCCACTGGCTTCTTTTTTTTCAGCTCACTTTCCTGGACTGCTTTAAGGTCCGTTTGCCCTGATGAAGGTTCCCTGGAAATGTGTGTTTAAAGGAAAGGTTCTGTGTCAGTTTGGCCTGGAGATTTGAGTTCACTTGCAGAAAGAAAAGATGATTGTGTTAGCCTCAGCTCCTGGCCAGCGTATGTGCACTGTAGTGGTGAGTGTGTGCGATTCTGTTTCAGTCACGGAATAGATGCAGTTTCTTTGTTTGTTTGTTTTTTTGACAGATTTTTTCCACCGTGTTGTCATAGGGAAGGGTGCATGCTGTAGAAGAATGACGGAGAGTTGTATTTCCTGGTTTAAGATTGGAAAAATATATTGCTTTCTTTTTAGATCTTTCACAACGCCAGGGCACTGGTGTGTTTCTGCTGAAACTAGCACTGTGGTGTGTACATACACTCTCAGTCCAGCGAGTCTCCTAATTAAACCTGTCTTTATGTCGATTGAACTGATTTACTCTCCCTGGTACCCTGGTCATCGAGTGTTATTGATTTAAGCGAGCTGGAGTCGAGCTCCTTGGTCCTAATGCAGTCAGATACAGTCGAGCGCAGTGAGCTTGTAGTCCTAACAAACACTGTCAGACACAGTAGAGCGCAGTGAGCTTGTAGTCCTAACAAACACTGTCAGACACAGTAGAGCGCAGTGAGCTTGTAGTCCTAACAAACACTGTCAGACACAGTCGAGCGCAGTGAGCTTGTAGTCCTAACAAACACTGTCAGACACAGTAGAGCGCAGTGAGCTTGTAGTCCTAACAAACACTGTCAGACACAGTAGAGCGCAGTGAGCTTGTAGTCCTAACAAACACTGTCAGACACAGTAGAGCGCAGTGAGCTTGTAGTCCTAACAAACACTGTCAGACACAGCTAAACAAACACTGTCAGAGCACTGTCAGTGAGCTTGTAGTCCTAACAAACACTGTCAGATACAGTCCTAACAAACACTGCAGTGAGCTTGTAGTCCTAACAAACACTGTCAGACACAGTAGAGCGCAGTGAGCTTGTAGTCCTAACAAACACTGTCAGACACAGTAGAGTGCAGTGAGCTTGTAGTCCTAACAAACACTGTCAGACACAGTAGAGCGCAGTGAGCTTGTAGCCCAAAGGCAGTCAGACACAGTAGAGCGCAGTGAGCCTGTAGTCCTAACAAACACTGTCAGACACAGGAATGAGCTTGGGTCAGACACAGTAGAGCGCACTCTTGTGCTCAGGACTGTCAGACACAGAGATGAGCTGTCCAACAAACACTGTGCTGAAAGCTTGTAGCAGAGGGATGGAGACACAGACAATGAGGAGAGGGCAGCTCGCACTCCGTGCTCAGGACTGGAGATGAGCTGTCCATGGTGCTGAAAGAGCAGAGGGATGGAGACAGCAGGATGGTGAACAGAGCTCTCTGTCTGAAGCACTGCTGCCTTCCAGCTCCAGCAATGATCCAGCGCTCCCACCATGTACAGTGTATCGTTTTGCGCGCAGTTCCTGTTCATATTGCTTTACCGTTTGCCTCTACTAAAGGAAGAAAGTCCTTGATAATTCCAAATGAGTAAGCACCACTCTCACTTTGAAATGTTCCTGACTTCTTCCTAAAGTCAGTCTTGCATGTTCAGCATAGCTGTTGCCTTGCTCGCTCAATCAATCAATCAATCAATCAATCAATCAATCAAAATGTACACACAATGTCACAATACGCTTTACAGCAGACCCTGGACTTAACTCCCACAAAGTCAAGCCTAGGGCAACAGTGGCAAGGAAAACATCCCTAGGTGGAACAAGTAGGAAGAAACCTCAGGAGGAGCCAGACTCAAAAGGGTGAGCCGACTCGGCGATGCTGTCATGTGTTGAGCAGTTGTGTTGACTGTTCAGCTGCGCCGCTTCACGTTCAGCGATGCCGTGTGCTCAGCCATGAATATTTCCCACCAAAGCGTTCCCCTGAGTGACCATCCATAATTCATGTCAGACATTCAAAACTCCTCATTATTTTTTCGTCGCAGCAACACCTTTGGCCGTCACATACAAACGGCAGCACATAAAGAGGAGAGTTTAGTGGCCTCTCCAGACGGGCGTGAGTGTTTATGGAGACTTCATTAAACACCGGGGGTAACCGAGCTCCCTGCACTCCTTTTTCATCATGCCACGCGTGGCCCTCAGCCCCGCTGCCGTTACGAGAGCCTTCTGAAGAGATCTGAGCAACGCGGAGGCTGTCCCGTTTGAGAAGCCGGTGCCGCTAAGACGATAAACGCTCCGTACCTTTGGGGGAACGGAGACGGTAATGGAAACAAACAGACCGCTTCCCTTTTGTGTGCTGGCGTGAAGGAGCGTCCATTAGCGTGGCGAACGGGAAACGGATCTGAGTGCAAAATGCGGATGACTATGAAGCAGAGGAGCCGCACAGATTTTTATTCGGTAACTTATTACCTGTTGTCATAGAATAAAAATGTTTTTTTAAAAAAGAAGAAAATCCATTATTTGATACATTTCTGTGATATTTGTGTGCTCTTTAAAAAGGACGCTAGAGCAACGATGGCAGGCTGATGTCACACTAGGCTCCCTGGTGTAAAGACACACCACGCTTTAGAGATGAGCCAGGGGAGGTGTTTAGGTTTATGGCTTTCTTAAAAGGTTCTGCATATTGATTATTTGAAACTGCCTGTGTAATGAATGTGTTGAAGAATGAGGTGAACATGTTTTTTGGGGTTTAGGTTGGGAGGGGGTATGGACACTTGTGGCTGCTTGAAATTCAAGCAGCTAGAGGATGCCTGTAGTCCCACCCCACACATTTACCTGCTTGATGTTCATATCTGATGCGTGTAAACCATTGCTTTTTCATAGTCTTCATAATGGCACCACTTATTAGCATTGATACATGCTACACATGATACACATCTCTCACCATAGTAATTTTTGTTTTGCAGGTGTTTTGGCTTAATGGCAGATCACAAAAAGCATTAAAAGAAAAAATGTACCCAGAAACATCAAATATATTTTTACTGTCTGCAGATAATCCTACAGACAGTGTGTAATACTTCTAATACTTGATGGGAATTGTATTGAAGTGTCAAATCGGAAGACTGGTTTCGCAGAGCATGGCAGATTTTTAAAAAGGCTTGATTTATAACTTCTGAAAACAAATCCATATTTGGTATAGATTTTCACAACAAACACAAATAACAAGAAGTGCAGGTTAAACTAAGTGCGGTGAATTTTTCCTTTAAGACTAATGAGTGTGGGTCTGCCTCTGGGGGTGGGTTACCGCTGCTGTATGTGAGAGATTGTATTTGCTGCATCTCTGTATGGGCGATCAACATGGCCTCTGATTCGCTGCCACTGCATGTGGGGAAATCCGAGTGGCTTCTGATTCGCTGCTGGCCAGAGAGTCCCTGCCTCTTTGCCAGCCTTCTGCTCAGTCCATGGAGTGTTAGGCTTATGAAAAGAATCACACACACACACGTGAACGTATGCACACGTGCACACACACATATACACTCTTTTGTTTTACACACACACACAAACACACACACACCTGAATGTACACACATGTGCACACAAACACTTACACTGTTACACACGCACACACACAGGCATTCGCGCGCACACACGTACACACACACTTACACTGTTACACACACACACACACACACACACAAACACACTAGCACTGTTATGTATGCACACGCACGCACACACACACACACACACCACTAGCTTACTCATTCACAGGTGCCCTCTGGCTGCAATTTGTCTTCTGCCACCATTTCCCCTGGAGATTGCAGAGTTTATGTAGATAATTGAGAAAGTAGGTTAGGATGAATGCAGCTGCTGATATTACAGCTTTAACTGGAGAGACAGTCCGAGCGAGAGAGAGAGGGAGGGAGAGAGAGAGCAAATGAGAGGGGTGCATGTTGATGCAAGACCTGCTTTAGAGGGCAAAGAATGAAGCATTCCTCTATTTCTGTAAATGGGAGAGGAAGAGGAGGATAGAGCATCGGACATGTCCGTGATTAAACACTGAGGACAGACTGGGGACATGTTACTGCGTGAGTCACACAGGCGGGGACAGGCTACATCACCGATGATGTCAGTACTCTGTCCTCTGTTTGACTTGCAGTGTATGCATGACCGCATCTACCATCGCCTGCATTCATCTACTCACCTCTTTGACCTGCATGTATTTTAGTCCCTTTAACCAGGTAGGTCAACGGACCTGGGCAACCAAAGTGGGTAGGGAATGGAAGGGATTGTGTAGGCAATCAGATGCAGGAGGGATTATTAGGTGGCAGATGTGGAGAATCCGCTTTTGTGGGAATTTGACCAGGACACTGGTGCCATGGAATCGGTTTGTCTCATCCGAAGGACAACACCTTCAACAGCACAGCACCTTCTACAGCACAGTGTCCCCGTCACTGTTCAGGGGCATTGAGTGAGAAATGTGGTCATGCCCTCATTCTCACCAAACAGACTTGAGGGGAACTCGCAAGAGCCTGATTCTAAATGACCTCCAGTGCACCTGCTTGCCTGCCTAATGTGCGGGAATCGTCCCACTGCAACTTAAAATGTATTGTTCAGGCACAAACCAGGCCTCTCCTGTGTCCGTTCACCCACCTCCTCATGGCAGGGGAGGAAAGAGAAACGCAGGCTTTTCATTTAATGGGGTGTAGAGAAGAGTCCTGTGTACTTCTTTGTGACGTTGTTAAACAGGAATAATTATTTGTACTATAGGAAAATTTGGGCCACAATATCTTTTGTGTTTCCCTGTGTTTTATTTTTTATATACGACATATAATTGTAAGTATAATTATTCCTTTTATTTATTTAAAAAATATATATATATATATATTACTTTCAATAGTTTTTAACCGTGTTTTGTTTTTCTCCTTGTGAATCGATGTCATTGTATTGCGATTCTGCTTTTTATGACTTTTATGACTATGATGGCAACGGCCATAGTGCATCAATGTGAAATCAATTAACCAGTCATACCATGTGAGTGATTCTGCTCACAGAATGAATCGATGATTTCTAAATGTAGATACACAACTGCCAAAATAAAGAAAACACTTGAGTAGATTAAATGTTCTGGCAGCTCTGTTATGGTGTGGGGTGCATTTTCCTGGTATGGTTTAAGTCCACTCAACCCCTTGGAGGACAAGGTAAAGGGCAATAAATACAAAGCCATTCTGAGTGGTCACCTTCATCCTAAGGTGAAACATTTCTATCGTGATGGGAGTCGTCTCTTCCAGGATGACAATGCCCCCATCCACAGGGCACGACTTGTCACTCAATGTCAATGGTTTGATGAGCATGAAAATGATGTCATATGCCATGTCTGCCTCAATCACCAGATCTGAACCCAATTGAACACTTAGGGAGATTCTCGAGCAGCACCTGAGATGGTGTTTTCCAACATCAGAAAAACACCAGATTATGGAATTTCTCAAGGAAGAATGGTGTTGCCTCTCTCATTTTACATTACATTTACATTTTAAGCATTTAGCAGACGCTCTTATCCAGAGCGACTTACAAGATGTGCATTAATACAAGGTGAGAACAATCAAAGTTAGCGTACAAGATCAGTGCAGTAAAACGGCAAAAGACATCATTGCAGGCATCTGCGTATCATACCTGTAACATTGGGAAAGAAAAGGTTAGTGGGTTTTTTTATTTATTTATTTTTTTTTTTTTATTTTTTTTTTTTTTGAACAAGTAAACAGTGGTGATGACAGATTGACTAGATGGACAGTGTTCAGTGGTAGTGGAGTCTGAAGAGGTGGGTTTTGAGTCTCTTGCAGAAGATTGGAAGTGATTCCGCAGTCCTGACCGATTGGGAGGTCGTTCCACCATCGAGGGGTCAGGACAGAGAAGAGGCGAGACCGTGAGGAGCGGCTGCCAGGCGCCCGGAGGGATGGGGCAGTCAGTCTGCCAGAGGAGGCGGAGCGGAGGGGTCTGGCTGGGGTGTAGGGCGTGATGAGTGACTGGAGGTAAGGGGGAGCAGTACCTCTGGCCGCTTGAAAAGCCAGCACCAGTGACTTGAATCTGATGCGTGCTGCGATGGGGAGCCAATGCAGAGAGGAGAGTAGAGGGGTGACGTGGGTGAACTTAAGCTGGTTGAACACCAGGCGAGCAGCAGCGTTCTGGACTAGTTGCAGTGGCTTGATGGCACAGGCCGGAAGGCCTGCCAGCAAGGAATTGCAGTAGTCCAGACGTGAGATCACCAGGGCCTGGACCAGGAGTTGAGTGGCCTCTTGGGTGAGGAACGGTCTGATCCTCCGGATGTTGTGGAGGGAGAAACGGCAGGTCCGGGAGATCGCTGCAATATGGCTCGAGAAGCACAGCTGGTTGTCCAAGGTTACCCCGAGACTCCTGGCAGACTGGGACGGAGACACTATAGAGCCTTCCACGGTGATTGCAGCATCAATCATTGGGGAGCCCTTCGCTGGGAGGAAGGTTCAGGTGGCGGGCGGACATCCAGGCAGAGATGTCAGCCAGGCATGCAGAGATCTGCGCTGGGACCTGGGTCTCAGAAGGAGGAGAGAAAGAGTTGAGTGTCATCACCATAACAGTGATAAGAAAAACCATGAACAGAGATGACAGAACCAAGTGACTTAGTGTACAGGGAGAATAGGTCGGGGCCTTGCACCGAGCCATGCGGGACTCTGATGGAGAGGGTATGGGAAGAGGAGAGGGATCCTCTCCAGACCACCTGGTAGGACCGGTCAGCCAGGTAGGACTTGAACCATGTCAGTGCAGATCCAGAGATCCTCATCTCGACGAGAGATGAGAGCAGGATCTGGTGGTCCACGGTATCAAATGCAGCTGAGAGGTCGAGGAGGAGGTCGAGGAGGAGGTCGAGGAGGAGGTCGAGGAGGAGGTCGAGGAGGAGGAGGAGGATGGAGCTAAGAGATTGGGCCATTTGGATAGCCTCAGTGACTGCAAGCAGAACAGTTTCTGTGGAGTGGCCTGCCTTGAACCCAGATTGGTTAGGATCAAGCAGGTTGTTCTGTAGGAGATGAGCAGACAGTTGGTTATAAACAGCCCGCTCTAGTGTTTTGGAGAGGAATGGGAGGAGAGAGACAGGTCGGTAGTTGGAAATGACAGCAGGATTCAGAGAGGGTTTTTTGAGGGGGGGACGGCATGGGTGCTTTTGAGGGGAGATGGGACAGAGCCAGAAGAAAGAGAGGAGTTGATAACATTGGAGACAAAGGGGAGGATGTTCATAGCAATGGACTGGAAGATTGTGGAAGGAATGGGATTGAGAGGGCAGGTGGTGGGATGGTGGGACGGTGGGAGTGAACAAGTTGAAGGATGTCAGAGTCAGAAGGAGGACAGAGGGGTGAGAGGTTTAGGTAGCGAGATGGGTGAGGCAGGGTTAGGTGAGGGAGAGGATGGGGGGGAGGATTTGCGAATGGGGGGAAGGAGTGGTGAATGTCATCAACCTTCTCGCGAAAGAAGGATGCGAAGTCATCCGCCGATAGAGAGGATGGATTCTTCAGCAAGATAACAACCCGAAACACACCTTCAAGTTGTGCAAGAACTATCTGGTGAAGGAGGAACGTGAAGTACAACTCAAACTAATGACCTGGCCTGCCCAGTGTCCAGACCTCAATCCCATAAAACTTGTATGGGAGGAACTGGACAGATGAGTCAAGGCAAAGCTGCAGGAGAGCTGGGAAGACATGTTGGGTGATTTCCTGCTGAAACGTATTAACTGAATGGTCCTTGTTTGTGAGGCTATTATCAAGGCAAAGTGTGGCTATTTTGACAAATCCAAGATTTTGAGACAATTTTCAATTTGCTTGAACATTGCTTTGATGTTCCTTTTGTTTATTGTTACATGTGTTTTTTTTCATTTTCAAGTATTTACAGAAACTTACACGGTGTAAAACATTGTCAATTATGAGATAAACCTAGCTTCCAGCAGGTGTTCTCAAACTTTTGACTGGTACTGTATTTAATCTTTAAAGTTTTTACAAAATAAAACTGACACTTGCATGGATTACATTAAATATTAGTCATGCCTGTGTCTGTCTTTAGTGAAAAATGAAAACAAACATTGACTTGCCAATTATGATTTGCCAATAACAGGGCCTTCCATAAAACCCTGTCTTGATAAAGAGCCAAGGCTGCAGTCTCCCAAGATATTTGACATTTTGGCACTGAATAATTCCATTAAAGTCATTTGAAGCCACTTGCGCAAGACAACCACGTCTCAGGCGAACATGATGTCGCTTTTTAAATGATAAGCAACAATCTACAACAATGATGACCGTAACCATCAACAAATAGCTATCCCATTGTGAAGTGCCCTGACTTGGAGAGAATCCGAATGAATTTTGCGCGTATGTGCATGCATGCCTGTGTGTGTAGGTGAGTGAGTATGCGTGTGTTTGTATGAGGGGTGTGGGTCTGTGTGTGAAGGTTGTGTGTGTGTGTGTGTGTGTGTGTGTGTGTGTGTGTGTGTGTGCGTGCATACTGTTATGCTGTTCCCCCTCATTGTCTTAGCCGGAGTACACATTTGAAATGCTTGAAAGATGGAGAGATGGAGAGGAAAAGAGAAAGCGGACAGAAAGCGAGGGAGCTGGGGCCTGACTTCACAGAAGGCACAAGTTTTTCTCTCCCATCTGACAGCAAGCATGCTCAGCATGGGGGAACTCAGAGCCTGCTGAGGAACAGAGACTGCTGCCTGTGGCACTGTCCATATCTGTGCTGTGTGCGTGAGCTGTGTCCTGTATAGATGCAACGCATGGTGTAGAGAAATGCACAGCATCTATAGACTCACTGCATGGTGTAGAGAAATGCACAGCATCTATAGACTCACTGCATGGTGTAGAGAAATGCACAGCATCTATAGACTCACTGCATGGTGTAGAGAAATGCACAGCATCTATAGACTCACTGCATGGTGTAGAGAAATGCACAGCATCTATAGACTCACTGCATGGTGTGGAGAAATGCACAGCATCTATAGGCCCACAGAGCTCTGTACACTTTGTGCTGATAGTTGGAGCTCTGTCTCCAGGGACAGCGGCGATGCCATTCAGTTCAGGTGTGTCTCCTTGACCTTGATTTTCTGTCTAATTTTAGACAAGCCCCTATTTTAGCCTCCTGACTTTGCAATGTGTGACGAGTGGAGTCACAAGGAGTCCAGGAAGACCGTACCGGTTCTGTGGCATGGGCCACCCACAGTAGCTCAGGCACATCTATCAAATGAATCACCTGATCTGACCGCTCTCTCTCCGTGAGCTATGTCAAGTGTGCATCCATGCCGTTCTATCGCCTTCCTGATTACGCCAGTGCCACGTGCATGACAGTAGGGACAGTGCAATGATGCAGTGCACAGTGGAACTAGCGTGATGAAAACGCAATGGCGTTATTATGGCGCGTTCTTGTTGAACGTCATTCGGCCTCCAAGCCAGCCAATTGGGTGTGCTAGTTTACCAACATACCCGGTGAAGACTGCATCCCAGCTGCTGATGACTGCCTCAGGCCTGCACAAAGGGGCTTTTCCACACAATGTTTTGCCTCAAAAACAACGAAAACACCTCAGAAAACTATTGTAGGTAATTGTAGCCATCTGTTTATAGGCTTATGTACTGTGTGTGTTCTGCAGTAGCTCTTGTTCTTTGAAATCTTCTAGTTATATTCAAGGCTGGATTTAGCGGATGATCATTTGTAACGTTTGTTCATACAGCACTCATTTGGAACTACCCTACTTAAGCTGTCCTTATAACAGTAAATAGTTAATAAGCAATGCTCACAGTTCTACAGCTGTCCTCTGAATGTTTGAGTGCCTTGCTTGTCTGAAATATTGTCTAATGCTCACCTTTAATGAGTGCTGATTGGCTAGTCGGACCTGTCAGTCACCAGGCTCCTGCTGCTTGTTCATCTCTACCAGCTCTCCTGAGTATTATGAGAAATCCCTGGTCATTTATTATCGCTACAAATGTCCTATTAAGTCTGCCTAAGCTTGTATCACACACGCGCATGCACTCACGCACATGCAAACACACGCACACGCACAGGAGTTTCCTGATGATGTCACCACAGCGCAGTGAGCGTGTGCGTGTGTGGAAATGTCACAGCAGCGGGCACATGATCTCGTTCCTCGTTTCCCAGGGAGATATCCCGGGACAGGAAGCGGGTGTCCCGCTGTTTGATGTGCAGCTGTGCGGCATGACAGGAGTCAATGCTTTGAAGACAAAAGGCAATTCGATGAGCGAGAAATCTCCAGAGGAAACGGCACTGTCTGTAGCTGTAAATAAATAAAGAAGAAAAGACACTGAAAATCTAGCACTTGACATTCTGCTGCGTATATGCTTGTGGAGGCGATTTACTGCCAGCTCCTCTTTTGCACGGAAGAACGAAAACAAATACGTGAACGATGTTCCTGATTGAGTCCGGCGTCTTTCGCTTTAACGATGATGAGTCCCCAGGCAGTATTGAGGGAGAGGAGGGCCCCATGGCTGTTGGGGAACGTGCTTATTCCTCACAAATATCCAGCCCCTCCTTTCTCCCACAGCACAAGATGCTTAGCAGAGACTGCAGAGAGAGAGACAGAGAGAGGGAGGGAGGGAGAGATCACTTGAGCCCTTGTTCTTTTTCAATTAACAAATTGTCTGAGTCTGACTACACGGCTGACTTTCTTCTCTCCTCCTCCACTACTACTTTCCCTATTTTTTTATCTGCCACTTCTCTCAGCTCAGCAGGGGCTCAGAAGGGAAATGAACGAAGGGTGAAATAATGAAGTATTCTGCAGAGAGGATAGTTCTGAGCTGCGACAGAAGCCTTGAAGGGTTTTTTCCCCTCACTAGTTTTATACTTAAATATAAAAACGGTATGTATATATATATATATGGTAAAATAAAACATACCCACAGTGATATGAGACCTACACCACTGTTTATGTTCATCATAGCTAATGAGCCTCAGCAGCCAATATATGCACCAACAGTCCAGTTGCGGTTGAATTGGGAATGCTCTACAATAGTAGAAAATATAATGGCTGGAAGTAATGGAAAAATATATATAATGCGTTTGTGTGTGTGTGTGTGTGGGTTTGTTTGTGTGAGTGTACATGGGTTTTGTGTGTGTACGTGTGTGTACGTGTGTGTTGTGTACGTGTGTGTGTGTGTACGTGTGTACGTGTGTACGTGTGTTGTGTGTGTGTGTGTGTGTGTGTGTGTGTGTGTGTGTGTGTGTGTGTGTGTGTGTGTGTGTGTGTGTGTGTGTGTGTGTGTGTGTGTGTGTGTGTGTGTGTGTGTGTGTGTGTGTGTGTGTGTGTGTGTGTGTGTGTGTGTGTGTGTGTGTGTGTGTGTGTGTGTGTGTGTGTGTGTGTGTTTGTGTGTGTGTGTGTGTGTGTGTGTGTGTGTGTGTGTGTGTGTGTGTGTGTGTGTGTGTGTGTGTGTGTGTGTGTGTGTGTGTGTGTGTGTGTGTGTGTGTGTGTGTGTGTGTGTGTGTGTGTGTGTGTGTGTGTGTGTGGCTCTGCAGGAAAGGCTAAATGGGCACGCATCACTCGCCCAGCGCAGGAGAGAGGGAGGGTGTTAGCAGAGGACTCAAACCTGGAACCGAAGGTTTACTCACGCTCATAACTGATCCTCTTCACTCAGTGACTTTAGACGCGAGAGTCCGAGTTTGACAGTGCAGACATGCGGGTGGGCTGAGCACTCCATTCCTCTGAACAGCACCTCTGTGCTGGGCACCACTGAGGCCCTGAGAACTTTATTAAAGGATGTTGAGTTTCCAGCCAGAGCAGCTCAGCCGATACGATCCAGAGC
Organism: Aldrovandia affinis; assembly: GCA_029706075.1. Lineage (NCBI taxonomy): Eukaryota > Metazoa > Chordata > Actinopteri > Notacanthiformes > Halosauridae > Aldrovandia > Aldrovandia affinis. The sequence continues at coordinate 5,679,064 of JAINUG010000003.1, read as the reverse complement.
GTTCAGTATGATTTAACAACATGAGGCACTATGTGATTCGACTACACATGGCTTCATGAACATTCAGATTGCCCCCACCCCAGAATTCTCATCACATGAAGTGCTTCGCATTCCCTCCATCTGGAGATAAATACAGAAATAAGGGCTTTGGGGGATAACAGCAGTGACTCAGAGCGGTAATAAGAATCTATGAACGCAGACTTTCGACTGCAGGTTTTTTTTTACGGCGGAAGTCTTTTTTTCTGTGGCTTTTTTGGCAGGCAGGATGTGTGGGCGGACTGTATTTTGGGCCTCGGGAGGGGGGGAAGGTGGCGAAGGGCTGCGCTGATGCAAAGCACAGGGCCTGCAGTGATTTTTGTCTGCTCCTGTAGCAACGGCAGAGAACTCCAAACTAGACAGAAATAGCGGGGCGGAAGCGGGCACCGCAGTCAGCTGTCTGCACTGCGCTTTAATTTGCTCTCCGAGGCCGGCCGCGCTCCCGTCCCGGCTGCCAGCTCGTCACGGTCTGTCAGCGCCGCGTTCGGGCGTCCCCGTGTCTGCGGATACGGTGTCTGTCACCTGTTGGATGTGGTGTTGTCAGGTAAACCCGGTGGTTACAGTGGCTTAGCCTCCCCGCAGTATTGGGCTGTGTAGGTAAATGCCCCGGAGCATCGCTTGGGATGTACCTGTAGACCGCGGCAGCTGTGTGTGTCAAACCCTCACACAGGGACTGTGCTCTTCAAAAAGACCCTATACCTATTATACAGTAATAAGTGGTGTTTGGTAATGCACAATTGTGAGTTTAAAAACACGGCATGTACTCCCTGTGCCTTTAAAACATTTTTTTCTTTAAAGACGCCAAACTGAATCACGGGGAAACCTCTGAAAGGGATGTAGTGGCTTTAAGCACTTGCCTTTTCCCCCCTCTTACTGTTACAAGCTTTTCATGTAGAGAAGCACCGTGTGGAGAGGAGCACTCGCAGTGCAGTGGGGCCAGCGTGTGACCAGAGTGTGCGACTGGCACATCCCTATTGTAACTCCCTGTGCTTGGCATCCAGGACCTCTGCGGCTTCGCTGCAGAGTGTGTGTGTGTGCGTGTGCGTTATCATTAGCTAAAGCAGACCGCTTTAAAGATGAATGAACACAGTGACACAGTGAAAAATGTGAAACTGCACGCCCACCATAAGTGACCGAGCAGAGGGGCTGCAGCAGGAACATGGGCATACAGGGAGACTGGATGTCACGGGACTGGTGGGTATGTGAGAGTGTTGATTACTGAGAGGGAGAGAGGGAGGACGACCGAATGGAGTGAGGGTGAAATGAAATTCTAAAAATAGTTTTTCTTTTGTTGTTTTTTTTTCTGTCCCCATTAGCTTCGCTATGCCATGCACAGTCCGTCTCGAGTGAGGAAGGAATGATTTTCTCTGTGGCGCCAATTAAAATGTATTAAAGGGATTAACAAAGTGAACTGCCAAAGATTTTTTTGGTTGAGTTTCCGGCAGCAGCAAGTCGTGCCCAGGTGGAAATGAGTTGGAGGTAAATTCCACACTGATATCAGGAAGTATTCTTTGTCAGTTAAGTTGTCAATGCATGCAGCAGCTTGCCTGGTCATGTAGTGGCAGCAGAGACACCTGGGTCCAGGCTTGGTGCTGGATATTCTTTAGACTAGGAAGTGACGAGCCTTGATGAGCCGAACGGCCTGTCATTACGTGTTTTTATGTTCCTAATTACAGTCATGATTATGCTTTGTGTGTGTATGGGTGGGTTGGTCCACTATTCCGCCAACACCACTGCATTATTGCACTATTGTAATGAGCACTGTAATAGAATTGCACTATTAAACCATTACACTCTCCATTACACTCTCTTTGCAGCCTGGTCCCCTGTATTCTTCTGCATTGTATGTTGTGCCTAAGGCTAACGGCAGATCACATGACCCGACTGTATAGGGATATTGATTTGTTATCAAGTGAGGAGTGAAATGTGTGTAAGGGCAGCCTCACGTGCGCTGCTGTTTTACAAAGCCACTGTAACACTACACTCCCAAACAAAGCTGCACGGTCTGCCATGGGCAATATCGATTTTTTACTCTCATTTCCCCACATTAATTTATTTAATTGTTTGTTTTTACAGTACATAGGGTACAGGTGGTTTGTGTGAGTGGACACATTAACCAGGTACAGGGTTTTGTGAATGAAAGCAGTGCTAGCCAGCATCTCTCCATCCTTTCCCAGAATTCTACTGTCTTCTAGGTTTTTCCCATAGGTGATTTTTAAAAATATTTAAAAATGGGAAAATATCTTGTGTTGGGGCCATTTAAGGAGGATCACACTGCTGCTCACACAGCATTCACACTGTGACTGCACATGCACTGCACTAATACTGAGACTACACACACACACACACACACACACACACACACACACACTGAGACTGCACTCACACTGACTGCACACACACTGCACTCACACTGGACATGTTAATTATACAGGGCACTGTTCATCAGACCATTTTCTCAAACTAGGCACCATGCAACTGGTGTTTTATTCTAAGGTTTTGGCTGCACATGCAATGTGATTTTTTCATTTTTATATATACAGTGAGCACCATAATTCATTGGACAGTGACACATTTTTTGTTATTTTGGTTCTGTACTCTAGCACTTTGAGATTGAAAGGATACAATGACAATGTATGAAAATACCCTCAAATTAAAGCTGTCAGTCTGCACTTCAACCTCATTGTCATTGTATCCTTTCAAACTCAGTGCTAGAGTACAGAATCAAAATAACAAATGTGTCACTGTCCAATGAATTTTGCTGCTCACTGTATGTGTGTGTATATATACAGTACTGTGCAAATGTTTTAGGCAGGTGTGAAAAAATGCTGTAAAGTAAGAATGCTTTCAAAAATAGAAGGGTTAATCGTTTTTTTTTAATCAATTAACAAAATGCTGCCATTTTTCTGCACCCCAGTTCCTATGTTTGTGTGCATAGTTGAGTTGCTTAGCCTTGTTTCCACGTCGGAGGTATAGCTTTTTGGCCGCAATTCTTCCATGAAGACCACTTCTGGCCAGACTTCTCCGGACAGTAGATGGGTGTACCTGGGTCCCACTGGTTTCTGCCAGTTCTGAGCTGATGGCACTGCTGGACATCGGAAGCGATTTCGAAGGGAAGTAAGCATGATGCGTCTTTCATCTGCTGCATTAAGCTTCCTTGGCCGACCACTGCGTCTATGGTCCTCAATGTTGCCCGTTTCTTTGTGCTTCTTCAAAAGAGCTTGAACAGCACATCTTGAAACCCCAGTCTGCTTTGAAATCTTTGCCTGGGAGAGACCTTGCTAATGCAGTATAACTACCTTGTGTCTTGTTGCTGTGCTCAGTCTTGCCATGGTGTATGACCTGTGACATGAAAATGTCTTCCACAACCTCACCTTAGTAGCAGAGTTTGGCTGTTCCTCACCCAGTTTTAAGCCTCCTACACAGCTGTTTTTGTTTCAGTTAATGACTGTGTTTCAACCTACATATGAAATTGATGATCATTAGCACCTGTTTGGTATAATTGGTTAATCATACACCTGACTATAATCCTACAAAACCCCTGTCTTTGTGCAAGTGTACCTATAAGAATTTATGCTGGTTTGAAGGCAAAGGGTAGTCACACCAAATATTGATTTGATTTAGATTTTTCTTCTGTTCGCTCACTGCATTTTGTAAATTGATAAAAATAAACAATACAAATTTATATTTTTGAAAGCATTCTTACTTTACAGCATTTCTTCACACCTGCCTAAAACTTTTGCACAGTACTGTATATAAATACTAGTAGTGGATGTAATTTGTATAATAATAATGTTAATAACTTGGCACATTTCTTACAATACAGTACAAGGTACTTTATATAAAATAAACAGCATAAACATAAAGAACAAAAACTAAAAACGGGGATATAATCATAAAAGCAAATTCAAATGCATAAGAATATACTGAACGGGTAATAAAATGCAGACAAATGGCTTTCATGGATATCAAAGTGCTTTAGGGTGAGGTGGGAGGGGAATGGTTGACTCACCTCAACCCCCACCGGTGTGCACCACCCACCTTGGTATTGTACAGCAGCCCAAATGCTCACCACACCACAGCTCATGTGGAGAGCTATACTGGGGAATGATTTGTGGATTGCGTTGGAATTTGCTGATTGGATTATGAACGGAGGAGTTTGGAGATTGCTGCCGGAGACGTCTCCTCGGATAAATAAATAATGGTACCGTTCCAGTATGACGTCTGGGTTATTTTTATTCAGCCCTGTTGTGAGCAATATGAGAGAGGGGAAAGGCATGTCCGTCATCAATGCAAGCGAATGCAGAGAGATTGAGAAAGTACTGCACCTGTCAATTGCATAAATGTGTAAATTATGAAGTTGATGATTGGAGGGGAAGCTCAGTCTTGCTTTCTCCCCAGAGCTGATTCAGCCAATCACAGAGCAGAGCCGTTTCAGCCAATCACAGAGCAGAACGGCCGTATTTGGGTCACGGCAACGTGTGGCTCTGTTGGCAGATGTATTACTCTGTAATCTCCAAAAACCAGTCTGAGGGGAGACCAGTGCTGCCTCTAAAATGTTAAGCCCTTTTCATAAGAGCTGCTGTTTTTAGGGCGCGTTTCATATTCTTTTTTGATATGGTCTCTTTTTTTGCCGCTGTTGAATTGACAGCACTCGCACCATCGTTACAAACAGCTGTACAGTTTATTTCTGAGCACTGTGATTTGTTTTAAGTTTCGATTTTTTTCCCCCACTGGCAATAAAGATGTAATTTTGTAGATATTGGAAATGTGGAGATTTCAGCTGAAGCAGGTCCTGGTTTATGCAAGGCGAACGCATACTCTTTTTTTAATGTGGGAAAGCAAGAAGACGTTTGAAGAACTGGTGACTTTTAGTGACGCTTGGAGACTTTGCTTGTTGTAAGTAATGACATGTCACACCCCCTCGGACTCCTTTCCTGTATTCTGTCCACGCCGCACTGCCACGCTCGTGTGCAGTGAGCCGGTGCCCTGATATCCATCTGGTGCCGTGGCGAGGGGTGTTGAGTGTGCGGACTCCATGATGGATGTGCGCTCTTGTGGGGGTTTATGTGCGCATTGACTGTCCCAGGGTCTCACGCCACAACCTTTCCGGGGTATTCTGGCCCGGCCGCATGGCCCTTTCCTCTACTGCCACGGGGGGAGCTGTGACGCAGGCGGCCATGCTAGCGCAGTTCACTGTGTAATGACTCACCG